>JACDOX010000110.1:491589-769089 GCA_014549065.1 Cardinalis cardinalis | reverse complement strand
TTTGGCTCTTTGTCTGTTAAAAGTCACACCAGACTTGAGCATAACAGGTCTTGGGCCAAATTTTAGGTGCTAAGAGTAGAATTTACTCTTTTACCTTTGGTACRGTAAATCTATGAATAGGAAACCATGCCCTGATTTTTCTCCCTTTCCTCTGCTCTAGAATCAGCAGAAGCAAGAACTGTCACACTCTAGAAAAAAGGAGATCTTATGTACAGATATGAGAATTTGCACTAAAGCATCTATTTGTTATCAATTTGTAAATCAATAAACCTTTATAAGGATTTATCTAAAAGAACAATGTTTTAGAAATGTTTCTGACATAAAACCCTAAAATTATGGTCTGTTTCGGTTTGGCACGAAAGAGACATTTTTTAATTTTTCACTGTTTAAGTTTTCCCCATGAATCAAATTTGTCACTAGCACACACTAGGGTGTATGGCCTCATTGTCTTCAATGCAGTCACATCTCTTTACATTTTCAGCTAATTTAAGAACCCGAAGTTAGAAATCAAAAGCTGGGTGGGCACCCGACTGAAACAAACTTGCTCTCAAATGCTGAACCCACCTCACTCTCATTTACAGCAGGAAGAATAAGCACCTAGGTGATAATAGATAATTCTTCTATTTAGAAATACAATTAGCTCCAAAGTTTGGCCTCTTATTACAAGAGCTACAAAATAGATAAAATTCCTTTCAAAATCGATAAAATTATTTCTTCAAGACTATTCAGATAAGAAACTCTAACCTGTATGCTTTCGTCTTCAGACAATGAATACCAGATTCAGAGATGAAGCTTCTACAATCCTTTGGATAAAGAATCAAAATATTGCAACTTTAAATTACCTGATAACCAGCACACAACCCTTCTGAAAGGTTTTGTTGATTTTGTTTTAAATAAGGGAGCATCTAAGTGCCCATGATTTTGGATTAAAGTTAGTCAGCATTTGTCCAGAAGAAAATTTACATGCCATGGATTTCCCTCCTTGCAACTTTCTATACAATATAACTTCTGCTATGTCTTAATAATATATCAAAATACATCCTATGAATCACTGGAAGTACTGCTCCATTTATACCTAATGTAAATTACAACCAGAAGTGGATTTAGGACCTTTTAAATTTACAGGTGTAAACAGGAAGAAGTCATTGAAAAGCCAAGATTTTTTAATCTTTCAGAATACAGCAAATTAATTATTGCCAAACCTTGGTTTATTTTTTTGCCTCCCAGCAAATTCAAAAGTAAACCTCATCAAGAAAATTAATACTTAGCATTTACACAAGACTTCATCAATTGATATAAAGCATGTATAAGCATGTCATTCTTTCTACAATCCTGTTCTCTTAGGATATTGAAAGATCCCAAGATTGGGCCATTGATGTGATTCAATGGAATGACCCAATCCAATGCCAAAGACTAGCTATCCTTTTTCCATTCTGTGTTTCCCGAGCTATCTATGCACTGACTTTGCTGGGACAAGATGTGCTCCACACTCAGCACAACGGAACCTCATGGTAAGGAAAAGAAATCACAAGTGCTGATGGATGTTTGTGGAGCCACTTTGGTCTTAGACCAGCACACCAAAACTCAGAGCTGCCCTCCCATCTACAGAGAGCTCTACCTCTGGTGCTGCAAAGACTCCACAAACATACACTACATCCAGCTGCATGGTTCCTGACAATTCTTAAGTGTAGCCATGCTGAGCAGACAGAAAGGTGCCCGAAGGAACACTTCTGTCTTGAATGTGGCCTGCAGAGGCAGGTACACTTCCATTAAACCTCAAAGCAGAAAATAAGCACTCACAAAGTCTTGAAGGGAAGGGAAATCAACTTTCTACAAGGGACCTGGTGCTCTGCAGGTGCTTTTGCAAATATAAAAAGTGAGGGGAACATGCATTCCTCAGTGGTAACAACTCTAGGTTAAGTGTGAAAAACAAGCAAAGAGGCAAACCCCAGATTTACTTCCACAGCCACCTTGAGGAAAGGCCCAGCTGTGCAACTCCCACTTCTGTAAGCAGTCCCATGGCAAGAAAGGGACTGCTCACACTGGTCACAGGAGCAGCTGGCTCTGACGGAGTGCTGGTGTGTGAGCACATCTCGTGTCTGTGGTCTCTGACAGGTCTCATTGGCTCCTCACCACACAGGCTTCAACTTTAGCAAACTAAACTCCAAACCAACAACCAAAACCATAAAACCCCAATCCACTTTAAAACCTAAATTGAAGCTCCTAAAATGGGTCCTAGATGCAACCACCCAAGAAACATAAGTTAAGTTTAAGAAATAAATTAATAAAGGAAAAGGAGGTTGCAGCCCAAAAACCACAGAAAACTCCTATAGCCCTTACAATATCTGACAGGAGAATTTGCACATTAAAAACAGGTTAGGAGTGGTGTCATCATATATGTCTCATCGATCTTTTGGGGTTTAAGTTGGGAGCTGCATCTGCCTGCAGAACGATAGTACAGCTGCATTTCTAATTGCACCAGAGGCTCTCAACCTAATGGAACCAAGGCTCTTGTACCCATGGAAGTCACGGAATGTAGAGCAACAACCAAGAGAAGAGGTGAATAAAGGCACCTTTGTAAAAGGATTTAATGTTTAGCTTCATTTTAAACCAAAGAGATAATATATGTATACATATATACATACATATATATATAAACAGGCTTATCACTTCATGTACAAATGTGCTAAATATAGTTAARCATGCAACAGGAAGACTGTTAAACATGGAAAGAAGGTAATCTGTATTGTATAACCAATCTTCAAATACTTTAAGAAAACTGCTAGAATTCTACAAACTCATTTTAATTAAAAGCATTCAATATCTCAGCTAGCAGCTGATAATTAGCTTTATTATTGTAATTTAATATGCTACACTTCACAATCTCTGTGAATGACTCTACTTTAGAACCACTTTAATTCTATTTTTAATTTCCGCCTCATCACACGCTCAATGTAAATAAWAACTACCAAGGTGAGGGGTGGTCCTTTCTGAAAACCGAGAGTCGTAATAAGCACTTCAATGTCCTTCCATTTTTGTTCAAAAAACCAAAACAAATACCTCCAGRTCTTTTAAAGGACTGCACTAATACAAACAAACAAAAAAAAAGATTAAAACTAAGTGGATCAATTTCTTTCCCTCTGCACTAATTCTGTATTCAGCATTTTCTACATAGTCAAGGGAGATGTTTAGTTTATTCAGTCATTTCTCTATTCCTGTCTAGTATAAATGCTGGTTAACTACACGAATTGACAATACAATTATGAGCATACAGTGAAATTTCAATGGAGAGCTCCTGTCTGCAAAATGAAGGAAGCACTGTAATTCAACACACAAGATTAAGAAAAGAACTCTGCTAACAGTGCAGATGTGAAACATTTAAATGTCTGGCACATGTAAAATTAATTTCCGTGTAAGGGAACAATTGTGAGGGTGTAAAAAAAGTTGTCTCAAAGATCCTATATAATTCTCAGTTCTTTGGGAATTCTTTTTTCAAATCACTGACAAATGATAAAAAGTGCATCTTGTATCATATATGTGTGTTCCATATATGCACCTCCTATCATTTTCTCTGCTTGAGCTATATTCATGTAACAATTCATTGCTAAAGGAGATAATAAAAAAATCCATTCTTTTATTGACTTTGTGTGCAAATTACTGGACTTGATATCAATGCAAATATGAAAAAAGGTTCTTCCTTCAAGTTTTTGAATTGCAACCAGAGTAATTATAAATTGTTTCYACAATATGAGAAAAATACAAAGGTAATTTTCCTAATTAAGGGCAAGTTTTATTAACTCATTAAACCCTGTCACCTTTATTCACTAAAAATCAAGCAGAAAAGTGGAATAAATTCACCAGGACAAAGAAAACGCACACACTTCCATCTTATAAATAAACCGACTATAAAAGGTGAGGGTTGTAAATTAAGGCACTCAATCTAAGAACAGAGCATATTCTCAAGTGGCCAAATAGAGCTCTTAGATATTCTTCCAGAGCTCTCACTCAAGGGGAGGCAAACAGCAGTCGAAGAGCTGTACTTTTTGTATATATCTATTTATCTGATTTAAAAAGCGTAGGATGTCCTCACCACAGTGTATCTAAATATGCAATAGAGAGAACATAAAAGCACCTCTTCACGCCGAGAATTGTTATTGCCGAGTATACTCTACAATATATCAGTAGTCAATTTGTCCGAATTATAGAAGGTTTCAGTAACTCTGCTTCCTGATCACAGAGTTGCTTCCTAATTTCCCTTCAAACTGTTCAGGCAGTTATTAAAGGACATTGCCAGCCTGAATAAGCATATTAGAGATTGGTGGGATTTTTTTTTTTTTACCCTCAAATAACTCCTAAAATAAAAGCAAATTAGCAAGTTCCTCCATACTATATATTTTAGTTGACTCTGCTTTTGCAAATATTCTGGGTCCAATCCACTATGGTCAATTCCAGCTTTATACTGAAATTGCTCTGCTGTTCTCAGTGAGTTGAAACAAACAGAAAAATGAAGCAATTCAGCAGGGAATCTGATCTCTCTTACAGAACAAGTTTCTCTTTCACTGAGAAAGCTAGAGCAAGTGGAATCAGAAGAAGAAATGTAAATATTTCACATGAAATAAGCAAAATAAGCAAGAGAAGTGGACAGTTCCCATGGCTTAAAAATACAATGATTTCAGTGTGAATGCTCATCCAAACTTGCAGTCTGAATGGCCTTTGGAAGCATTTATACAGGAAGCATGAGTGTGCCATGAAACCCCCAAACCTGCATGGTTCTATCCCCAAAAATTTGCAATGGTACAAACAAAGCTGAGAACAYGCATGTATCTTTTCAGAGCTAGGACCTACTTTTGCAGCCACCACAGTGTTGGTGGTAAACTGCTTAGTGCAAAAACCCCCTGCTCTCTTCTTGTTCACCACCTTAAAGCATGGAGGAAGCTGTTCTGAAGGAGAAGGGTGAGGCAGAAGTTGTCGGGGTTTTAATAAAGATGCATCACAACATACCTTAAGGGGTAAACATAATTCTTGTTAAATTTAGGGAGCAAACAAAACTTTTGTTGAGCTGTAGTGAGGTTTATGTATAGACTGATAAAGGGGCAACAAGCCACAGTTGACCTTGGAAGAAGAGAGTTTTCCAGCTGAAGTCAGTCCACTTTGCTGGATAGCCACTGTAGAGAGAAAACTCCTGCAGCTACTTTGGATGAGTGGAAGGTCTTTAAAGCAGCCTCCTGTTTGAAAAAATGCCATAAAGCTGACAAGACTGAGGCTGTCAGCCTTGCCTCATATGGCATTCACACTCATCTCTAAACACTTTTCCACTCCAATGTTGGGTGGGGGGAGCAAAATTAATCTTTGGATTACAGAAATAATACCAGTGAAGAACGGGTCATTCCTCTTTTGACTCTTGCATTGAGCTGCAAGCATTTCAAAAGGCTTCCCAAAGAATTATAGTCCCAGAAAACACCGATGAGAGTCCTTATCTTCCACTTCTCAACTGGCATAATGTATTCCCAGTGCTCTTTCTTTCTGAGTAATTTCATACGTGTTAGAAAAGTGGTGTTTGTCACTTGGGAGGGGAATTCCAGGGGAGCCAGCAGTGCATCCTGCTCTACTTTCATAAGGATGACAACATTTTCCAAAGATTCCATTATTGCTACACTAAATTCTACTATTTTACTATGATTTTTTTTGGTCTAATTCTATTACTTTTAATAATAGTAGAAAGCAATGACTGATCAAAATGTAATGAAGTACATATGTGAATCTTGACCAAAAAACAAAAATTACTATGGGTCCAGATTTTCTTGCACATAAAACAGAAAAAAAAAATCCCACAAGCCTTCAATGGAAGTTTTTCCTGACATAGAGCCACACAATTAGGCTGCGATCCATGACTTTCGATATCTTCTGGACTTTTTAAGAGAACATTGCCAAAAATGATCTGCCAGAACACCATACAATTCATTATGCCCTTGCTTTTTGTTGCTGAAATACAGACTGGACCCATTTCCTTGTTTTCTGCAAAATTGTGGTGTTAGTATAAGTACCTTAGTTCAAATAAAATATGTCTGGAAATGTTTTTGGCTTCATTTTGGAGTTATCCAGTTTTAATGATGAGAAAGAAGTTTTGCATCGCTGTAAAACCCCGTGGATTGGTTATCCAGTTACATTTCTGCATTGCTATGCAGTGGAAGYGGCAAGCAGACCAGGTTTTTGGTATTAAGGTCCACAAGGGAAAGGAAAACTGCTACAGTAATTCTGAGATGGAGACTATTGCATTTTTAAATGGTATGCTGAATGCAACACAAATGACAAAGGTGTTGTTCATGTTTATAAAAGGGAGCAAGCAACCAGATCATTCCTGGAGGGAGTACTGGCAGCTGGGAGCTGGGGTGGAAAGTCTGAGTTATACGACAAGCTTATCTCTCTAATGCAACTCAGGAGTTTGGGACCTACTAAAAACACACCAAGGCACTTTTCTCACTTTTAGCTAAGTAGCCACCCAGAGAAATACTCATCTGGGATAAAGGATGCACATAGGATCAGTGCCTAAGCTTCTCCAGTTACTGGGAGCATAAAGGGCAAAGAGTCYTCTGCCCTGTCTTCCCATCATTACATTGGCCCAGAGACATTAGGGATTACTCTTCAAATACTAGAGTCCATCACTCCTTCCTGACTGAATCGGGACAGTCAGTAAAATTTCATACTATGCTTCTGTGTTTCTGTCATTTCCCTGGAAGCCATATCCAGTAGGTAGAGGAGTCTTGCAAGGATTAGTGCATTAGATTTGAAGTCCTGGATGCTGGGAATGTCCAGTACTGGACTTCCATTGACTTTAGTCTGGTCACTCTTCTCACTCGGTGGGTAAACATGATTTCTCCTTGGCTTTTATCTTAAATTTACCATATAATTAGGGATATAATTTCTATTTATATTTTTTCATAAACTTGCAGTATATAATGTTCTGAGTTTCATCTACTTTATTAAAAAAAAAAAACAAACCAAAAAAACCCCCAAAGAAAAATATGAAAAAGAGCACCTGAGTAGTCACCAATACTAAGATTTGTGAGAAAATCTTTAAGATTGGAAGCAAGTCTGGGATAATAGAAACATGAACTACATAAAGTGCAGAGCTATGCAGTATTTCGGACACTTCCCCCCCACAGTTCTGCTACAGACAGCTATCATAGGGACATGAACTGTTTTAAGAGTCCTTGGTCTGGCATATGGCACTTGATTTCTCATCTCTTCAGGCTTCGGTTTCAAAGGCTTTGACATAGAAATATGGCATACAGACATAAAACTAAAACTTGGCAGAGTTTTGCTAAGGATTGAGGAGGTGGGCACATAATGCACTCTAAGCAGTATATCTTGCGGTTTTTATTCAGTTTTTTGACCAACATGAGTTAAAATCAAAGCAGACCATGCCAATGTTAGAAAGAAGTCTATGCATGGGAGCAATGAAACCTTTTAGAAAAGATACATAGTATCAACTACTGTATCAGCTGTTATATTAATCCATGAACAGGGAATTTTCATGGTAACATGGTCAAATCCATTAGCACTTTTTGGACTTACATTTTCCCTCAGTAACGAAGAAAACAAAGAATAAATAAAGTTGCCTAAGTGAAAATTTCTTTTTTGAAAAATTCAGAAGCTAAAGACATTGCATCCTTCATTTTTATATTTCACTATGGCTTCAAACACCTTAAACTATGCAATTCACTAGCAAGGTGAGAGAGCAGGGCCACAAGCCACTCAGAACATGCCCCTGCTTAGCTGATTCAGATAAAGTATTTCCAAATTGAAAGGAATTTTAGTACTTACTTCTAAATGCAACATACCAATATGCTGTTTCTTTACATTCACTGATAATTTATAACACTTAACAGCGAGTCATACTCCACRGTACTGCAGAGTGCGTGTGAGTTACAACTGATGTGAGCAGTCAACTGAAACTAACAAAGCGTGYCTTTTAAAGGATTTGGACCTTACAATGCACACAGCTTCGAATTTTAAAACTAAACTATTAAAGTCTAGAAAATGGGTTATTAATGTGAATGCACAAAATATACCCAGGATTATATTCCTGGTTTATTTAATTTGGGTGAGGTTTGGACATCTGGACAGTAAATGCATATCGATGTAACCTTGGTAGCATCCAGATATCAGAAAGAAAAATACGTAGTCAAGAACCTCTAAATCCTGACTTCTATCCTCCACACAAAGTCTTTGAAAACACTTCTTGCATAAAGGTTAAGTGAAAAAAAAAAAAAAAAAAGAAAAGGAAAAAGATAGAAAGAAAAAGTAAAAAGAAATAACATTATATTCTTCTACAACAATATCAATACTTTAAGCCATTGGCCATACAGGTCTAAAAATTCTTACATTCCACAAAACATCACTTTTTTGAGATAATTTGCAATCATACACTACAAAATTTTCTGACACTGTATTATTAACTTTTAACAATTTTGGAAGCAGAATGCTTYGCACAATGTCTGGCAGTGTTACCATACCTTCTAAACCAAGGTAGAGAAGCAATCCAAGAAGTAATCACGTTTCTTGAATTAAAAGTTTCCTTAGAACCGACTGCTGCAGTGAGAACTCATTTCTTCACACACACAGTTTCTAACTAAGTGCATCTTCTTTTGCAACGACAGCAGAGCGAAACCGACCCTTCACAGAGAGGGCAACTTTGCGGAGCAGGGTGAAAAAACCCCTCCAGCTGTGACAGGCTGTATGGCAAGGAGGAAAACTTCTGGTGCCACCGCTATTCGGAAGTCAGCAACTTCTCTAATGCCGTTCCCCTCAAGCGCMCCGGGGCTGATAATTTTACAATTTCCTAATAGTTTTTACGACCTCCGTACCTGCCTCCCCTCTGCAAACTACAGGCGTAAGCACTCGGAACGCGGGCTTTGACTGAACCTAAGTGCTGCAGCTGACTCGAGGAGAACACAGACCAATCCGCATTTGAATCAATGAATATCCCTTTTCGGCTAGCTCCTCATGGCTACTCATCTCTGAAATTTTAAGGAAGCACTCTAAAACGCCTGGATTACACCCGAGCTGTATGTCCGGCTCAATGTTTTGAAATTAAACAAAAAAAAAAAAAAGCGTGTGGTGTGGGACGGGGAGAAGGGGGAGAAAGAGATGGGATGGGATTGGATGGGATGGGATGACCGGGCTCCGCAGTCTCCCACTTAACGCGCCCGGCAACTTCTCCGCGGCAGCACCGGCTCCGCGCGCCCCTCCTCGCCCGCGCACCGCAGCCGCCCGGGGCTGRCGCCCCGCTCGCCCCGGGGGCTGGAGCCGGTGCCCGCCCGGGACCCCCCGCCCCGCGGTACCTGCTATGCCGGGGCCGGGGCGGGCGGCAGCTGTGGCGGCGGCTGGCGCCGCTCCATGTGCCGGCGCTGCCCCGCGGGCGGCGGCTCCGCGCCCGGTCCCTCCCCCGCCGCTCCCGCTCGCCTCCCGCTCTCCGCCCCGCGCGGCCGCCGCCCGCTCCGCACCCCCGCCCCGCCGGTGCTCGGGACGGCGGCGGGCGAGCGGCGGCCCTGGGGACGGAGGGACATTCACCTGCTGTACTTGTTCCCGGGGCGCCCCGCCGGCTGCTCAMAGCTGGAAGCGCGGGAGAGGGGCCGGGCTCCGCGCCGCCCCACGGAGGCTCCCGGGACCGGACTCATGCGGTGCCGGGACTCGGGTGTCCCCGCACGGCAGGCAGCTACCAGGCACCCACAGTCACAGTCCGCCAGCTGCAGACATCCACCTCCCGAGCAAAGGGGTCAGATCATCCTTCTTTACTTCAACCTAGTCTTTCCCATCCCGTGCAAAACGCGCCCCGCGCTTTTTGTGCGCTTGAATTTAACCGCCGCAGCAGAACTTAAATAACTTACTTAAAATCGGTGGCAGAGACAGTAGCTGAAACCCAGACCCAACTCTTCAGTCCGGAGGGCACGTCAAACCTGATGGAAATTACTCATGCTCAAGAATTAAGCACATTTACACTCTCTGGAGGATGAGGATCTAATTTTTTGCTGTGCTTCAGTTCCCCATGCTCAAGATGTGGATAACAAATACTTCCTTTCTCACATCCTACCTTTATCTTTGCTCTCATATGACAAAAGTTCAGGCATAGCTTTATGCATGTGTATAATCTCATGGATTTGAAAACAAAAAAAAGATAAGCAAGTAGGCATTGGAAAGATCAGGAGCTTAGAACACAAGGTTTTGAAACAGAAACTGTTTACTACTTCCTAAAAGTTTTTACTATAGAACAGAATTAGGACTCTGAGGGTAATTTGGACTTTTTTAAAGAACGGAAATAGTAAGACTGTACCTGGAGATTTATTTCAGGCACTCCTTCCCTCAGAGAAGCTCTGCAGATGTGACTGCTTTGTGCTTCACAAACTGGGATAGTATCTGGGTATGTGTGAGATGAGACCTGGGGCTTCTCAACTTTTTGATTTTTCACACTGCAGCTCTAAAGAGATGCAGAACCCTCCTTTTATTGTAACTTATAAGTAGACTTTGTAGATCTTATGGAGTTGAAACTCAGAGGCAAATTCTCATATTTATCCCAGAAGAACCCCATGTCTTCCAGCAGGTTTGCATACAGGGAATCAAGAGCATTTGATGAGTAGAACACCTGGCACTCCCAGGTAGTAAAAAAAAAGAAAGAGATTTACAAAAGATCCAGAAAAAGGTGCCACCATGTGCCTTGCAGTTAGTACTTTTCTCCAGCAAATCACAAAGAGCTCATCCTCAGCAGGAACAGGAATACAGGCAGGAAGAGCTTCACCAGACACCTTCAAAAGCAGAAGCTGGTTAACTCAAGGGAACTCAGCAACTTTCCACAGATATGTGCGTTTGGATATTTCAAAGTAAAAGGACTGACACTCCACTGGGGAATGGCTCTCAGGAGCTGTTTGCTGCTCTCCTGTGCTCCAGCTGCCACAGGGCCTGTGTGCTCCAGCACACCAAGGGGGAACTGATTGGCATATATTTTTAAAGGCAGATTTTACACTGCACAAGCCATGTCCCATTAAATACTTGACAAAGTTTTGAGGTCAAAATTGAGTTGCTAGACATGTGTGAGCTGAGCCTGTTACGGTTAAATCTTGTGAGATGTGATCTTCTGTTATTCACTGTGTTTAGGTTTGTTAACAGCTTGTAAGAGCTCTCTAGACTCAGTAGATGTTGTGAGAAATCCTTTTACCACGGGCACCCTGGAGAGTGACCAGCAGCACAGCCACGGCAGCACTGAGCTCACTGATCCCAGGCTCTCTCAGGTACAGCAAGCTCCTTGCTGGGAGAGCAGCAGTGGCCAGTGTGGAGACCTTCACTGTCCCAGTGACATGCCCCAAGCCCAGAGCTTCTTCAAACAGACCTGTTGAGGGATAGTTGCAGATGCACACTCAGGTACTTGCCTGAGGAGTCAGATTCTACAATCCTCCTCTTGTGCTATTTCCAGTGACATTACTGGGAATTTAGGATGAGCCAAAGTGGGCTGTAAAGGGTGAGCAATATAGAGAGAAAAAAAAAAAAAAGAATGGCCTTAGAGTCATCTAATTCACCGCCAGCTAAATCTTACAACAGTTGATCTCTGCCGAAGAGGCTTTTCCATTGCTAGATTTATTGTGGGAAGCATCTAACAAGACTGCACAATGAATGGTTTCTTTCAGATTTATTTTTAAATACAAATAGTAATTTGTATTGCAGGAGCTACTGTGTTTCTACTGCTGTGTATTACCACTTCCCATTTATTGCTTTCCTGCAGCAGTCTTACCAACCTGAATCCTCAAAATGGACAGCATGCCACACTCATGCTGCTTCAGCCCATTACTAGGCAGGTGCTGATGATTAAATATAAAAGTACAACAGAAAAGATTTGCAAATTGAGAATCAATAAAAAAGTGTTAAACACAGAGCATGCATATTAGGTGCAACAGCTGGAGTGTGCCAAGCAGGTGTTTCTCTTGGCTTTCTGTCACAAAATTTTTATTTTAGTTCTAATTATTCAGAGGATTTGCTTGTGGGATCCTGAACTGGTTGAGTGAGAAGTTCTTATTCAGTTTGGAAAACAGAATTTCTGAACAAGATGAGGATGGTGAAGATTTATCAGAAGCATGGGATTTTTCAGAGGTACAAAAGGATAATGGATGTTGTATGCTACAGCCAGAAATCTCCCATACTTTCTACTATAATGCTCAGTGTGACCAGCTCATTTCACAGTCCTTATCGTAACTAGTTCCCTCACCCTGAGAAATCCCCCACTGGACTATTTTCCTCTCAGAGGGCTCTTCAGAGTCTGGAGTGCCAGAAATGCTTAAAAATATCATGGACCTCACACTAAGTAGTTGATTGGCAGGTATTTGAATATTAGTCAGGAAACACAGATCACTGCTCCAATTGCACATAATGTCTAACATTTAATTGACTTTTGTTTAGAATAAAACATTTGATCCATTAAACTGTTGTCTCAGATTTTTAGCTTTAGAAAAGAACTCTCACCTCTCAGCAAAGCTCTAATGCTTTTACCTCAAAAGCATCTCAAAATTCCACATTTTCCTCTCCTTACACATCACAGGAAATACCACCTGTGCTATGGACATATAAATAGAAAATATATCCACTAAGACCTTCTTTCTTTCCCATCAATTTGTTCATGTAATTTTCCTCTCTGCCTTGCTGTGCTGACTCCTCAGGCACTGTTACAACATACTTACTCACCTTTCTCCCAGTTTATGCTGGCTTCCCACTGTCCTTTACTTGATCTCTCCCATAGTTCAAGTATCTTATTTATGTATAAGCATTTCAGACTTTTTTCCCATATAACTTCTTTCACCAGCTGACCTCCCTGAACTCAACTACAAGTCCCTTTCTCTATCCAGGCTGTGTATTTTTCCACTAATTTCTACCATACTACTGTTTAGTCACCTGTRTAAGATTCGAAAGCCCCCCTCGTATGGTTTTCTGCACCTCAGCCTCTCCACTCTTTCTTTGTGAGCTGCTTACTGAGAGGCCAGAGAATCTCTTAATGCCTTATTGACACTACAAACATGAGATAAGTAATTGCTGTAACAATGCATGGAAATGTGGATGACACGATCAGCTATGTGAGATTTTAATCTGTGTGTAGGTGAAAGTGAATAAGAGTTTGTCATCAGTGGTTTTGTTAACTTCTTTCCTTTTTAGGAATAGTGTATGGGAAGAGAAGGGGGTTTGTTTGTGGATTTTTTGTTTGTTTTCTTCTTTTTTTTTTTCTTTAATGTAGAAGAATATTTTATATTAAGGAAATGTAACAGGTTGAATATGACTACAGACACTTCTGGCATGAAGGAGAGGTGCATATTGTATGACTGTTGACTGACTGATGTGTAACCATGAAGCTGAATCGCAATTGCTCTTCAGCCAGGAGAATCCCAAGTTTTCATGAATTTATAATTTTAGCGTAATCAAATGCTCTGGTTATGGGTGTGCATACGCACGCATCCATTTACACATGCACAGAACACTTGGGAAGGGACATACCAGAGACATCATCAGTCCCTCACATTCTGTCATATCACTGTTTGAAAAGCATCCCTTCTAAAACTTTCTGCTCGTAGCTGCATCTGGACCAAAGTTAAGAAAAAACTCAGGACAAATTCAGGAAATCTCATTCCCATCCAACTTGTTTTGCTGGTTGATCTCTGGCATTTTCACTCAGATGGCTTTGGTAACCTGAAGAATCTGTTGTAAGAACAATCAGCCTTTGTGTCTGCCTACAGAACAAGTATGATGGAGATAGRAATCAGGAACACCACCACTCCATTTCATAGGATTGACACACTCTAGTTATTGCTGTTTATCTTTAGGCAGTGCACAGAGGTGTTAGTTAATAGGTGTCACTTTATCACAAGCTGTTGGCTTCTCAGAACATGAATTCCCCAGTCTGTTGAGCAAGATGGGGCATTCTTGATGACAGGCTGATCAGTTTTGTCAGGGACTTGGTTACATACAGTAACCAAGGGAAGAGAGTAGGACACAACTTCTTTCTACAATAGGAAAGTTCTGATTACAGAGGACTAAGACACTGCTGTCACCAACAGCACCCTCAGCCAGGATAAAACTAGGCCTGGAGGTGTGACACTTTTTGCTTTGAAGACTACCCAGCAATGACTGTGCATATAGAAACATGGCATGTAGGATTTAGTCTAGTGTAACTGAAACCAAAATTTAGTCTCTCTGTTTTGAAATACCCCCTATGGCCTATGGACAATATTTTGCTGCTTCAGCTATTTTAAATGAAAAGTTTAGTTTATGCTTCTTTTTTTGCAACTGACTTTACATAGAACATATTCAACATATTCAAAATTCAACATCCATTTACATCTGGAGATAGCTAGTCTGAAGTCAAATAATTACTGTAGATTTTTAACAAAACTAAGAACAGAAATGCTTTGTTCAGAATTGCAAATGCAAAATTGATATTTCTTTTTCTTTAAATGCTTCAGAACAGGACCTCAGTAATTTATGTAGAGTATGTATCTAGTAGTATGTTTCTAGTGTGTATCTGCAAGGTTTCCAGAACTCTTCGATCAGACATGAGCGAAAACATGCAGTGTCCAACACAGGGCAAGAAATACAATGAAGGGACTAGAACACCTCTCCTATGAGAAAAGACTGGAAGAGCTGGGACTGTCCAGACTTAGAAATAGACTGCCCAAAGAGATCTTCATTTCTAAATACATGATGGCAGAAAAGGGAGAAGAAGCAGTCAGGTTCTCCTCAATGGTTCTCACTGCTAGGACAAGAGAAAAGGGTGAAGGAAATTTCACCTGAAAGCAAAGAAGTACTTTTTTTACTCTGAGTGTTCAAACATTTGAACAGGTTTACTAGAGAGGTTGTGGAGTCTCCATCTGTACAGATACTCAAGACCCAGCTAGATTTGGTCCTGGGCAACCTGCTCTGGCTGACCCTTCTTCAGCAATGAGGGTGGATGAGATGATCTAAAGAGCCTGGGATAAGAAAAAGGCAATCATCTGTTTTTCAGAGACCATCAAATATACATACAAATTTAAAAAGAAAAATGTTCTCTCCTGTTAACTTTTCTGTTACTGATCCCTTCCAAACTTGTACAGTTAAGGCTGTACTTCAGTTTAAATTTCTCAACTAATTTTCTTCTCAGAAAAGTGAGGTAAAAGTAATCTATACAAAAGGAGCTGAATTAAGAGGGTTTGTCACACAGTTCCTTTGGCCATCTATTGCATCTGAGGATCAAAGGGTTTGGTTTGTATATTTTTCCCCCTCTTTTTTTTTTAACATATATTACATGGAGGTGATAGAGCTGTCTGTTTACAAGACGAAGATCACAGTGTTTATGACTTATGTACTACCCAGGCAGAGATGATGATGTTCCTGAACCTAGTCAGACACTGGATCTATTCCAAGAACAGCATTGTTAATCAGGAATTTCTCCACTAATAGAGTTGTGTAAGGGCTAACTAATGTCTCTCTTGAGGGACTACAGCCAAAATTAAACCTACATGAGAAGGTAACTGGAAGTAGGAAAAAGATATAAGTCCATTTTTGCATGACCTTAATCTTGGCTTAATTAGGAAGAATGGTAGTTGGTTGGCAAATGGACACTTCACCTTCTTCCTCAACTACTCTTATGATTACCCCCTAAAAATTCATATGGACAGATAAAAAATCTTAAAAAATCTGGTGGATTTTCTGGCAAAGGTTAAATGATACAACTCTGCTGTAATTTCAGTGCTCTCTACTAAGAAACAGAAAGCAATGAAGAGTTGTGTTAGTGAACTGACATACTGATCATAGAGATTTGCTTATTCATTTTCTTTTAAATCCATCTTTTAAGGTTTCTTCTCTAATTTTTCAAGTCATAGATCTCTAATGAAGTCAAATTAGAAAGATTCAGAAGTATGTTACTCTCAATTTTCAGAAAGAGTAAACTATTAACAGCACTGCTAATACTTGAAGGATTGATTCAACATCACTGCTCACAAAATCTTCAGTAACAAATTCTAATTCTTTAAATTAACTTACTACTGATATATATTTATTGAAAATCTCTGAACAATTGCATTGCCTGCTGTTTCAACATCCAATTGTTTTATTTGATTATGTGAATCATATATGGTTGTTTCTGAACTGTCCAAAAATGGAAAGAATATTCACMTTTTAGTGGATCTCATACTCATTCTGTGACAGATTTGCTTTCACTGAACATTTGTATTAAAAAGTTTAATTCAGCTTTATAAGAAGTACACCCATTTGGCCCTAGGAAAAAACTCTGGTGTCCATAAGATCTGCCATCTTCTACGGGCCCCACCTGGCTCAGGAGACTGCTCTTGTGCATAGTTAGAGATTAATTATAACTTCTGATACTTGCTGCACTTATGAGAAATACCTTGAGCCTAGAAAAACAAACCCATTTTAAGTAAGCTTATCTTCATGGCTTCCTATTCCAATGTATTTCAATATAGCTGAGAGTGTACATCTCTCTGGATTATTTTATTTATAGCTAGTGATGGCAGGTAGGTGATCAGAGTGCCATTGTGGTACAAGTACCATTGTGATCTCTATCACTTGTTCAAAACCTTTTATATTTAATAGCGGTTAAGAGTTTCTGTTAAGGAATCCAAGAGAGAGACATCTTCTATTACTAACAGAAATAAAGCAAGCTCTGGAGACCACTGCTGCATTCCAAGCAAGAGGATTGGATAGTATTCACTGTGCAGTTTTAAGTGAACCATTCAATCTCTTTGTACAACAGTACCTTGGAGAAAATGGCAATGTTAACACTTTATTTCACAAGGGTATTCAGAGAACATCATAAACATTTTGAGAATTTCAGAAAGTGTGGGAAAGAAATCCATTATAAGGGCATGTCTGCAGAGCAGGTTGAACCTTCTCTGCCTTCACATTGAGCTGGCCAGATGACAACCCAGCTGTAAGCCTGTGATGGATTAACCTTGGCTGGCGGCCAGGTGATCACCAAGACAGTCCCTGGCTCCCCTTCCTCAGCAGGACAGAGGAAAAAAAACAAGAAAAAACCAAACAACAACAACAAAAAAACCTAAAATCCACCTCCCTCCATTGCTTTCTTCCTACGGTAAGCTTCTATTCTGATGCTTCTGTCTCCTCCCTGCTGAGTGCTGCAGAAGTTTGAGGAATGAGGTTTGTGGTCAGCTCATAACACTTCATTTTTGCCACACCTTTTTCATCACACAGTTGCCCTGCTCCATGGAGTCCCTCTCATGGGAGGGACTTCATGTACTGCTCCAACATGGATCCTTCCCATGGGTTGCAGTCTTTCAGGAGTGGATTATACCAGGTTTGTTACCCCGTGGGGTCACAATTCCTGTCAGAAAACCTGCTCCAGTGTGTGCTCCTCTCCCYGGACTGCATTTCATATCCTGCCAGGAACCTGCTTCAGCATGATCTCTCCATGAGATGCAACTTCTTTTGGGGCACATTCACCTGCTGTGGCATAGGGTCCTTCTTGATCTTCAGCGTGGATATCTGCTCCCCTCAGATACTCTGTGGACTTCAAGGCATAACCTGCTTTGCCATGGTCATCGCCCTGGGCTGTTGGGGAACCTCTACTCCAGCACCTGGAGCACCTCTTATTCCTTCTTCACTGGTCTTGGTATTTGCTCCTTCTCTCACATTTCCTYGCAGCTGCAGCACAGTTTTCTTACATACAATTCCCCAGAGCTGCCACCAGTGCTGTTGATGGCCTTGGCTCTGGCTGGCTGGAACTGGATCTGTCTGACAAGGGGCAGCAGCTCACAGAAGACATGCCTGCAGCTTCCCCTCCCTACCAATGCCACGCCATGTAAACACTGATGGTAGGTTGAAGATAGCAACACAGCTGGCTGACTCCCAGTGTACAGCTGCCTACTCCAGTGGATGTACAGCAGAGGTAGGGAACATTGTATCTCTTCCCTTCATCTAGGTACAGGCATTCCTGTGTGGCAGATAAGCAGTATTTTACACCTGGGCTTCTAAAAATCTGTAGTTCTGATTACTGCTTATTTTATTTGTTATTTGAATTACCTGAATGCAAATATGAAATGCAGATGACATTCAGGGTTTAGGAGTCCATCACGTGTGAGGCAGTGTGCAAACAGTTCATGACCTATATTTAGTCAGACAACTGATAACCAACAGCTACACACAGCTCAGGGAACTCAAGGAAGAGGTGAGATCCTATCAAGCAAATAAATAGGCCAGGGACTGAAGTGCAGCCTCACCATAGTTGCTATCAGGTTTTGTATTATTTGTATWGTTTCTCTTATCCCACAGATAAAAATAGGTTCAAAGGAGAAAATGAATTATCTGAGGTAGAACATACAGATACATACTTCCTATCCCTGMAAGAAGAAAATTTTGATTTGAAAAGAGAATGAGCAGGCTGGAAAGAGTGGTCAGAGACACAAGACTCTTCCAGCAGAAGTACAGTAAATAAGTATTAGATTAAACTGAAGATGGAGAGCCTGGAGTGGATAAAAACTCCCCAAGCTATGTGCTAAGGCAGTGATGTTCCCAGAATTTTGAATGCACATGAACAGGAGAGGACAGGTTTGTCTGTAACAAAGATGAGACACAAGGTGATGAGAATTTAGACATGAACTTCAGCTACAGGCAGGTTTAGGAAGGGCCTCACCTGGGCAAAGCCATGCTGAAAGGATCCACAGCTTTCAAGCCTATTCCTAAGATGAGACTATAATAAAGGCTTTTTTAAGGGAGGGTCATCTTATTTATTTGGGTCTGAAGCAACATGTATTAGACATTGTAATTATGATGTTGATCCTATTGAGAATACATACTAAAGGTGTGACTGTCACAGCAGCTCTTTGTCCCATGCCTGTCCCTTCCCTGGGTGTGTCCTTTACAGAGGGTGCCTCAGGAGACTCAAGATGGAGATGGGTGATATTAGGGTGAAATTAACCATAAAGAAAACATTTAAATAAAAATGATTAACTCAGTGTTAGAGCTATTATGGGACAGAAAAGAAATGTCAGAGAAAAAAAATATGTACCATGACTGCCCCATTACACTATAATTAGTTTATCTTTGTATAATTTATGCCTAGCTCTATGTCAATGAATTCAACAGAAGAAGCCCTTGGCCTGTAGCAAAAAAAGAAAAAGAGAGGAGCCATGGACAGCAAAGAATTTTTAAAGGAATTCTGTGAACTGAGATGTGTCCCATCCTTAGAAATTAAAAGGAAACAGCTCCTTTTTGTACAAGCTAATAAATATCAAACTAATCATAAGCTAGGCACCTAAATATCTTCAAACATCTATGCTTAGATTTCCAATTTTACCTCCATACAGGCAAATACTTTTAGGAGGGATTTGGCGTATTTCTCACTGCTTATATTATATAATCAGTCTAGTGTCTCTTGATAGGCATCAGCTGAGTTTAATGAAAAGCATTATTTATCTCAAAGGAGGTGAACAATTATTCTTTTTTCTGGTTCTCTAACTCCTTCTTCCCTTTAGAGACTAATATTTGACTAGAAAAATAATCATTAAGGGAGTTTATGCTGTTAGATTGAGATCTAGCCCAGTTACCTGACTTAATGACACAAACATCCAGTAATATGTATATATTGATGCCTTGAAGTGAATACCAGGATGTTTTGTCCTGCAAGGTAAATATTGATCAATATGTACAGTGTATTTTTCCTTTGGATCAATATGCCTGTTTCTTCTTAAATCAATAAGTACTTATTCTTACATAGAGGAAAAGTTTGTCTCATAATTGGATAAAATTGGGTATATAGCAAATGAGAACATTTTTCTTGCTTAGCTCCAACAGTTGTAGGGCTCAGGGTTCTAAAAAATAAAAACCAGACTGAACATGTAAAATGCTGCATATGAGGTTCAAAAAATACTATCACTCACATCTGCTGAGGCAGTGTAGTACACATCCACGTCTATGATCCAGTTTTTTACAGAGAACAATGGTGCTTACTGAACTCAGCTGAAGCAATCAATATTCCACATTAATTTATCTGCTTTTTTGTTATTTTTAACTTCTTGGAGTATTTCTCTGTGTGTATGCTTGAATAATAGCTACAAATTTCCAAGGAATCCTGGGACCTGTTTTGTGATCTTCAAGCTCTGTGTCTTAACTGTTGCTTGCAATTGATGGTTGCAATGGAGACCCTGACTTTGAAATAAGAAAGGAGATGAGAATTTGACCATTATTTCATTATTTCAGAACTACAGCATTTTCAGAATCTGCAGTTTCATATTTTTTCCTCTATTTTAGAAATACTTGTAGAAAGCATTTGCTAAAAAAGCTTTTCCTGACTTTGTTGTTCTTGTGGTTGCCACTACAGGCTAGTATTAGTTTAAAAAAAACAAAAAAATCCCCACAAGAATAAAATCAAAACTCTCAAATCCCAAACATAACTAGATTCCACACTTCAGTAAGGCAAAAAGGCAAATTAGGTAGCTGTAAAAGTACTAGTTTGGTCTACTGTAAGAGATATTTTTTTCTTGTAGATCTCAGACTGAAAATGGTAATATTTCAAGGAAAAATTCATCAGGAAATAAAGTTAAGAATGCTATTTAAATATATGAAACCTACCAAATGAACCCCCTTTATGGGTACTCTCTCAGTGCCTCTCCTTCCATGAAGAATTCAGAACATGAAGAAATATTAGAAGCATTATCATATTCAAAAATTTAAGAATAGAAATGCTTTACAAAAAACAAGTAACTTCAGATTATAACTACATTAAGGCAAAGAAAGAAAAAAAAACATGAACATGCACAGCTTTAAACTTATGAATAAATGCATAATGGAATAATGTAATAAAATGCTACTTGCACCCTCTAAAGAACTGTAGTTAGGGTTCTCATTTCTCTCCTCCTGCAGAAATAGTTAAGCAAAGTCAGAACMTGTCTGCTGAGCTTGGCTTTTGAGGAGGAACCTCTATTTTCAATCTCCAGTATCGCCAGGTGAAAATATCTTCCAGTTTATCAGATACATTTATATCACTGCATATTGACATTTGTATCTCTCAAGTGAGTTAAGATCTCAGTGTATTTTAAGTAGTTTAAATTGACTGTTCTGTGGCAAATTAAGGTACCCTTGTTTGGACTAGTTTGCCAGAAGGTTGCTATTTTGGCCAGGATGGAATTTTCAGRCTGCCTGGAGGAAAGCCAGTATACAGTGGCATGGACTTCCAAAATTCAATTAGACCATTTGGGGAGAATAGTCTCCAAAAATACTTTTTCCAGGGAATTGCTAAGTATAATGCACACCTTCCACCACTTGCCAACCCATTTTATACACTGGATTTCTGGGCTCTGAGACTACTCAGGGCTAAGCAATCTATACATCCAGTCTCCCACTGACAAGGGGAGGTTGAGTGGGGGGAGAGTTGGCTGCTGCTGATGCAGTGTAGGAACAGGGACCTATCCAGCAGCCCCTAGTGTGAGTGGAAGAGGCATTCATCTGGCAACCCCAAAGGTAAATCCAAAATAATGAGGGAATAGTGCTTTCTTTACATATTCTGAGGCAACAGTAGCACTTGGTCACCACTGTGTACAGCTGTCTGACCAAAGTACTACAAGCTGTGTGCGCATAAAAATGCTTCTATTTCATTCTTATATTAATAATTAAATATCAGATGGCTTCAATTTTACTTCACTGTTACTTCTGTTCATAATTTGCAAAGGTGTAACAATTGCATATTGGCTTGGTGTGACCTCTGCACTCCCAACAGGGCACTTTTCGTCCTTCATGTCCTGCAACATCCCTTCACACTCCCACAGACACAGGAATTTTGCAATTATTTTCCTCTAATTCTTCCAGTTTCCCCAGTAACTCTGTTCACCAAATCTTCCCTCAATCTCCCTCACACCCATTCTTACTCCCTTCATAACTTGTGCTAATCCATCTCCCCTGTTCCCAGGCCAATTCTACAGCAAGGTCTCCCATTCTTGACTTCCCTTGCCTGGCTAGTTACCTCCTACATTTCCCCTTTGTATCTGAACACATTGAGTGTACTGTCTGCAAGCACTGATAAGATTTCCTGTATTCCATTTCCACCCTAAGAGTGTCTAATCTAGTTTCTGCACCTTTTAGTCCACTGAAATTGGGAACAGCTAAACTCGGTCAGATCAGGGGACCATCTAACCCAATACTCTGTCTTACACAGTAGCCAAGCCAGATGCCTGCGAAGTATAATCAGTATGGGCAAGGATATAGAGATATCCTTCTCACCACACCCAGCTGTTCTGGTCAAAATCTCTAATGATCACTTTACAGCCAATTTAACAGCCAGAATTTGTTATACTTTTCCTTCTTGCCCTGTCTGCATTCTTTAACATTATCTCCCTTTGTCTTGATGGCTTCAAAACCAGTGCTGACTTTAGGTTCTCCTCCTAGTTTCATTAAGATCATTGGAAGTCCCACTTGTTCTTTAACCTTTTTCTTGGGCAGACTTATGGGATCTGTCCTAGACCTCTTCATTCCACACTTCTCCTCCAAAATAAGACAATGTAAAGTACTTTTCCAATTAAAGTTTTAGCTAGCAATTCCATACTGACAGACTGTCTGGTTTCTGTGATTTTCTGTTCAAACTGAAAATTCAGCCTTCTCTAACATGCCTTTGAGAATACTTCTCTAAGCCCAAGTTCAACAGTTCCAAACCAGATGTCACTTCTCTCCCTTGGGTTCTGACCACTACCTCCTTCTGAACAATAGTATGCAAAAGCAGCATCCTGCCTCTTTTCTCACATTGTCACCCCAAACCCCCACCCCGAACTCAGAACTCTCTCATGTTTTTCACATTCAGACTATTTCAAACACTTGGGAACTATTTCTATACATCCAACAGTTGTTAACAGCTAACTCTGTGTTCTCATCCCCTTGTATCTTGATTACTGCAATATTCTTTCTCATAAATTATTTTTCATCATGACAAGCTCCAGTCATGATCATTCAGAATATGGATAGAGGGTTCATTTTGTTTGCCTACCCCTTTAACCAAGTAGAATCTTTTCCTAGATACCTTCATCCACAATTCATTCCATCACTTAAAAATGAATCTGACGATTTTTTTTGAGACTTTTCTGACCTATAATCTTTATTGCCTATCAAAATGTAAGCTCTGATATTCAATGGGCCTTTGCAACTTGCCTCCACCACTGAACAATTTATTTTCCAAACATGAATATTTGCTCTCACCAATGTTGCTCCTCACTGGGAACACCTCCCGGTCTACCATTTCTTTTGTTGTTTTGAAGTTTTCATTCTCTGGCCTTGAGTAAATCAGAATTAAGGTTTCTTAAAGTTAAAAACAACAGCCTGTTTTTAATAGGCATAGAAAGACTGACATTTATACTTGTAATATAGTGGGGAAGGCTTCATGTGGACTACAAGATGGCTGTTTGAAGAATAAACTGGAAGTTATTTCCCATCATAGAAATCAGTGAACATGAGTACTTTCAACACCAATGTAGCCTTACTTCTCTTTGTAAGATATCAATTATTTCCAACACTTATAGACAGAGTCAGGATTTTAAAAGCCCTCAATACAGAACAGTGATGGTGAATGCAACAAGAAAAAAAACATCTTGGCTTTACATTTTTTCCTTGTAATATGTAGATTACCTTCTCAAGAAAGTGAAAGAAATATTTTATACTAGTATGAAACCAAATTATATTAAGTCCCCGTCCTTTTGGTTTTTTTTTTCAAGTTGGTGAGTGTGCTACTTAGTAGTCAGAAAGAGGATAAATCTCAAGGCAATCAAGAAAGAYATGAATGACAGTGAACACTGCTTGGGACAGAAGATGAAGCCCCCAAGTCCTTGTCCCACCACTGCAAGAATCACTACAGTAGGATGAGAGAAGCCAATGCTATCTCGATTAACTGAGTGTGTAGAGTTTTGAGGGGGTTGCTTTTCTTGGAGCACAAACACAAAACACAAGATAGAGGAAATCATATCATTACCAGCATGAGCCTGTGGTTTGGAAAGATGAGCGGTTGAGTTCTGGCAGCTGCAAGGAATGATGGGGACTCAGATATTGCCAGCCAGTCACATTCTCCATATACTTTTTTGCAACACTTCCCCCCTGCCCGTACCCTATWTTTTTAAATGCAGTAAGCATGCTGTCCAAGAAAAATGAATTACATAGGTATCCCCTCACTCAGTTATCAAATCCTACTCTTCCAATCTATTAAATAAAGAGAGGGGCTGTTTCTTTCATGAAAAAAAAAAGGGTAAAATCGTTTTCATGCAAGCCCATACTAGAGAATCAGGAAGGTATTCATTTTATTTTGTGCATCTAGACAGTGATTTTAATGTTATGCAAATGGAGCAGGCAATTCCTAATCTATCCTGAAATGTATGTGTCAGAGCTCTTGTGTAGTGCAGGTTACTGATGATAAAAACAAGATGTGTTTTTATACAAGGAAGGCGCATGATTACCAGCTTTAGAATTTTTTCTTTCATTACAAATTTAAAATAGGACAAGTCAGTGCAATGGAAACTGAGGGATACCACCACAGAAAAAGCTAGCGTCTTTTCAGAGTCAAGTTTGACAAGCATTGTTTGTCTCTCTCCTTGAAACCAGAACAGCTAGACATAGTAGCAGTCTCTTAGACTTTAAAACTGTTTAAGAAGAAAAATTTCTATTAATCCTTAGTGCGCCAATGTTCCCCATTTTTCTTTTTTTTTTTTCTTCATGCAAAAAGGAAATTTATCTCATCTAAAGAACGTCTCCAAACACTCAGTTGAGTTGAGGTTGTCATGATAAGGCAATCTTCACATCAGGAGGCTTTTTCAGAGAGGAAGAAGAAGCTCGCACAGGGTCCAAGCCTCAGACCCAACTGTCAAGGAAGCTGATGCACAAAAGGTCTTAAACTGGCGTTTACGTTGCTGTTATATGAACAGATAACTTAGCAGAACAATCCAGACTTAAATCAAGACTCCTCTCCCACCTCAATCTGGCAGCCCCTCATTTTATGTTTCCCCAGTGAAGTCAGGACCCTTTTTTTCTTTTCCCCAAGCCAGCAGTTAAAGACCACGTACACACTGTGTATCCACAGAGAAATCCCTCCTCTGCCTGAGCAAACTCAGATTTACTTGTGCACTCTGCTGGTTAAATCCCTACATCTCTGGTGCACTCCTGTGGAGTCAGGAAAAGCCCCTGGCTACAGGACCTGGCTTCAAGCCTCTTCCTCACTTGATTAAAGCTGTTAGGATTTAACAGGCGAGACAGAGACAGCATTACTCCCAATGACCAATGCAGCAGCAGCTCAATCAAATGACCATGCTCTCTTACTACAAATACRGGTTCTTCTCCATAGGCAGAGGAGAAACTTAAACCTTGGTCTCCTAGAGCTGTAACAGGGACAATCAGATAAAAATCTGTGTGGGGAGAGCAGGAAGCAGGGTGACAGGAGGAGCTTTTGCTGTGTTTTATCAGGAAAGAAAAGCAGACATTGTAGGTAAAACCAAACAATCAAAGCTGATTTCAGGGCAGTGACTATCAAATATCAGGTTGTGTTTCCCAGCTGAAACGGATGAAGAAAAGGACCATAAGACAGCCATAAGCAGAGCTGCTTTCCTCGTCATGCAATGACCTTGGTAGATTTGGTTTTCAGAAGYTTAGCAACACTGCCCAGAACTGTCTGTGGCTTCTGTACTCAAGTGCAGTTCCCCCCTAAAACTAAGGTTGATTAACCTCTAAGTCAATTTAGAAAGCTTCCAAAGGGCTCTGACAATATCCAAGCCAATATGATGCTGCTTTTAATACTCCTGGAAATTAGGTAGCACATCACAGAGACAGTAATATTTGCCCTAAATGGCAGCAGTCTAGGGAACTTCTCAAATCATAATTTTTAACTCAACACTGGAACATCTTTGTCTTGGAGAGAATATCCAAAAAGGCCAAAGAAGCCCCAGAATCCAGATGCTGATCTCAAATCTCATTTCTTTCTACATGAAAAATATGTATTCAATTCCACCCTTCTTTGTTATGAGAAACTGAGAGAAAATACATAGAAATATCAATATAGACAAGATTTCACTTGGAAGCAATGCCAGTTGAAGGATTATCCTCTTGTAAGAATCAAAGGTAATTTTATTGTGTACAGTGCTTCTACTGCATGGTACAGTATATAAGTAGAGAAGATTTGAGCAAAGTCATAAGGGATGATGAGACTGACCACCCAAGACTGATTAGAACCCAACCCCCAAAAAACCAAAGAAACAAGTTGTGGAAATAAGGATCTGGAGCACAAAAACAAGGAAAACATCTCAATTTTTGCAAATTGCTTAAGGTATCTGACATGCAGACAAGCCATCACTTGGGTCTGCAGACCAGTCCTCAGTCAAATTCATTTGTTTTTTTCATTTTTTTCCCTTTTTTCCTGTGAGTGAATGGAAGTGTTAATTACTGTTAATTAATATTTAGAGATAAAATAGGAAATCCAGAAAATATGTATTTACAGAGTAAGAGTGAAAATGTTGGTGAGCAGAAATCTGCAGAGACTCACTAAAACCAGCTGGCACTGGGCAGGGAATCTGTAGGTCCTGTGCTATTACCTGAATGTATACTTCATTAGGCCAATACCTATATCAAAACTAAGTGCACCACATGGCCAAAGAGGGCTTTACTTCCACAAACACAGGGTCTTTGTTTTACTCATGTTCTGTGTTAGTGAAAAGACAACCATCTCTCTTTTTGACCAGAGTGAGAGTTTCAGTCTCAGGACAAAATAAGAAACTGTGCTAGTATGTCTATGTAAAGGAGGCATCCTGATTATGCTGATCCTACTTTAAACAACAGGAGCAAAGAGAAAAATCCAAACAACCTCCCCCACCCCTGAAGTCCAGATTTTATTGTAGAGACAAAAGAAAGACCTTTTCATTTCCTCAGAGTGATCATTACTATTTAGAAATCAACACTTAAAATGTTTACTCAACATTATATCAACATTCATAATGTTTTAAACAAGTTTTATGCATGGCCAAATAGTACGCAGACATTTGCAAAACAATTTGTCAACATTGCCTCTGAGGTGTGTTTTTATGAAAATGTGAAATTCTAAAAAAAATGTTTAAACACAAGCTTTCCAGTGCAGTCAATAACAAATTTAGCTGAGAAAAAATATTAAATTTGAATTCAAATGAGCTGTAAATACACAGTATCTATCAGGAGTCTGTGGAAGTGGTTTAGTAAAATAAGCAATATTCTATTGCAATATGTTATAAAATAGCTGTTTGAGGGAAGCTGAGGCATTGGGAGCCTGTTATATGGGCTGTATACCAGGGAGGGCTTTCTTTGTCTTATGGAGTCAATAGAGTTTTCAGAAATACAAGCATTTATCTAAGTAATTGCACAGGAGAAAACATTAAGAGCTTGGCACCATGTTAAAAATGATTCTCAATTAAAATGTTATTTAATAAACAGGCCCATTTTATTACTCATGGATTTAAAAAAAAATTAATAAGTGACTGCTAAACAAGTAATTATAAGGGTAATAAAGCTCTCCATTCTGATTAGGGAAAGTATTCATTTCATGACCATCCAGTGATCCATTTTCTACCCCAGMTGTCAAAAGAGGCAGTATGCAACCATTTAGAGATGGTATGATTGTTGCTGTGCTTATGTAATACTGCTATTACATTTTATATCACTAAAAATGCTTTCAAAACTCATTCTTGGGGTAATTATAGATCAGCTTGCTTATACATTAACTGCTCTGAGTCTTCCTTTCTAAGTCACAAATAAACTGTTGCAATTTTTCTGCTGGGGTTGTGAAGCACAGCGTGGATTTATGGCTTTCTGCCTCCTGTCAGCATCGCTGAAAGCAGAGAGAACTCTGAGTCAGGCTGTGGGCAAAGTGCTTTGCCCCTGCTCTCTGACTCCAGCCAATAAAGTCTTCTAGAAGGGCCCAAACTTACGAGAYGCTGATCATCCACATTTCTCACTGCTGGCTGATGTAACTTGTCAAACCTGCAGGCACCCCTGAAATGCACTCCAGCAGGCTGAGATAGGAAAAATTGGTGCGGGAAATAAAAAATAATTAGAGAACAGGTTCAATGCCTGGGAAATGAACAGATTTTCAACCTAGGCAGAGATCAGAGAGCTGGTAAATTAGGTTCCTGCTCCTAGTTTAAGACCCTGTTTCCCTTTAATTTTTGCTGTTTAGGGACACCTACACATGTAGTTGTCTGCACATTTCTTCTTTTTAGCTCTTTTAGTCAAAGGAACCTGGGTACAGTAGGAAAATCCTATCTAGGCTTGGACTTCTTCAGTTGTTGGGAAGACTAACTTCATTCACAAAAGGAATTTCTTCCCCAGCAATTTTTAAAATGGACAGTGAGCCATCTGTCTTATCTGTGTACACTGGTGGAAAACAGGTAAGGCATGAAAATAGATTGCCCCTCAAAAATAGATATTTTTCTTTTCCCCCCCAAAAAAATAGATGGCCCACAGAAATGTGCTATCAATTATTCTTTATGTTTCCCTTTCTTTCTCCAATAATTTAATTATGCTTTGTGATATAGCACAGGTGAGCTCCATGGACACTGAACATTGATACCATATCCCTAAAGAGGAATTGACACTGTCCTTCCCCAAGACAGTCTCCAAAAGCCCGTTGCCAGCAGCAGAGTTCAGCTGGCAGCACATCAAGAGGCTCCTCACAGAGGAAGAGGGTGCTTGGCATTATAAACAGCCAAGGGAACGATTATGGTATGGAGGAGAAGCCCAGCTGGCTCTCTCCTTGATATTCACATCTTTGCATGGCATCAGCCAGAGGATAAAGAGATAAAGGCTGAACATTTATTATCTCACTCATCAAAGCTACTGTTTTTTAAAAAGTCATGCATGAGGCTTTCATTTCAGCACAGAACCACGGGACCAATGAGTGATCCATACTTCTGGAAAAAGTTGAGTGAACACTCAGAATAAGAGAGGATTGTTAGGAAGTCACTGTAGAATTTTCATTTAAAAACAAAGACTTCAAAGGACAGAGGTGCAAACAAAGTAAAAATTCTGGAAATAAATAATTTGTTGAAGGTTTGACCCCTGCAGTTCTCAGTTTTAAACAAACTGGGCTGGTAGGAACAGGAAGGGAAAAAGGAAATAAAAAGGTATAATGTGAAGTCCTAAAATGCTATGCCATCTATTTTTTTTTATATACAAATAATAGCATCTATGTTTGGTTCAAAACTTGGATGCTGTGTAAGAAGTTTGTTTTCAGCTAAATCTTAGAAAAGATTATTAGTCCTGCTGCCACACTTAAAAGGGAGATGGCAAGTGTTTAAAATTTTTGTTATGAACTACAAGAAAAAAGGAAGAAATTCTTAACTATAAAATGCAGGAGGTGAATTCTCAGAATTTGCAACTTCTTAACCAGTGTCCTGATTCCCAGTATTAGATAGTATTTAGGAAGTGACTCAAAGATTATACTCATATGAAGGATTATTTCATGTATTTAGGGCCCTACCTGTGTTCTCTCACTGTGTGCACTCTCAGTTCTGCCATTCTGAAAAAGTATTATTAAGATCATCAGCATAAGAAAGGAACATGGGCCTTTAACAGCAAGATGCAAGAAACTGCTAGCTGCCAACACTTTAAAAAACTTTGTGTAATTTCAGATGCATTTGAGAAGCACTATCCCTTAAAAATAATTTAAGAAGGAACCACTTAAAAAAGAATTACCAAAATGCAATAGTTAATCTGGAGAAATGTAAAAAATACAGCATTCTGCATCATATCCTGTGGGGTGGGGTGGAAAAACAAAGGTATCCAAATTATTTCTCTTTGGTTTTGACATTTTTCTTTCGAAGGAAAGATACTCCCAGTGAAAAATACAGTCCCAAGAACTACTTCAGAAAAGATGAGCGCAGGTGCTTCATTCCTCACTCTGATGAGGGAACAGGACAAAAATAATATTCTCCTTTTTACAAGAGGATTGTTTGTTCCTACTTTTTGCCATTAAAAACCTGAAAGACTGACCTGCTTTCTTTGAGAATTTTTCATTTGAGAATTTTAATTATTGTTTAGAACATACTGTATTTTGCCAGGTAAGATTATAATAAGAAATTTAGATCCTATTTCCAGGAGCATCTTGGAAACTAAAGCAATTATTTCTCTAAATAGACTTCAGGTCTCAATTGCATATCGGCAGCAGCTGCTCACTGTTCAATACAATAGGTGTCCTAGCCAAAGATCCATGCTTCTGCAGTTCAAAAGGGCCAAGAGTGTTCTTTTATTCAGGTCTCCTCTGTTCCCATCATTGCACTAGGCTGGTGWACTTTTATGGGGAAAAGCGTGGGCAGCTAGAGACCTTCTCCTCTCCCTCCTTATTGCCATAGTATTTCCCACCCACTGAAGCACTAGATGTTCCAGATGAGACAGAAAGCTCCAGTGGACAGAAATTTCCTGTTCTGCAGTCTCTGCTCTTAGACCAGATCATCCTAAACTCACACTTGCTGCCTTAGGAACCAACAGTGGATTCACACATGAAAGCTGTCCTGGTTGCAAGGGATCAATGTAGTTAAAAGGACATTTCTGTCATCCATGTCTTCTTGACATTAATGTCCCTCAGTTAAGGCCCCACACCTTGAACCACTGCAAATGTCATGTGCAGTAAGATTATCAGTGGAATCCTGCAAATTTTTCAATCATAAAATAGGAAAACTGTTTCTTAATGTTGAATATGGTGCTTAATTAAAAAAAAAGCATAGCCCTGGAAAGCATTTTGAGTGGTTTTTGTAGACAAGTGATATGATACTGTTATGTGATGTCATCTATGGAATAAAATTTTTTCCCTTGGGATTCTGTTTGGAAAAAAAATCAAGATCTTAACTCATTCTCCACATTCCCACACAAGTGTTTCTCATATCTACTCACTCTCTTTGATAAGAAACATAAGGGACAAGGCCATGTCTTAATATCTACATAAACAAAACAAAAGCATCGACTTTCTCTAGCAACTGTATAACTCAGCTTCTCCCTGAAAGTAACTTAAAAGAAGGAGAATTTAGGGAATTTAGTAGAATACTGATTATGAATACAGATTTAACTTCTGCATGCTAGCAATTCAGGAACCATTGCTCATTAATAGATACTCTATACATTACAGATTAAATATAGCTTTTCTCTGGCTATGGGTTCATCAGCTTCTTGCTCAGCATAGTAATATCTAATATCCACATATGAATTCTTTAAAACACAAAGTGTTGTCTTCAGCAGCTCAGGGCCTACTGGAAGTTAAATAACTGCCATAGCAGTTCTGCAGTKAGTGCTGCTAGGATTGGTGCCTGAAAAGTAGGATATCCTGTAACAGTGTTTGACCCCTGCAGTGACCACTGTTAGAATCAGACATCTCAGGAATTCAGGATTTTGGGTTTGTGACTCTAACCTGAAACCCAAGGTTAAAAAAGCAGACTAGGTTCTTCTGTTAGATACTTGGGCACCCACATGGATCTCTACTCCGCATTGTTGGAGGCACCAACATGAATTTTCTTAAAATAAAGTCAGAGAAGAAACAAGCCTTGCTCTGCAGAAAGTCCAGGTAACAATTTCGTCTTTATGGGTGAAGAAATAGCTAAAAGAGCCCTAAAGGCCACTAGCTGAGTCCAGACAAAACCAAGAAGCATTGGTAAAAGGGCAAATGGATGTCAACAAGGAACAAATGTGCAACAATCCCAATTCAGTATATACATTGTGGAACAAATAATGAAAAATAGAGGAAAAAATGCCTGGACAGAAGGTAAGAGTGGAAGTGGGAAAGAAAATCTAACTACTTCACAGTCTGCACCGGAGTCCCCACAGAATGAATTCTCAAACCTGAAAAGAAAATGCATCACTGAACTCAGAAAACTTTAATCAGACAGAAAATGTTGACATTGACTGTGGACCTGCATTGACCCAAACCCACTAATTATTGAAAAGAAGTCATTGATTGTTCCCATTGGTGAGGTACTTACTTGTGTCTTCTCTCTTACCCCAAAGATGACCAGTTGAGATGGGAGGATGAGATACTGAGTATCTGCTGGGTGACTGAAAAAAAATAAGGGAGGAATTGATTCAGGTAATAATTTTGGAGGTCCTTCCCTTGACCTCAGAAATGATGATTCCATCAGGTTGGTACCTATGAGAAAGCTGTAAAGAAGTCTGTGCTGTGGATCCATAGAGCTACAACCCACGCATCTGAAACCAAGAGGTTAAGATTCAGGGTAAGGCTGGGTCAAGCCAAGGCAGCAGTGCTGGCAGACACTCTGAGGAGAGTAGGTTTTCCCAGCAGTGGAACAGAGGGCTGTGGAAAAGGAGAGTGGGTGTATAGCCTTGCAAAAGCATATCTTTGTCTCTTGCTGCGGGCCCAGGATAGACACTGTGACCAAGCACCAGGTGGGAGAGGAGAGTCAGAGCAGTTCAGAGATGGTGACATTTCCAAGATCCAAGCCACCTGTATAGAGGGAGCTGCATGCTGTATGGCAGCGAGGGGAACCATGCCTGGAAAGTAATTGAGTCTCCAGGGTGAAGAGGAACCTTTCTCAGCAAGTTTAAGAGCAGATGTCAGCTTAGCTTTATATTTACATATGGAAATACACCTGACATGAGCAAGGGAACCTGTCTCTTGGTCTCACACAGAAAACGTGTTTAGACTGCTCACAGAGCAGCGAGACACTCACCATATTTATAGGAGACCTTACAGTTCCTCTAAATCGGCTGTTTAAAACCCGCCCTGGGAAGAAATTGAAACAGAGTTGTTTCTTTGTAACACCTAGTAAGTCATAGGTTTTCCCATGTCCCCAGGACCACCTGGAGCACCCCTGACTTCAAAAAGGGTAATATCCAAGAAMGGTAGCTCAGTCCAGATACACACAAATGGATCCATAGCCTTAAAACCTGTTGCAGGTAACATCTGCTGGTCTTCAGTATGTAACACAGCAATGGGAAGGAGGAGATGTATTCCACTGATGAGGGAGGGAGCATTTTGTAAAAGAACTGATGTCAAGTCATGTAATAAGCCGTCAATGTCAAATTGTCCATGACTGCCAACAGGCATGCAACATATCTTCTGTAAAGTGCTTGAGTAACAGGAAAAGAGAGGACATTATGTTATCATCAGGAAATAGGAGATAATGAAATAGATGCCAAATAAAGAATGCGAGTTGCAGCCTAATAAAATAGTTCCTCTTTTCTACTCCACTTTTTTCCTTCCTTTCTAATTCTGAAACATAGTGTTTTGTCCAATACACATCTCCTTTTCATTTCACTGAGTTTGAAAGAAAAAAACTTCCCAATGATTATACCAGTCATGTGTATTCCATTGAAATATAAAGGAAAGTAAACTTTGCTTATTTGATATCCTAAAGCTGAGTAAGATTCCTTGAGCTGGAAATAGATACTGCCTAACCAAGTGGAGCTTGGTTCATATACAAACTCACAAATATTCATTGAATTCTAAAACCAGCAAAGGAAGGTCTTTCACAGAAGAGAACTTGTGTCCACTTCCTCACTTAGCTCTTCTTCTTTGAGCAGAAGCATTTTCCCATTGTAAAATTAGGTGATGAATATTCCTTCCTTACAGAAAGAATCTTTGCCTGAGGAAAAAAAAATATTTTTGAAAAGTGCATGCCAAGTTACTTAGAAATTGCTCTAATCCTTGTTCAGCAGCCATGGTTAGCCATCAGACTTAACATATCATTAAAGGAGAGTAACTTGCAGGTCCCATTCAAAGCTGTGTGAGTTTTCTCCTGCAATTTCGCTGTGTAATATGCCTTTAATTAGAACTGCCTATCAAAAAAATATTAACACTCTACTCATTTCCCCCCAAAGTAGATAGTTTCTTTCTGAACTTCCAAGGTTGAGAGATGCTTGGAGCAGGCTCTCTTTTTTTGGACCAGTTTGTGGAGAACTCAGACCTTCAAGCTAGATCTCAGTGCCAGTAAGAGTCAATCATTAGTGCAGATAGACACTTCCAATTTTAAAAAATTACTTTGTTAAAAAAAAMCAAACCAAACAAACAAACAAACAAAAAAAACCCCAAAAACTTCTCCCCAAAAAACCAAACCAAAACCAAATCCCCCTTAAAACCAGAAAAACAATCCACCAAATTGTTAAGAAAATTTTCTTCTTTCTCAATTACCAAATTTCAACTAGAGGGGAGGAAAGTTCTCAAAGTTGAGGAATATTGCTTGGTCAACTATATAGATTGTAACAATAATACCTACTACAAGAGAAAGACAAATCCAGTAATGACAAATATTTCAGCCATGGGAAATTTCCTATCATAAATCACTGGAATACATGACTCTTCCTGCATCATTTCTGCCCAACCTATTCGGAGATTGTCCCAGTACACACTCTGCCAGCTCATAAAGGGGAGCTGCAAATATATTCACAGTTTCCTCTAACTGGCACCTTTCAGTCCCACCTTTCCCCTCAGCTTCATTAGACAGCTCAAACATCTCATTTAAAGCAAAAGCCCCACTCCACCTCCACACGATTATTAACCACACTTATTTTTGCACCAACTCTTTCCCTTGCACCCCCACTGAGCCGTTTGCTGGATGTGACAGCCGAAGCTGACCCATCTCTTCCCAGTGCCTCCCAGGTTCAGGACACACCAGCTCACTCCCACGTGGCTCATTTCCTCCCACATCTCGGTTTCAGCACCTCCCACTGACCTCTGCAGGAGAGTAAGAAGCCTTGACTATATATAGTAAGGCGCTGAAACATTTCTCACATAATCTGTGTGGGCAGAAGTTGGGAGAACATTGAGCATTGCATCCTGCTTGGAAGGGAGCACATTCAGACTTGCCTCAAAAAAAGCTGCTCTTCCTAAACATCAACAGTTTTAGTATAAATACTTTGGAATATACCATCATGTACTGTAAACCTGTAAACTTGAACAATTACATATCTCTGACTTGTCTTTTAATTATGGACACAATGTTTTACTATCTCTATAGGGAAATAGTAGTTGTAACAAAAATTACATATTACTCTAAATTTTATCTTAAACATCAATTACTGTAGGTGTCATAGAATTCATGCCAATTCTCACTGTACCACTCAACTTCAGACTTTACTGAGAAACTGTTTTCCTTCTGAGGAACTGACAGAAAAATCCAAAACAACCAGCCAAAAAACTCCACCACTAAGGAAAAGCTTTTAATAACAGGTCTCAACATTTGAAATTTTTCATCTGTCCTGTGTTTCCTTTTTAGCCATTCTCTCTCATCTACTCCTTGCACTAAATATTCACCAGAAATGAACAATTTTCACATAAATAATTATAATTCTTAAAAATTCAGCAACAGGAATCCACATTCTTTTCCTTTTTTTAAACTACTTTCTCCCGAATTATTTTTTCATTTTGTAAATCCTCCAGCTGCCCTGAAAACAGCTTTGGCTAACAGACACTACTCCTAAATTGCCTGTCTCATACATCACATGTTTGTCAAAAAAAGGATTGCGGTGGCTGCTTGCAGCACCTTGCAGGTGTATGTGGCAGTGCTGGAGTTAGTTTGTCACCCTTAACTAATGTGGCAATATTGGTAATTTTGGCAGTGATGGCTTTGTCAGCTCAAAAATACTGCCATTGAAACAGAGTTCTGCACTAACTTAGCTGAGTCTTTTCCCACCTAAGAGTCTTCCTCTCTGCATTGCACATGGATCTTTAAGCCCTCTACTTCATCCGTACACACTTATGTGAGGTGACGCTGAGGAATAAGGAGCCTCAGGCTTGGATTCTGACAGTACCCAACCACTGGCCCTATGTAGCTTGAGACTATGCCTTTGCCTCTGAATTCAACTCTTTCTCCTGAAAGCAAAAGCCTATATATAGAATGTCCTGAAGACCAGAGGCATTCAGGCACAGACTTTCTCAGACACACTCTGGGTATGAGAACGAGCACCTTGGCAGCACCACCTCAGTGAGCCACGTGACAAAGGTGAGCTAATACATAGGTTATGAAGGCTCATTCTTTTAAATCCAACCCTTCCACTATCGACTGCAATAACATTCTGGTTTCTTTAGGGAATGAATGCAAGTTATAAAATATCACTCTGGGTCAAAAATAAACTTTTTAAAGAAATAAAAAGAAAAAAATCTAATCAGAAATCATGATCAGCTTATAAGCTGATCTTATCAGGGTTGAGTCACACCAAGTATAAACTAATCTCCAGGAAACAAGCACCCCCTATACTGTTGCTCTGAAAATTCTTTGCAGACACCTATTTTTTGCCTCTGTAAGTGTCGCACAGAGACAATGTGAAACAGTAAGGAAAGCAAAAACAACAGTGAGGCATCAGCCAAAGTGATGATCTGAATTACCACCATATTATTCTTCAAACAGATATTCCTCCAACAAGATAAAATTTGCTTGGGTCCTCCATCAATACTTTGATTCTGTTTGTGTAGCACAGGTGGAGCCATAAGAACTCTCTCTCCCATTTTTTACTCAGAGAATTCCCTTCCTTGTGGGGATCCTCCAAGCTGGGAAGCTAGTAGCAACTTTTCCTGTTTCTACAGTAGCTTTAATACCTCCTGCACTGGATTGAATGCTACAAGGCATAGTGGGAAATTATAGACCAGAGATGTGGGGAGGAAGCAGAAGCAGAAGCTTTTCAAGGGATGAGAAATTAAAAGGCCAAGTAGTAGATCACTAGAGGAGAAAATACACCCTATCTTTAGTTCTTTAGATGATAAAAACAAAGTTCAGAAGTCACGCAGCTGTAACTAACAGTTTTCAAGGCACAGACACATAAGAAAAAAAAAACAAAACTAAAAAACCTCAGGCTTTAGCTGATGTTCAGAGCTGCTTCTGGCAGCTAGCAGAATTAGAAGCACTGCAAGAACCTCAACAGACTCACATATTTAAAGGGATATAACTGAAATGCTGCAAGATGGGCAAAGAACATTGTAAATAAATAAATTTTCTATAAGAAGAGAAGACCAAGGGCATGGCGCAATAAACTCCATTATAGCCATACACGTGAGGAATTAGCTGCAGGTCAGATTTGAAAATGAGTGCTTAATAATTTTTCTCAAAATAAATTATGGCAAGAGGATTATTATTACTCCCCTTCCGAAAAAAAAGTCCAGATATTATCACTATGCTATAGATTTCAACTAGATTCATATTTTTGTGTCTCTCCTGAGTATGGAGAGGAGGGCTATGATTCCCCATTGTCCTGTCTCTTGTAAATCCCATGAAAACCAAATGCAGAGGAGACTGAGTCCACCACTGTATCTGTATTACCAAATACTAGACTCTGAAACTCTTCCAGCAGAGTCTGTCCTGTGCCTGTGTATTTCCTGTAGTCATGCAGCTCTGTAGTGTCATAAGGTTATACTACAATTATATATCCTATACACACTCACGGGAGAGTATGCATTTTTTTTTCTTGGATTAAAATCCTTCTCCAATGAATTTGCTGTCCAAGTTTCTTCCAGTTTCAATGGAAATATTTTTTATGCAATATTTTGTGGTATTTCTCATTTCTAGCTATACAAGTCTTCAGAAATGTGCAATGCAGGCTAACTTTAATTCTTCAGTTGCAAGTCAGACTTTGGGGGCATGTCAACACACAAAACTAAGCTGCCTTTAGTGTTAAGCCTCACTAGATGTGTGAATTTGGGCAAATATCTGCTCTTTTGCCTTAGTTTCTCTAAAACTGAGGTTAGGCACTATTGTTGATAAGCTCTGTAAAAACAACAAGTAATTATTTTTATTGCTGTATACTAATTAACCCTTCAGGGAACTGTAAGAAAAAGCATAAGATGTGGCCTAGCTTCTCATCTGCCAGCTGGACTGACTTGAGGCACTTTGTCAGGGCAGCACAGGAAAGCTTTGGGCTGGATTCACAAGAGGCACCAGGGCACACAATTCCAGCATGTATGTGCTACTGGTGTCCTTCCCACTCAACACCAAACTCTAACTCTACTGATACTTTTGCTTCTTCCAGGTAAACCCCTGATCTCCAGGCACATCTTACAATTGCTAGACTCCAGGTCCCTCTGAGCAACTATGCACTTCATTYCTGTCAATCCATGGTGGGATTCATATTACTTCATGTCAGCAGCTTTTAATATAGCCAGTCCTATGCAAAAGTACAAATGGCAGTAGTAGGCTCATTTTACACATTGAATAAATTAAATAAATTGCTCAGCTAAAATACAGAAAATGCAAGTTTAGATCTTACCCTGAGAGACGCAGAGCAAGCACTTTGCATCCATTGCCCAGGTCTGCTGAGAAGACAGTTCCCTATTTGTGATCTAGAGAAAGAACGAGAATAACATTTACAAACTGATCATTGCTCATGGTTTCCATACCTGCCTTACCATGGTCTAACTTACAAGAAGAGAAGTGGTTTTATTAAACTCTTGAAGAAGGAGCATGGGATAGTTTCACCATCTGTTTCCATCTGGAGAGATTTCAGAAGATTGCAATACTAGTTTGATCTGGGTGCTGCTTTGGCACCCACTTCAGTAAATTCCCTAGTAAAAGACAGGTAGACTACACGATGACTTCAAAATTAGTGAAAAGTTATTTAATATGTGAGGACGTGTGAAATCAGGACCAAGGCACAGGTGATGGAGGACTCCCTACCACTGCTTTTCAACTTGAATGCAGCCCAAATCTTCTAGGAACATTGTGCGTTCACTCAGTGCAGTATTTTTCTATATGACACCTCACATTGCTGGAGCTGGAGTCAATTTGGATGTGTATGGAAGCAATTGGAGGTTTGCAGTATGGGTGGTCATTTGCTGCATGGGGGCAATATCACTTCTGCTGGATAAAACCAGAGCGCAGTGCTGAATGCTACATTGTCTGGGAATGACTATCCAGGTACTAATGACTGYTTAACTGGCATTTCTTAGATTTTTAGGGCATTTGCTGTTAGAAAATCTGAACAAAATAAACTTTCAATTAGCATGTTATTTTTAATGAAAAAAGCCTCACAATAAAAACCTTACCAAATAAATTGTTATAGACATTTACCAAATTCTTTGCAGGGACAATCTTTATCTCCTTGTTGCTGTGAAGAAATAAAAAAGGAAGAAAAATCTGATTGTTCACCTCACCTTGCCTTAAAAAGCATGAAACAGCAGAAAGAATAACTTTGTACCTGTTTCTGACTGCCTTCTCAGTGTCTCTATCAGTTCCTTTGACAACATTCAAAGTTTGATCAATCCCTTTCCTACCTCATCACATCACAAGAGAGCAAGCTTCTAGAACCAGAGGTGAATAAGCATGTCTCTCGTGACCAGTGATCAGATTTGCTCCTGATAGTTGTCAGTAATTCCCAACATGGGCTGATCAGCTTTGGCAAGTGTGGAACCATTTGCCTTCCCAAAAGCCATTTATTTCTGGCCATCCTTTGCTCATGACTGTGATGGCAATCCTTTACCACATGCTCTGGGATGACCTTGCTTGGGCAGGGAGGTTGGACCAGATGATCCAACAGTCCATTCCATCCTGACACATTCTGTGAACTGTGATTGCTACTGATAGTAATGTATAAATTTTTGCTGGAGAAAAAGAGTGGCACTTCTAGACTGTTTTGCATGCAGTTAGTAAATGAGTCAGCACCTTCTCGTAAAACAGTAGTAACTTCAAGTATGCTGAATCACAGTTTCAAGGTATTCTAAGGTTCTCTTATCTGCACAGGCAACACATTTTCTGTTTGCTTCAGCAGGGAGGCTATTATTCTGAGACTGAAAAAAAAGGGGTTGAGGTCTCATGTCTTATTCTGAGATCAGTATTAACTGTTTCAGTGCATTGCATCTGCATCTTCTCTTGAGAGTTTTAATATATGATGGCTAAGTGATGGCTAAAATCTTCCAGAGGTAAATGTACAGCCCACCCAAACTGCTAACTCCGTGTTGTCACAAGCTTTGCTAATGAGTGTGGGGAGGAAAAAAAAGAAACTGTGAAATAGAAACAGAATGTTGAACATATATTTAAAAATCAATAGTTCTTTGAACACGAAGCATTATTTCTTCTGGAATGAAATTTCCCATTTTTCAGATGTTCCACTCCTGCAAAACCCAGCCCCTTCTATGCCACCTTGACCTTTCCATGTGTCTCTCTGTCAGTCTCCCCTCCTCTTCCTCTCTTCCCACATCCTTTGCACACTTAGCTGACMAAGAGGCAGTGTACTCAGTGGTTGACTCTGGATGACACTTCTTGGCAGCCTGGCAATAAGCACAGGTTTCCTAGTCACCTGCCCTCTGCCATTAGTTGAGGCACAGGTCAACCTCTGTTTTCTCTCAGTTTCAACTCTTTTCTACATACAGGTAGAAAAGAGTTGGAACTGAGAGAATGTCTGTTAGGAACTTATTATATCTTGTGATCCCTACAACACATCCACTTTAGCTGAAAGTCACAAACCAGTTTGCCTGCTGCCTAAGGTGGTATAGGAGTAGAGCCCCATAACCCTCATGTTCTTAAGGAGGAGGCCAAGAATAAAGGAAGAATAAAGGAAGATTGACTATGAACTCACTGCAATGAGGAACATGGTAAACTAAGGTACTAGAAATAGGAGATTAAAGTTCAGCAAATGTGTTAATCTTACATTGGCTAAACCTGCACTTCACAGTCTCACGTAATTTCCCTGATTTTCCTGACAAGACAGGGGCAGCATCTCTCCACAGGAACTAAAAGCAATAAGGGCTTGGGCTGGACTTTTCCTCCTTCTCTACAAACTGTCCTGTTCCAGATGAAAACAAATCCAGTTTTTTTTTCACCCTATGGGGGGACTTCATCATATCACAATTTGTCCTCTATGAGCCAAACCCTCTTTGTGTTGTAATCACTGGCAGGAGTGACTTCACTGGGAGAAAGATACCCATGCTGCCAAGTGAGTTCAGAGTTGGGGCTGTGAACTTGTTCTCAACACCAGGGCTCACTTCCAAACTCGTGAAATCAATCCCATGCAGTTTTCTCACAAGCTCATGTGTGGAAAGCACAAACGTATTTCCCTATAGAGGTAAAAGTATGCAATCACCCTATCTACTTTAAAGATATAGTAAAGTCTGCACTTCAGCATTCATTCTATAGTCCAGTGCTTTGGTATTAAACATTTTGTTGTTTGCTTTTTACTCAGAGATTGCTTTGGTAAAATCTTTCCTTCATATCCTCAGAGGAAATCAGAATAAACGATTGCCAAATGCCACATTTCCCATTGGGAAACAGCATTCTCAGCCATCTGAACACTTGGTGTACCACTGAACAGCAAGGCTGTGCTGCAGATAGTATTTATAGTACATTTTATGAGACCAAAAGTTGTCAGTTAAACCACTAGAAACTAATAAGTGAGCCTAGTGTCATTTGAGTTGTCAACAGGATATAAGCTGATGTAAGAGGAACACCTACATTTTTTAGGCTTCTTTTCACGAATAAATGTACCGTTGATRGTCATGCTTGACTTTGTAGGAATGTTTTGAGTAAGGAATATAGTAATTTCCTCCATTGCAGCAGTAATGATCATCAGACCACTAAGAGACACTCACTCAATAGGCATGCCTAATTCTAGAATGTGATCTTGCTGGGAAGCCTCTGTTTTATGGTAAGAATTCTCTCAATTCTCATAGCAATAGAAGAATCACAACACAGAAAACTGTTTCTATGATGGAAAGGGTGAATGCTAAAGCACACAGAAGAGGAAAATATTATTTCATTTAATAAACAGGAATCTCCTCTGAACTAACTCACATTTTTAAATACATTAAAGCAAATGCTATTGTCTAAAGAGTTGTGAAATTGCTATTGTGTATATATGCATATAAACACACACACACATATATATATAACACATACCTATGTATAACAATAGCAAAGCCATCTCTCAATAAAATAAATCAAATTTTCAAATGGTGATGTTCCATTCTTTATACCTTCAGCCCTCCCCAAATCATGTGCTGTGAAATAAACTACTTTACCCAGCTGCTTTGAAGAGGTAGGTAAGTGTCCAGAGGCAGAGTTTCTCATCGCCCTGCTATCAAAAATACAGAGTGCCAAGAAACTATGGATGAAATATAAGTCCACAAGGTTTGAATCTGCCAGTTTCAGATCAAGTACTCTAAGAATAGTTATGAATCTACTTCTTTGTTGATTCTGCTTATGGTTATCATTAGTACTTATCCACATGATCAAAGAAAATCAAACTGATTACAAATCCTAAGGACAAAATGCAGTTCAGTCAGTTCCTGTAAGTTGAAAAATCTCAAATTTTTACTGACAGAACAGCCTGACACTCTTGTAAGATAAAGTTTTGAAAGTTTAACACCAACACTTAAGTGCACTTCATCCCATCCTAGAATTACAAGATAATGTGCAGATGGCATCCCAGAAATGTAAATGACTATCTGCTCAGAGAACATGTGCTYTTAAACAAAGGCAGAGATTTCCCTGAAAAGGGAGGCTAAGGAACTTGCATGTGCACACACTTATCAAGAAGAAATCTGTGTCGCRTTCTTTTCAGTTTGGAATAAGAAGTATATGTGAAAAATACGGTGGGAAAGATTTTTCCAGAAATATATCAGCCTGTTTGAAAAAAGGAAGTAGTGAGACTCTCAATAAGTAGCAGAATTTTAATGTTTTCTGCTATTAAAATTTAGATAGGGTTCTGATAAATTTTGATGGGGTTCCAGTGAGCCCTTTAGCTATGCCTTTCCTCATTAATTGTCTCTTCTTTAACAGAGAGAAAACACTGCACTGTTCAGTATGAGCTCTGAACTTATGTCAAGTTGATCTTAAAGAGACAGGCAGTTTGAAGAAACTTGTGTTTAAAGCTAGGAAGGACAAGTTAATTGTCAAGAGCATCTATTTGCCTATAAACAAAACACACTGACAAAAAAGAAASCCAAATCTCAGCGATGAAACAGAAATTTTAGGTTTTTTCCACACAGGACTTGAGATAATAAAGAAAATAATAAAAAGAAAACACAAAGAGTACACTTCTTTTGGATATAGCAATGTTTCCAGCACAGCTGAGATTTTGCAGTGGTATTTATCAGATCCTGTGAGAGTATGGCTGGGAGCAACAGCTGACATTAAGTCAGAATTGCTGGTAGGCCAGAGCCCCAGTAATAAACCACAGGTCCTGTTTGCATTTGCACATGGAGAAAGAGCCCTCTAGCACGGACTGACTTAGCCAAGACAGCTTCAGGCCGGCAGTGCTGCAATTACAGCAGAGACCCCAGCACAGGCTCGCTCTGGCTGCCCCCGGGGCTCCGGGCAGATCCAGCCCACAGCGACTGACGACTGATGTTTGGCTGACTTGGCTACAGTGGCACTGGGTGCTTGAGCTCCAGGCAGAGCTGGAGCTGTGGTCATGAACAGCATGCCTCAGCTGCTGTGCACACAGCCCATACAGCTCGCTCTGGGTTCTGACTCTGATTGTGCTGGTAGGGAGAATCTTCTTTATAAAGCACATATCTGGCCATGGCCCCTCTTTCAGCACAACAGAGCTACTACACTGGCTTCAATTCAACCTAGGCCTCTGATGTGAAGGGAACTGTTGAGATGCAGGCTTTCTTTGGCAGAGTGTATGCAGGGATGCAAACTCGATTCCATGTGATCCCTTCCTGCATCCCATGTTAAGGCAAGGTGCTTGTTGAAGCACCTTTATGGGAAGCCCTCTTTAGAAGTTTAGATCAGCTGTGAAGCTGGGTGGCCCTGGACTTTTGTGCTTGGCATAAATACGTAATTTTTTCACAGGCAAATGTACACAATTAGTCATCACTAAATATATATTTTTTTTCTTGTCCTTTTATATTTCTTGGRTTCTCTTTGCCATAAAATGAAACACAGATGCCTTTATGCTAGTCATCTTGAAACTAGAAATGCTCATTACTAGACACAAATGAGTGATATTTAAAACTGTGTGCTATTCCTCATTGTGTACCAAACTAGAATTAGTCACTGTCTGGAATATTTATCCTACATCCATGGTCTAGTTCCTGCTTGAAAGCATGCATCAGGAATCAGGATCACTCCAAAAACTACCTGATACCAGAAAGTACCTCTGTTCCAAGATGAAAAATTAGGATATACAGGCAGAAAGCTACATTTGTAGAACATGTTCCCCTTGTTACCTAGCTGAGCTCACTGCTCTGACTGAGGCACTCAAATCCTTACACCATGCATGGAGAAAAGTCTGTCCATAACACAGCAGCCCACAAGAATTGCTGTCTGTCTGGAGTACACAAAAACTGCCAAGGAGGAGAGTACAGCTGCAGACCCAGCTAGGAGAGCAGGAGGCATTTTTCCTGCAAGGAGAAACCTCTCCCCTTGCTCTAAGAACACACTAGAGAGATGTGGACCAGGGATTTGAGACAAGCACCTTGTCAGAAGGAGTGCAACCTCACTTGTAACTAAATGCTTACAGRGTTTTTCTGAGTGCAAGTTTTTTTTTCATCTTTGAGGTCTTACAGAATAACAGAATGGATGAGGGAGAAGAACAACAGTGAATCATCCTGTCCAACCTCCCTCCTCAAGCAGGGTCATCCTACAGCCCATTTCACAGGATTGCATCCAGGCAGTTCTCAAATATCTCCAGATACACAACWCAAACCTCCTTCTCTGGAAAAAGTCCTTAGCTGGTCAGACACAGGTCAATTTGTATATAAACCAGTCTTAATTCCATGTTCTATTTTTAATGGGTTAGGGAAATACTTGTGGATCAAAAGATGTCTCCCAAACTTGGAGCCTCTGCTTCCAAACTGGATAGAAATATCAGTGGCTACTAAATATTAAATGTCTAAATATACATCTACTAGATCTTCTCTTATCAAGCTCTAAAATATCCCCTTGATTTCACAGCAGAAATATTTTCATATGCTATTAGATATCTTCAAACTAAAGACTATGATGATTCATTTTTATTTCTTCACTTGCAGGAAACTTTGAAATTACAGCAGATAATCACTGGTATTTCACATTTCTGCTGTAAGCAGAAGAAAGTGAATCTAAGTGTGAGTGAATTGTCATATAAAAGGGAAGTAGTAGCCGAAATAGAAAGCAAAGAGAATTTCAGTAATTTTTAAAAATATTTTCCTTTCTTTGGTTACAAGGATGGATTTACTTTAAAAATAACAAATTTTCAATAAAATACTCATGGAATAAGTATCTTAAGCAGTTATCTATCTACTTTCTGGCATCTAGCTACAAATCCACTAGTTGATTCTTTTTTCACTTACTTGCACAGCTTGCAGCAGACTGAATGCTCCAGGGATTTCACTGCCTGAATTCTGTGACTTTAGTGAGAAACCAGCTCAGCAGTCTTCTTTATCAATTGGTATCATAGTGTGATATTGTACCTTTGGCTGTGTTTTCAGTGCAGACATGGTTCAAGTACACGATCTATCTGCCAGCAAAACGGCCTGTTCCAAGCCCACAGAAGCCAGGAACAGTCTTTCTGTTGGTTGGTCACATCACAATTAAATAAAGTTCTAACACAAAGAAATCAGAATATTTAATGGCATGTAAGAATGCTAAATTACAACAGATATTTCTAGAGGAGGTTTTTTTTTGTTGTCATTTTAAAGTCATGTCTTTGGAAGAAGAGGCCAGGCTTTAGGCCACAGCATTATAAGTCCACCTTACATCCAATAAAGTGATGCATTAGTCACACCATTTATCYGAACAATTATTATTCCTAACTACACTACACACCTGAGAGAAAGCTCAGCTCCTTATAGACTTCCATGAAAAAGAATAAAAGAACATCTAAAACTAGCAAGGTAGTACTCGACCTACTGCTCCTTCCAGCTGCCAGAGTTCAGAACACATGCAAGYTACTCCAGATGTGCACATCAAACAGTATGGTTGTCACTGGGGCAGATGTATTCTCTTCCAGTTTTAGTCCTCATATGTATGATATCCTTTTCCTCCACCTCTTGAAGCTAATGTCCAAAGCAGAAACAAAAACCAAAACTGCAAACCAGTTCCTGTGTTTAGCTTCTTAGCATTTCAGACAGCTTAGTGAGGTTGGGGCTGTTGTCTTATTCTTTTTCTCTTTTAGTTTGGAGAATGTGGAGATGGACAAAACACTCTTAAAATTTTCAGTAGAGCTGTCACTAGATAATGTGTAAGGGTTTTTCAGGTGGTCAGTATTTTCTTGACTCTGCAAACACTGGTTATAAATKAATTCAGTAGTACATTTCTCCATAGATTTTCTTTGTTTTTTGCAAGCCCAAGACCATCTGTTCATAAAGCCATGGGAATTTTGCCTTTGCCCTTAGTAGAAAGGAACTTTTACATAATATGCCTATACACCTATCCTTTCCTAGCTGTTTACACACCCAGACACATGCTACTTTTCTTTGACAAAGTGATATTTGTGATCTGCCCATTAACTCACATTCATGTCTACATCCCTTCCTTTTACCTTACTGCTGTCACCAGTCATTTTACCCTCATCGCCACTTCCCCCAGTCATTGTATTTTCCAGCCACATCTCCCTCTTTCTCAAAGTTGTGAAGGTTTACCACTTCAGTTGCACTCTTTCTCTCACTGTCAGCATACTCATTTCCTGCACTTCTCCAAACCTTGAACATCCCTTACTGCTTCAATGATATGGTGTGGAAGAGATTTTACAGCAACTTCTGTGAGCCAGAGAGAAGTTCGATAAGAGGATCCATGTTTACCCCTGAAAGAGTTTTCTATCAAGGTCGTTAACACAGAAATCAAGAAAGAAAGAAGGATAAATAAGCAAAACCTGCAACTGTCTGTTCGCATCAGCACTTTGTCTTTTGTGACCAATGACTAAAGTGTAAACTTATGAGTTTTGTAAGAATGTATAAAAAGCATGCATGCTATAACAAAAATGGTTTGGAGCCTTCTGAAAATGGAGTGTGTTGCTTTGTATTGTCTCTGTCTCAACAAAGACAGTATGGCAATGAAAATCTTGTCAGCCTGGCTGTGGTGATAATGCCATGAAGGAAAGCAGCAATATGTCCCAGTCTGGAGCTTTCCCAGCACTTGGGAAAGCTTCCTTCCCCTAGGCCGCCCTGCAGCCTCGCTGAGGCCACCCCTCTCCCTGACCTCTTTCTCCCCAACAAAGTCAAAATAGCTGGAAAAGAGATTATCTAGCCATTTGGTAGCCCTTCTCATGTACTCACTGGGAAAAGTAACTAACAAAAAGTCTAAAATGATGAAGTTAAGCACGTCTGTAATTATTCACAGAACAAGGCCCAGCAACTGCTGCCCTTCTGGAAAATGGCGGCGCTGCCCGACACTTCCTGGTCAAGACTACTGTGGGAGGCTCCAGGGAAGAAACTCGGTTCACAGCCAAAGAGAAAATCTCAACCCACCCTCTACTATATTAAACATCCTCAGCTATAATAAAATATAATTATTAAATCAAACTCATTTACTCAATGACAAAAAAAAACAGAATCAAAATGAGTCTCACTMCGAGAAAGCCTTAAGGAAGAAACCGTTACAAGGTAATATTTTTTGAGACTAACTCAATAGAAACTTTCAAGCAAGCTTTCCACAAGCCCTTACTTTAAAAATCCRCCAAACCAAAACAATTTAAAGCACGTACCTTTGCGCAGCTGGGAGAGCTGCTTGGGATGGAGCCTGTGGCCCGCTGCTTTCCAGAGTCACCGCACCGCAGCAGGGACAGCCGGGGCTCGCCTGCTGCCCCACAGGGCACAGTCACCGAGGGCCCGATGGCGGCCGGGCTGCCCGGGTGCCTACAGTGGGGCCCTGGCCTGTGGGTGCAGGGATGGGTGAAGCCCATAAAGAGCCATCAGTGCTCTGACATTGTTTTACAGGAACTCCCTGAGGAGGGCAAAGATTTATCAGCACAGGGATGGTCACTGCTGCAAAATGGCTGCCCCCSGAGGGAGAGGGAGAGCCCGGGGAAGGCCTCAGTGCCCCGCTGGGTGCTGGCCCAGAGGMGGTGACATGGCACTGTCATGTCCTAGAGCATATTTACTTTCTCCTTATAAAGAAGCAAGATAAGATGCTGTCTGCCCTTCTCTCCTGAGTAGGAGATAACTCTCTCAAAGTTTCCAAAGCTACATTTAAACTCCATTTCCCATGCAAAACAGTGCTTCCTTCAGACATGTCCACGGCTGCCCACAGTGTACAGTGACAGACTCAGACACACGCAGCTCTAGCCAAAGAGTATCCTGGACCATATGTTTTTATTTTGTGGGAATGTTTTGTGAACTATATCCTGATGTCTTCTAAATACCTCAGGTCTTCAAAGACCTGAGAGGTGAGGCTCAGATCTCCTGGGGAAATCCTGGTGGTCTGTTTCCAGCTCTGCACAGGTGTAGGGGATGTCATCTTTCCTTCTCTGACTAAAAATAGTGACATCAAACTGCTCATTCATAAGAAAAACAAAAATAAATAAAAAGGAAGAAAAAAATTACAAGACCATCTACTAGTTTAAAAAATGGTCTCTGATGATGTTTCAGTGGAAGTTAGGGTTTTTGCTAAATGCCAAAAGGACACACCATATCCTGCTACATGCTCTCATTAATAAACTAGTCTGTGACAGAAGTGTACCCCCTACATGTCTCTGTCAATGTTGTGCAATAATTTCCACTCTAACCCACTTTTCTCAGTCACCCACCTAAACGGCTCGTGCAAATTTTACCCTGCAGGGTAAAAATTTCCATGCCTTACCTCTGCATGAAGCAACATTTTTTTGGAATTATGAGGTAAAACTGTCTTCTAAGAATAAGAGAAAAGGCAAACACATTTCTCTGTATTAAAAAAAAAACCAAACAAACCTCACCCCAAAACAGAAAAAAAAAAATTTTGCTGCTTTTTCACAGCTCTGGGGATGGTGTAAAAAGTCATTATAAAAAGAGTCTTGTAAAAGAGCAGAATATTGCCTATGCTCAAAGACCACTGGGTTGGACCTGACAGCACCATGCATCTGCATGCTACAGTAAACAGCTGAAATGTGGCTTTATAGGCTTTTGTATATATGTAGTGTACAAAGTACACACTTTTGACACTATGTATCCTTTTATATACATGTTTATACATACATATAATAAAAATGTGCATGACTATGTGTGCACTGTTGTCCATACAGATACTGTATATGCAAGTTCGCAAAGTACACACTGCGAATCAGGTTTTTTGAGGGGATGAGACGCAGTGCCTGGCAAAAGCACAGCTGGGATGTCTGTCATGCACCAGCCGAGTTCCTGTCTAGACTGCTTAAGGTAGGTAATGGTTCAGAAAATACTGTCAGGGTCACTGACTGAGGGCCCATTGAATTTTATAATTTTCCCCCTACTTATTTTGAAAGTTTTAGGGCTGTGTTTTCTTAAAGACTGCAAACACTTATGAGAGGAAGGCCTTGTGCTGGCACAGATGATAAATGTAGCTTCCCCAGCTGCTTATCTCCTCAGATGCCAAGGCCCTGCCTTAACTGCAGGCAAGCCAAGCTCAGGCAAATATCGACCAGGTAAGATTTTTTCTTTCTTTTCTGAGAGGAAGGAATTTTTTATACAAGCTGGTGAATCTTCAGCAAGCTTCAGAAAAGGAAATAATTCCTTTTAAACTATTGTTTTTCTGGTTTAATTTTCTAAGAAATTCTGCAGAAGGTTTTTGCCAGCAGAAGCTTGATCATAGAAAATATTTTACGTTGTAAGTGCATCTAATCTCTTGGAAAAGAAATTGCTCAAGACAGCATTCCAGCAGGTAATGTCTGCTATAGCTATGGCTGCTCCCTCTTGCTTCCTTGCTGTCACCCTCAGGTAAGCCATGACCTGGAGAGATGTTGACTTCAGTGACATGCAGTCCCTTCAGAGTCAGCAYACCCGCTGTGCTTCTAGTGTTATTGACTGGCTCTTCTCTGCATTCTGGGGCACTCTTATGAGCACAGTTCTTTCTAAAAGCGACTAATTTGAAGTTAGGACTGATGTCATTACTGACATTATGCTCTTTCCATTTCACATCKCGTATCTCTGGTTGTAACTAAAAATGGCACAGTTTTACATTTAATTTTAGAAATAATACTGAGTCACATAATTCCCTCCTATTTGCAGTTTCTTAGCTTCTCTTCTGCAAATACAAAAAGCGTGCTTTGACAAAGCTGTTTCGAGAAAAGACAGACAAAATTTATTTTCAAGTAGATTATCTGAAGCACCAACAATTGGTCTTAGTCTATCCATAATAAAATAATTCTTTCTTTGGCTGCAGTGTCTTTTATTTAAATAACTAAGAATAAGAGAAAATGCTATCTGAGCAGAAGTTCTCTGTACCATGCCATCAGACCAAGGGTGGTTAGGAGCCCATAAGTTGTCTCCAGTTTCAGGAGGAAGGAATGATCCCATGTCCTGACTATGCCCCTAGTAGGGTGTCAGTCAAGGTTCTGACCAGCATAATTCCTAGAACATCATGTGATAGGAGCTTCCTATCTTTGGAGAGGGCACTTCAACCCAGAATGAAAAGAGTGTCATAAGAGAATATTTTAAATCAGCATTAGCTCTGTTTGTACAATAGTTGTGCACATGGTATTCAAATTCTATCGGCAGATCTGGCATCTTACAAATATTTGTCACACACTCTTGACAGTTTTATATTTTTTGTCTTCTGACTGTACCACCTCATGACAAAATSAAACACAGAAAAGTTGTCCTAAAATATTTAGTAAAACTTCAAACAAACAAACAAGAAAAAAGAGCAGGCTTAAAAAATTCCATTGCTCTAATTCTCTGGTTCAAGTATTACTAATATGGAAGTTTATGGAACAAGCAAAGCTTCTGGACTTCATATGAGAAGGATTTTCAAGATTAAAATAATTATTTTTTGAAAGACTCAACTATTTGGGCCTTCCAGATTGTGCTTTGTGTGTTCTGCTTGCAAGGTACACATGGTGTATGTTAGAAGTAATGCTTTCTCATGAAGAGCAAACAGTTTAATAGAGATTAATTAAATTAATCTAATTACAAATCACACGAGTTTCAATTAAAATAATCAAACACCTCAAATTAAACATAAATTAATCACTTTATTTAATTGGAATATCCACAACTCTTTCACGGTTCTATCATTTTGAAACATCATAAGCAATTTGTATTTGTGAATAGAACTAAAGAGCTTCCTGATTGCTGGAGTTGAGGTGGAATGGGCTGATAATAAAGTATCTATTAAAACATCATTGGAAAAAGCTCTATAGTTCATACATTGGCTCAGTTAATCTCTATAGATTTTTTAATGCTGCTGCTGGAAGGCTGGTGTTGGAGAGGGAGAGAGAAAGAATGCAACCTTCTTTTCTGTACTTCATGGATCCTTAACCCTTATTTAAAGACGACTTTGGATTTTAGACCACATAACTGCTCTTGTAATTATATCAAACAGTTAAAAAAAAAAGCTAGTTAATGATGTTCAACATAAGTAATCATGTTAAATAGTGAAATTTAATTTCTTAAAAACTTAAATCCTCATATCTTTTGGAATGCATTGTACTGTAGGATGTCTGAGTAAATTAAATTCTCCCCTGCACACTAAAACATCAATTTCCTTATGGTAATTATCTGCTAGATTGGATCTGTCAGTCGCAGGGAAGCATGCCTGACATTATACCCTTTTTACAAAAAATGATTACAAAAAATTAAGACGAATGAGTAAAATTAAGGCTGCGGCTGGTAAGCCTATATAAAGCTCTCATAGATCACTTTACATAAGCTACCATTGTACTGGATACTAAGCTTTTAATGACTAGTTGCATAATGAGGTGAAGGCCATTAAAGAACAGCAGGGGTAACCGATCACAGAGATAAGAGCTAAAAATGATTTTCAGCCAACTAGAAGCAATTTATTATACACAAAAACACAGGTCTAAATGAAATGTCTGGATAGATGAGGAACTTTTGAAAATTGACAGGATTCCCTTCCTAGGAAAGTTTCACAAATATGATGGGAGCCTGTCTTTGTCATATTAGATTCTTTTTCTCTCCTATTCTGTGCTGCAGAATTGGGGTAGGGGGTTGGTTTTTTTATTTTTAAAGACAGACAGACTGTAGTAATGCATTTCATTAGCCCACTTGAAAGGTAAATTAGAGTGAGGAGTAGCTGATATAAAGGAAATTCATAGCACTGCCAGCAAGTGTTATATGGAGGCAGGTTAGTTGTTGCAAGTCAACTGACACCCTGTCTGTGTTAAAAAAAAACCTCATCCATGCTACAGAACTGCCTCTAAGAAAGGTTTAGGATTGTAAAGTACCGTATTGCTCTCAGAGCAGTGCAAAAATCAGTATACAAGTAAATTCTCTTATAATGAGCAGTCACTTGGGACCAAAAGAGAAAAAGAACCCAAATGCCTTGAAGGTAGCAGAAGGTCAAATTTTGAGGTAATCTCCTCTCATAGGGAAAGCCACATCCCTAATTTAAACAAAAGGAATGTGGGGAAGGATGCCTAAAGAGAGGCAGGAATGGCTGGTGAAGGTGAAAACCTGAAGGTGGGCTGCTTGAAGCACTTGGTGTGTAGCCACTTTAACCTAGACAGTGGGAGATACACATGTTCGTATCTATAAACACACACACACAAATACGCGCATTAGAAGATTTACCGTGTTTGTATAAAACCCTATTATTTATACTGGTATAGTCTTTTTAACAGAAAAAAAAAATCTACGACTGGTTTTTCTATGATAGGTGGTGGAGTCTCCATTCTTGGAGAATTTTCATAATCCAGCTGGGCAAGGCCCTGAGCAAAATGCTTTGTCTTTACCATTGGTCTCATTGTGAATTTGGAGTTTATACAGATGTTTCTCTCAAAAACAATTTATTTATGATGCCATGATTGTTTTCTGTGGTTTATGGCCATCTTATTCCCATCACAGTTGTCAGTTCTATCCATATTTATTCTTCCCAAGGATATATCCTAATTCTCAGGGGACAGGCTGCTGGAGAAACAGTTTTTTTATTGTTATTCATTTCCGGAACTCCATCTGGCTTATGTATGTACATTATCAGGTAACTATGCAAGCTCTGAAGAAAATTTCTGCCATTTTGTCCATATAAACTAATTAAACTGGACACTGTTCCTAGCTATACAGCAGGACTAGCTGTACTATTAGATTTTTAGCCTTGTGTTCAGCACATTTTTGCTCCATGCTGAACAGCATTCTTCTTCACATATCCAAAAATTTCTCAGACCTAAATTTCAAAATACACAGAAACTAGCAGTTTTTCTTATCTGTGGCACCTTTGTTTTGGAGTCTTGTCAATAGTATGGATATTGGATATTCTTTGACCCAAGTGCCATCAAATGGCTCTTGGTGTATTTTAATTCACCAGTATGGTCACATCCTCAGTGTTTAGGCAACTTTCAGGCCAAAGGGGCAGCTTCAGGATGTACTGGCAGTTGTGCAGCTTGATGTATATTGTGGGGAGGAGAATTAACCTCAGTTTTTCATTTGAATAATTAAATCCCATCTGATTTCTGGTTTAGGCATATATTGCCTTCCATTCACTGAATTTTTAGCCATTGGAAAGCTGCAGCCTGATTTACATAGCATTGAAGCCATTGGACACTGTCATTAAAGCTTTTATTTTTAATCACTTGCATTTGTGTTGTGGCTTGCCTTCTACAAAATCTTCAGTAATTTCAATCATTTCTCCTTTATTCTTTAATTATTTTAAATGTAAATTAATTTGATCTACAGCCTGCTGGCTGTGTCATTATTTGAGATGTGTACATACTAGCATAGTTACTCTTTCAAACTGATAGTGGCTAATACAATTATATGCTTTTTTTCACTGATATCTGATCTGTTAATTAACTGGAAAATATTTTGATTGGGGTGACTGCTTACCCAAATTATTTAATTGTTCCATGCAAGGCTGTCAGAAAAAAAAATGTAAATGAGCCTAGGAAGTTCTATGAGATTTCACAGTAATAGCTTTTCAGGTTAGGGCTAGAATTAGACAGAGAAATAGCAAAAGCAGCTTGGAGCCTGCAGGAAAATAAGCTAGCTCACATTTTAATTTCAATTAAAAAAATAGTAGGAGCACTTAGGTCTTGTCTATCCCTTTTCCTCCTTGATTTTCTTACTTTTTACAAAGCAAGGCTCTCTTATCCCATATTAAAGGAGTGTGTGTAGCAAAGAAAAATTAAGAGGACTGAGAGCATGATGTAGGTAAATTGGAAATTATGTCTGCACCTGGTTAACTGGATAGGGCTTCTTTCTGATCTTAGGTAGCCTTTTTATCCTGAATTTATTGGCTGTCACTGGTGAACTGAACACGACAGAAAGCTGCAACAATTTTTTTTCAGCAGAGAGCTTTATCTTTACTTCATGCAGAATGCTCTGGACATTCTTTCTTCAAAAATAAAAAGGTCCTGTAAAAAACTTGGTACAGTTTTTGAGCAAGTCTAATAATGATTTTTTAACCTAAAAGAAGCAGACTCACTGAACACTCAAGGGTTCTTGTTGAAGGAAATTCATGATTTAATGAATGTATTCTTACTTAATTGAAAACTCTAGTATTTTGAATATTGAATGTTAGATTTCATACTAGCAACAAAACAGCTAACTAGCCTTGGTGATGTAAAGTAAGTGTTCTATGGGCTTTTTAGAGGTCATAAATATCAATGTGAAGGATTGCTACACTACAGGACTCAGCAAGGTGTATGCAGTTCTAAAACTGAGAGGCAGCAATGAGCTGAGAGACATTCATAATTTATTCCAATTCTGAGAATGTTGGAGTTCATGACAAAATCCTAAGATAATAAGTGTACATGTAATTTACACACACAAATTTGTTTCATACAGGATGACAACAAGAGGCCATACAATGACTTTTATCTAAAGATGGAAGCTGATTATTGTCTTTTTAATGGCTGCAAATTGTCTATGTATAAGACAGATACTGCCAGAGGCTTGCAGTATGAGCAGAAAGAGCAGCTCTTATGACACTTCAGTGATGAATTAGTAATGCTCCAAAGTTGCTCTTGCAGGCAAAAAAACTACTGGGCAGTGGAACATGGATGCCTAAAGGCCTTCAACTTTTAGGGCCTATATGTTATAAACTTACTAGAGATGCTCATTTCTAGACCAAGTAATCAGCCCAGAGCAGCTGCTGGTTTTGTCTGGTTCCATAAGCAATTACACTTAGACTGGCTTCCTATTCCTCTGAGAARCCCAGTGAAAGTCACATTTTGTAAATGACGGACGGTTTGGGCACCTATTTCCCTTCTTTGCCTTTACAGACTATTTTCTAAGGCTGCTCTCAGAGCTGGTGTTTTTCAGAGAAGATGTGAGACACAGTCTTGACTTGCCACGATTAAATGTCACACGCTGGTATTTGCATGAGAAGGGGTGCCCTCAATCCTTTGTGCAAAGCCAGCAGTTACATATTCTAAGTGCAACTGGACATGCAGGAGGTGATAAGCAGCCATCCTGCCTCAGCACTCAGGTCAGTGTTTTGGGAGCAATCTCCTCCAGGATGGCTTGTTACATACTTTGCAGGGCTGCTTTTTATCCCTGCAAACTGGGGAAAACATGGAGACCTTTTCTAAAGTGTAAGTCAGGCCTCTTAAACCCCACTTTGCTGGAGTGGCAGAAAAGACAGCAAGGGCTAAGAGATGCTGATACCCAAAAAAAGGAGATTTTAGCCACCAATGAAGGGGAATACCCTAATTAAACTTTTTGTCTCCTCTGCTTTGCCAGTCTTTGCCAAGTAAATCATACTTAGTTGCTCAGTTTCTGAAAGCAACACATATTTTCTACTTGTTCATGATGGTTTTTCTAGTTTTAATTGCACTTTATCAAATAAGAGAAGCTTCCCTCTACAGTAAAACAAACCAAATTTTCCAGTTATTAAACACTTTTCGTTTCTGACTTCTCTATAAGCACCTTATTTTCTCCAGTCATTTTCAAGATTTTAGGCTAAGATCACCACTGCCTCTTATATAATTTTTCTACCATGAAGTTGTTTATGTGTATTGTTTACCCAACAGACATTTCTCTTTCACTTGGTATATTCATTACTAAATAATTCTGTGAGAAGATACAGGCCACTGGTTTTTTGCAATTTGCATCCCCATGCTCTAAGCTATGTTGAAAGCAAAGCTTTTTGGTCCTCTTGCTTTGGAAGTACATTAATATTTCTATGACCTTTACTAGATGGCAGATGAGAAGCATTAGGAATAAAATAACAAACAAACCAAAGGAAACCAATTTTTTAAAATGCGTATTTCTGAAAGGAGCAAGAAGAAAAAGAATCTAGTCTAAAAAATATGAACTTTAGCTAGAGTTATGATAATTGCTCTATTGTACCTATTTTCCCATACCAAAAGGCTTTTTTATGATCAATCCCCTCAGGATAATGCATAAATATATTTGAAAGGGTTTCGTAGCTATGCATAAAAAATATATATAGATACTATTTAGAGATATTTAGAAAGAAATAGAATAGTTTAAGACATGATTATTTTCTGTGCACATCAAAGAGATCATATTAAAAGCATGGTCAATATACTAACAACTACTTTACACAAAACGACTTCAAATTAGCCTCCAAAGCCTGCTGGTTCTAAAGAGAAATTCTGTGAAACAAGATGTAAAAGCAGTGACTTGTGCATGGTGTAAATCCTCTGCTTTAGAAGACTATACTTTCAGAAGGCTTTACATTACTGTAGGAGGAAAACCAGCTAAATTCTACCCAGGAAACCATTTCTCTCAGAGCAGCATTGTTTTTCAGTGGTTTTACTACACACCGGAAGCCAACTCCGTTCCTGTTCATCTAGCTGACGACTTTTGGATCTGTTCTCAAAGGAACAGTTTCAAAAATCCTTTCTAGTGACTTGAAATTTGCCTGCTTTATGAGCCCCACATACAGTTTAACACCCCCTATGATTCAGCAAGGCATTTAACAGCTGGAAAGCAAAAGTTGCCCCATGAACTAAAGCACTTGTTCGCTGGCTTCCACTTCAGGGAAAAGAGATTATTTAATAAAAACTTTCTTTCATAAGTTTTCTTTTTTACTTTATATATATATATACATGATGCTACAGCATCAAGTGAAAGGATATTCAGGGCAGGGGAGGATGTGTGGGTTAATTCTTTTTCGGGTAGTGTGGAAGTGTTATAAAATTATAAAATAGCAAAAACTAGATAATGATACCATGAATCTCATGAATCTAGAAGAGTTCAGATTAAGAGAAGTGGTACTAGTTACAGGATGGATCTCCCTCCTTGAGATTTTAAGGAATACTATATTTTAATTTTAGAGAAAAAATAGATTTTTTTATAATCATAAGAACATCTTAATGGGAAAGAAATATTTGAAAACATGATTATTGTTGTTTTAGTTCATTTATTTTATGAGGTATTTTTTATAGTTTGGATACAAGCATTTCCCTTGCACTTGGTCTTTAAGACCTAGAGATTTTTATTTTTTACTGAAATGTTCAGAGAAACTGAAAGTAACTAGAAACTAACTTTAAAAATACTTTTCCTCCCCACTGTTTAGTTATGAGGCTTTTTTCTTAGTAAATGTCCTCACCTTGACCTATCAATATGAAGAAGTTAAAACATCCTTACATATTTTTTTACAATTTGGATTTCTCTAGAGGGTTTTTAAGACACAACTTCCCCTCATTAGAGCCAGAAGTTCTGGCTCTTTATCAGTCCATAAAATCAGCTGAAACTGTGCTGAGTTATCCAGCTGAGAACCCACCCATTTTAAATATAGCTCCCATATTCATGGATTGTGCATTAATTATGCCAAGTGTAAAATGTTTTTATACATAAAACAACCAATCTGAACTTACTCAAGCAATGGCATCTGTCTTTGCCCAATGTTCTCAGCCCAGTGCTGGTTTAAAATGTAATCTGTTTTCATCAGATAGTTTGAATGGAATTTAAGTTTCTGTTCAAGGTACAGCAGTGATACTGCACTTGCATTGCACAGACAGTTCCTACATTTGTGCCTAAAGTCACATCACTCTGCACTGCACAACTAGGGGTCTGAAATATTTAATTGGAATCCTTCTCAAGCATAGAACAACACAGCCTTAATAACCAGTAATAAAACCGCAAATATTTTTAAATGGTACATAATAATTTGATAGGACATAATAAGCCAAATTTGCAAAAGAGGCTATATTTTATATTTTCATCTAAAATATTCACTGGCTTTTTTACATGTGTAGCTCCAAATGGAGAAGAACAAAAGGCAAAAGCAGGTTGCAACCTTCCTCCACCTCAACATATGCTATAATTTTGCACATATACATGTTCTCTGCATACATTTAATGCATACAGAGGAAGTAATTAGATGAATGCATCTCTTTTAAAAATCTGGGACTGGTGATTTTTGCACAAGGAAAATACAGAAAGCTGGAAGTGTAAAAGTTTCTGTGTAAGTCTGACATTTCAAGAACTTCTGCCTCACTTCTGGATAAACAACTTTCTACAATCTTATTAGGGGAAATGGTATACCCTAATATCTTAGCTGTCGTCTCACATTCTCTAGAGGGTTGCATATCCTCTGTGACTGAGATTTGCACTACAGTGTCAGAGATTTGGATGCTTAGTTCCCACTATTGCTGCTGAGGACCTAATCCCTTTGTTAATGGATGTTAGCTCCTTCTGCAGATTTTGTGCCTTTTGACTCTGTGGTTTATTCTCCCTGCCTTTCAGTATTTCCAATAAGTCTTCAGTCTACTCTTGAAAAGGTCTCTCACCATTGGTGTACTTTGTAATCCTTCACTGAAAGGCCTAAAGTGGCTGCAAAAAAAACTCCTTCTTACAAATATTTTGACACATGTATGTACCTAAAAGTCTGGAGAAGCCTGTACTGGAGAAAAACAAGCCTCAGAGAAGGAATATAGATTATTCAGATGATACCACAGACCTCAGGACAGAAAATTCTGAGCCATCTGCAAGGCTGTCTGAATAAGAATAACTATTTGCACTATTTTGGCCCCTGGACCTCAGTAGAACTTCCTCACTGACAAATTTACATTTGATCTTCTCTTTCTCTGGCATGCTCCTTCCTCATGTTGTCTACACCAACATCAGAAAATAAACAGTACCAAGACAAATGCTTAAGTAGAGGTCCTCCATCTTCCATGTTTAGATCTTCCCTATTCAGATTAAGTATAAAATAATTTAAGCATGGGTGTAAAAGCATACATTCTTAATTAGCCTCCAAACCAGGGAACATAACTTGGCTCCTTTTATTCRCTACACACACAAAGCCAGTTAAAGGTTAAAATCTTATTCTGTGACATTTAACCATCTTTGCAAGGCACACTCAGAACAGCTTGAGAAGGGCTGCTGCCCTGTAATGATTTCATAGTTAATAATACATTCACATATGTGTGTCCACATTTTTGTGTCTCTGTGCATACACAAAATGTTCATGTCAATGTATGGAACAGCTACAGCATCATTTTTAGCCTTACTTAAGGAGGCAATCTAGTACAGATGACAAGTTTCAAGACTTTGAATTATGTCTCTTGTTCTTAGTATGGTTTTAACTGTCAATGTTGGTAAGTCATAAATATGAGAATAATGCAATAAGGACTACCACAAACATCCACTTCTGTATTATTTTATTTTTGTTCTGTATTTAAAGTGTCTGCACATCTTCATACATTTCCTTCCTGCTCACTGTCAGACACTGAGGCCCTCAGTTATCTAGGTAAAAAGGACTGGCATTCTCCAAAAAGTCCTAGGTCCTTCTACTGAGTCAACTACCACGTTTTGCAATGTATCTGCACTCACATAAAGACAGGGAAAAATGGAATTTTAAAACATGGTCTCATATTCCTAAACATTCTCTTTTTTTTTCCTCACTGCTTTCTTCACAAACATTTATGCCCATTGGCCACAGAGAATATTAATAATTTCCAATATTCCATASTGTTAGAATCAGCCCCCTAAAGATCAATGGTGGTAAATCTTCCTGAAGAGCTTCTCCAGCCTTTCTTGAACACAGACACACAGACAAGACACACACAGAGGCACAGACACTCACACACACAGCTGTTTTACAACTAATGTGCACAGTACATGTGCAGACCTGCCATGACCATGCCAAATGTCCTCAAGCACATAAGGCCCTGTGGTGCCTGAAGGTCATGCTGGAGATTTGGCTTTCAAGCCTTCTAAAAATACTTTGCTGGCACTGTCATATCTGCTTTAGATGCCCAGTTCTCACGGCTGACACAGAACTGACGACAGATATTTAGTTCACTCACTCTCCACATAAAAAACCATGGTTTTGACCTAAAGATAACTTTTGAAATCTTCAAAGCAACTTGCTTAAAGCTGATTCTCAATCCTCTCAATAATCAAGAAAGATATTATCTCAATAATCAAAAAATCCAACACTAACTTAGATTAATTATTGTGAAACCAATAGGTTTCCACGAAACCTGAAATGCAATTGGATTTGTATTTTCCAGGTGGACACAAGGAAAAACAACACATAGAGCATTCCTTCCTATGCAAAAGCTAATAAAATCTGCCAGAATTTAATTGCACTAAGGAGACTTTAAAACATTATTTTCTGTCTTCACCTTGGGATTACCTGAAAATAAAAAGAGATTAACAATACATCAATAAAGCTTGACATATAAAACCACTATTCATATTCAAAGATGAGAAAACCATATTTCTACTGTTTCATATCCTATACAATCCTGTTGACTTCAGAACACTTGACACTGGTGTACAGGATTTTGCTGCACATCCTGTAGGAGCACTGTGCAATAGAAACTCCATGCAGAAATGGTTGCATGCTGCCTGGTCTGTCTGATATTGCTGATACTTTTGACAGGAATACTTATTAGCCAGGCTAGCAGTACACAAGGGACTCCATTTGATACCCATAGTTGTCTTCAGGAAAAGGACCATATATTGTAGACAGCAGTTATAAAACATCCACCACATGCAATCACTTGATACTTCCTGAAAAATTATTACAATCATTGCTTGAGAATGAGCAAAGAGACAAATAAAGGGGCCACCTTTTTAAAAATGGTAAGGATCACATCCTAGATCAAAAGTACATGGGAGCAAATTGTCTGACTCCAAATTATAGAAATAAGCTCTCTTCTCTTCACCTTGCCACTATGGTCTAGCTTGACCTGTGATCCCTGAAATCAACAGGAATTCTTGTAATTTATTTTATAAAGGGAAGGAATCAAATGTTAAGCATGTCTCTCTTYTATGGGCATCAGTAACTAATGTTGAGGGGAGATTCTCAGCATCCACCATAGCTCTATACAGCAGTTTCATAAAGGMCTAGAATGTTCCATCTTAGTTCAGTGAACACTAAGGACTATGCTCCTACCCCACAAGTAGGACCATACACCTATTACAATTTTGCTATCAGGGACAATATCTCCTCAGGGAAATGTACCATATAGGTACATTTGCCCAGGCTAAGGGTGGCAAAACCTGCTCTGCAATCTCTGGATGTGATTATACTCTCTAGTTTATTCCTACACAACCTACTTCAAAAAGGTCAAGAGATTATGTTCTGATTCTGGAAAGTATCGATTAGCACAGAATGAGAACCTGTTCTCGCTATACATTAAAAATCAAGAAAATTCCTCCACTGTGAACTACACCCACAGTAATATCTGTGTCAAGTAAAAGGAAGTAATATCTGTGTCAAGTAAAAGGAAGGGAGGGATGTGTTTTCTTCAGATCACAGTGATGCCTGTCATTTTCACTCTTGAATGCTGGTACCCAAATAAAGTCTTTCAATGATCTTTGCTGAGATGCATTTGCCTTTTTTATTTGTTTGTGACATTTACAAGCAACTTAGAGTGGAATGAGACTGCTTTGACTTCAGCTTTATCGTATTATGGGGACTCAGGACTTTGTTGCATCTTTCCATTCCCTGTCAACAGCAGYCCATAACTACAGGTGACTGGTGACTGCCTATTTTCCAAGTATAACCACAAGAGAAAAAGAGCAGAGGAGACTGGATGGAGGGCATCAGAAAAGTAAGTTAGGTCATTCATCGAAATGATGAAACTCTTGACAAGGTGAACTCTCTAAAAGCCACACAGCTCCGTAAATCTCCTTGAGCCTTTTCTGGATACTTTTCACTGACAGTGCTGAAAAAAGTGTGATGTGCTGTGAACAGAATCCTAAGGCAAATTAAAAGTTTAATTAGAAGATAAATGTCTCAAGAAAACACGGAAACTTGGAAAAATGAGCCCATATCCTAGATTRCTACAGATAACATGAAAGCAGAACCTAAAGCACAAAATCATAAAGGAGAGGAGAAAAAAAATAGTTACTAAGCTATTAGGGAGAAAGGTTAAGTTAATTCTTTGCCAGCATATGAAGCTTTTCATGCTAGCAAAAGGAAAAGGATTTTTCAGTGATTTTGAAGTGTCCAGATCTTTTGAAATCAACAAGTTAGACATTTAAATACTTATATTGGCCCACAGGTTTAACCAGCCTTTTATGGAAGAGCAAGTGAGAATAAAGATTATTAATTCGCTTAATGGGGCAGCCACGATAGTGATGGGGAGCTGTGATGATTTCACTATCACAGGGTCCCAAGCTAGGTCAGTGTGGTAGCAACGAATGACTTTGCTTCTCAATGCCTTTTAAGTGAACCCATCCATTTTTAACAACCATTTTTTCATAGTAAATACCTGTTTCTTAGGTCTGCCAGGATCAATTGAGAAATTCTGTACAGTTTTCTTTTGGGAATTGATAACTTTTACATTAATGGGCCTGTTTGAACAAAACAAAGACATTTATTAAAAAAAACCCAAAGACATTTATTAAAAAAAAAAGTAATCTTCCCAACACATAATATACAATGTTCCAGAAAAATTCTAAAACCTCAAAAGGACTTCAGATGACCATGACAATAATGTAGTGGGATCCAACTCTAACTGTTCTGTATTTTTTAAGTCAATAGAATATAATGTGTAACATTTAATTGTTCTTTAGCTAAATAAATGAAATTATGATTTTCCCAGTAATTTTCCTGAACAAGCTGAAAAATATACCTCATACCTACCCATGCATTCCTGCAATTACTGACGGGGCTGTTGATGGAAGATTAGAATTTGCTGGGTGAGTTGCTGACCAATGAACCTTGCCAAAATATCCAGGAATATTTGGAGTGCTGAAGGAAACAGTTAAAAGGGAGATGGGACAGAGAAAGGGTAAATTAAATGATTATAGGCTTGACATATGACTTACAGATAAGTTCTAGAATGGATAGGGTTTTTCAAAGATGGATGGGGTAAAATCTCTTAATAATAAAATGAGAAGAATGCTTAGAATGTACAAACTGTCATAGCTTGTTTAAAGTCAGGGAAACAACTTTATTATGATCTTACTGATGATCTGGGCCAAAATCTCTGGTTAGACATTCTAAAGGTGAGCTCTTTAGAAAATTCTTTTTTCTTCAATCTGTTTAGGTTTAGTCTCTGTATAATATTCATGATTAGAAGCAACATTTAATCACAAAGAAGAAATGAAATCACAGAGTTTGCATAGACCACAAAAAGCAAGGACATATTCTTTAAAAATGTGATACAGATTTAGCTCATATTTAGCCTCCAGCTTCAAATATGAAATTTACATAACAGATTTTAAGCCAACAGGTGTGATTTCTCATGGGCTAAAACAAAAATGATTTCCCAAATTATTCTAAGGTTCTCTAAATTTCCCTTTAGAATTTATTAAGATGTAGCAGTAACAACATTGCTTAGACACCAACTTAAATTCTAGCGTGAGTGAACCACTGAACTGAGACAGAATGCACCACATCTTGGAAAATGAAAGCCTTTTGTTAATTCTGATGCTGTTTTAATGTGAAAATGAAAAGCAGAGGCCCTTAAAGATGTAGAGTAAAAAACCTCTACTTATCTGAAGCAGTACAAAGAAAATCTTGATAACAGTTGTTGCAAGATGAAGCAGAGATGGACAAAATTAAAGAAAAAATAGGTAATATGAATCCAGACAATCCATGAGTATTAGAAATAAAACAATATAAAACCTCAATATAGTACCTTTTTTTGCAACTCAAAGTTTTTCAGAGAGTATCACTGATATTGTTCTGCACTGACATCTCAAAGTAGGACACTGTTGGATTATACAATTAAAACATAGGACACACACGAAGTATGCATATACATCCAGACTGTCCATACACATGGAAGTAAAGGCTTACAACAAGCTGTTTCATCTGCTGAATCAACTAAATATTTGGGATTATACACCTCACCTCTGTTATTCATTTGTGGGTCATCACACCATATGACAGATAGCAGTGCTTCCTTTCAAACAATTTCTCAAGTATTCTTCATTTTCCCTGAACTCTGTGTAAAAGCAAACAATTTTTTTAATTATTAAGTGCATAGAGTTACTAGTATCATGCATGTATTACTAGTACCATGCAGCTGACGAGCTCCTTCTCTACAACTAAGTTCAGCAGGGGATGCAAAAATGGACACATATGAAGATACAGTTTATCAGACTCTGTGTATCTCTGACTTCTGTAGTGGGAAACTTGGCTCTGAAATTCCTCACAAGAATAGCAGAGGTAATGACAAAAAACTGTATCTACCTACCAGAGTTATAACATAGGACTCTGTATTTGGCATGGGAGCATTGGTGGTATCTGTTGTAGTCCTTGCACCCATAGTTAGCAGAAGGACCACCTAATTCTCCATCTCAGTTTCGAGTAATCCTGCACTAACRCATACCTTCATACACTGCTGCAGTCCCTGTGCCATGCTCCATGCTCCAGTCTATGACTCTCCAGAGAGGATGGCTTTTTAGAATCACTACAGAGGTTTTGTAGCACTTGGAAAGCTGTTGCCTATAGGGAATCACTAAGTAGTTGGCTGGCAAGGAAAAAATTTGCTCTCTGTCTTGACAGCAGCTGTGCAGGGGCAACAAGCGGCTTGAAAACCTTTTACAGTAGTAGAACATGTTTTCAGAATTGGCCAAAAGGGGTTGCATTCAAATTTGCTTTTTCATGTCAAAGCAGACAACTGTTAGGTTAAGTGCACATTAGGTGACTGTAGAAAATGCATTCTGTATATCAGGATCCTACCAAGGGAGACAATGGATATTGGGTTGTTGTGACTGTAAGGATGTAAATTCATCCAAAACTGAAAAWACACCTGATATCACTCTAAAGGAATCAGTCAAACTGTCACCCCAGTTCTATTACCCTGGTAATGGGCTACGTAGCAAGATATGTTTGCCACATGTCATGAAATTCTAGTGATTTTTGTGAAGTGAATTCCAGTGATTCCAGTGAAGTGTATAGGGGTCACAAAGAGAAGAAGATGACAACAAGAAGTCCTATAGTAGCTTCCAGTATTTTATAAGCCTATTTGAAGTTAAATCACATAATAATTATACTGTTATATTATCATAATTTTACACATTATAATATTAATTATATATTTTAATAGTATATAAAATACTATTTATATTTTTATACTAATATTTCTATATTAACATATTACTGTATTATTATGCAGTTATATTATTATAATTATAATAATATAATTATAACTATAAAACTGTGAGAAATCTGATAAAATCTTTTCACCTTTGAAACTTGTAAAAGTAGAAGAAAAGACAAAAGCACCATAAATGGGCAAACATGACCCAAAAGTCAATCTGAGAAATGACCCAAGGTGAAGACTTGTTCTAGACTGTCAGAAACAGTTGACAGAACTTGATGCATTCATAATATGTGGGATGAATGTGGATCTGTAAAAGAAGGGAGCTGAACAGAGAGAAGCTAAAGGTACCAGGAAAGTAAGCAAGGTTACACTACAGCAAGGCAGCTGCTCTCCTGGGAACCTGCAGAGAAGATGCAAAACTGTGCTGCGGTTATGTAGGTGATAAAGCAGAAGAAACTGAGGTTAAAAAAGTACCCCTTTGTGTTTTTGTTTTTTTGGATCATGCCGTCTAGCTCTTGTGCACTTTCTCTGATGAGCTGCTAACCCATTGCTGCTGCTGAGGAAAACAACCTAAGTGCCAGCCTACCACTGGGCAACACACAAAACCCCTCCGTGGTTGTGCTGCCGTCATTAAACTTTCTTTCTGTAACCATGACATCTTTCTTGTTCATACACTTCCTTGTTATCATCCTAGCAGCTCTTAGTCAACAGTAACAAATATATAGTGCTGACAGTTGAATCTGTGCAGGCACTACGATTTTTCAAGTGAATTGTATGATCCTGACTGCCGCTGCATCAGTGTGCTTCTGCTTTTTATGTTCATAGAATCAGAGAATCACTAAGGTTGGAAGGGACCTCTAAGACCGTCAGGTTCAGTGTTAACTCAGGACTGGAAATCCACCCTAAACCATGTCCCCAAGTGCCACATCTGCATGTCTTTCAAATGTCTTCAGGGACAGTGACGCCTTCACTTCCCTGGGCAGGCATATTTTCTTGTCCTATTGCTGGTTACCTGGGAGAAGATACTATATGTATCCCCTGTGAGTCCTGTGTTATAGGGAATTAGAGACCTTAAGGGGTCTCAAATAGCTCTAAATATTAGTATGGAGGGCCTACTAAAGTACACATTGATCTTCTGATCATTGCCAGGAAACAAAAATCTACAAAGACATCCCAAGATGGTAAAGCTCCACCTCAAATCCACTGTCCAGTTCTGGGCCCCTCACCAAAAGAGGACATTGAGGTGCTGCAGCATGTCCTGAGAAGGGCAATAAAGTTGGTGAAGGGTCTGGAGCACCAAGTCTTATGAGGAGCAGCTGAGGGAGCTGGGGTTGTTTAACCTGGAGAAAAGGAGGTTCAGGGGGAACCTTATCCCTCTTTACAGCTACCCAAAAGCCAGACCCCTTTTGCAGTACGGRGCAATATTTTTCAGAAACAATAAAGCATTTCAAGGTAGCAATAAAATCTTATTTGGAAAATGCCAAAGTAGAATATTTCAACACGCACTTGCCTCCACAACCCCCTGAATGAGTCAAACTGGAGAACCACTAAACAGGCATGTAGGGTAAACAAGCTGTCAGTTTCTGAAGAAGGAATACTTTGTGAGAAAGCTCTACAGCAGCCCTTGGAAATGACTGTGCAAGGTGCAAGACAGCAGAGGGTCCTGTTCCCAGCTAATTATGGCCTGTGAAGTTTCTGATAATTTGAATTTCCAAGGGATGCACGCACATAGACAGTTGGAAAATKACTACACTGAAAAAATATGGGAAGTCACTGCAGATGTACAGATGTGATAGTAGCATTTTGCTCAATGTTCTTGAGAAACCATGAATAAAGGGTAGTTTCAGAGAATATCTTTGTGCAAGAACTGCAGGACTTGAAACACTTAGGACTTTATCTTCCGAGCAATGGCATGCTTCCCATTTCAATCAAGTGCTTTTGATCAGATCCTGCCTCTGGCACTGGACAGGTCACTTCAGCCTCGCCAATCTTTACTTGTCAAAAATCAGCATTGTAACCTGTTTTACCAGCGTTCTGGCAATGCATTAGCTGATGTTTCAAAAGCGCCGCTATGTAACTAACCCTTGGTGAGAATGCATTGGGTAAGCACTGCCCTCTACCGTGCTTTAGGAGAGCTGAGGAATGAGTAGAAAGTTAGGGAAAGATGATGACTGCCCGATGTTTTACTTAATTGAGGAGGGAGAGACTTTTACTGTGGAACAAGAAAACATAATCACAGTCCGAACTGCTTTTGTCAAATGTCAAGAGGCAGCTTCCAGTAGGCACGGCAGTGAATCAGGAAGCTGTTGTAACACCAAAGACATACTAAAGAGAAAAGCACAAGTCAGATATAGGAAATAAATCTGGATTGATATATACTGTTGCTGTGCATGCTGGAATGCACTAAATCTGCTACAGTATTACTACATTAAGTTCTACCAGCTCACTGAAGGTGTAAGGGAGCTCTAACAATACCAGGGGGAAGAGTTATTTGTGCCTGTCAGAGGACAGCCCAGCCCCTGAATGCTACAGAGGAAATCCCCATCACCAAAGCGTGGGAGGCTTTTTTCCATTGACCCTTAAAACACCTGCAGAATCTAAAATACCACATAGAGCATAACCTTGTTTCAGTAKCTGATTGGGGAAGAAGACGACAGAGGAAAAATGCTGGTGGACAGGGGTGAAGTAGAATTATACAAAATAAAACATGCATATAAATATTTTTAAGAAAAAAAAGAACAGCAGATGAATATGTTGGAAACCCACMTGACGCATTAAAAGCAGTTTATCTACAGTTTTCAAAATTGTTGAGTTCAAAATGTACTTCTAAATAAGAAAGAGTATTTCAAAGTAGTTGTTTATAAAAAGAAACAATGATTTGGGTCATTACTTATTTTCACTTTTCAAGAACATGGCACCTCTCAAAAGTGCTTAGAGAATTTATCAGTTTTAGCCTTCCTGGAAGTCACTGTAGCTCTGCTGCAAAATTTCCTCTGAAAACACAATGTTTTTCCAATATTTGGGCTGTCCTCCTCTTCCTTGGTGCATATGTGGGTTGGAGCAGCAGTTAGACACAGAAGATCAGATTGTGGTGTTTGTGGCCAGATTTTCGCAGGAGCTTAGCGATCAACGTGCGCCCAGAATGTGAGCTCTTTCAGAATTCTGGTTTTCATGTGTGGTTGCTGAACTATTTTTGAAAGCCTGGCTAGCTGCACAAAACATAGCCATTTAGCACTCAGTTGCTTACCTAGCTAATATATGGGTAGTTATGTGACATTTAAAGCAAAATGCTGTATTCATCTTCCACAAATAAATTAATATTATGAGGGAATTACTAACAATCAAACTACTAAGAAACTAAGCAAAAATAACCAAGGAAAACAGACACAATTAATTCAGAGTTTAAAGTCTTGTAAAAGAAATCCTAGAGGCCTCAGCTCTGCAAAATATGTGAACAGATTTTCAATCCTATCCCTGTTCAGGAAATCCTATTAAGCAGATACCTTTAATTCACCGATTCCAATGGAATTTACACTTCATGGGTTTGAAAAAACAAGATTGCAAATACAAGAGAGTTTACAGTTGGCAGACAAGTAGAGAAGGTAGGGAAAAAATGAAGAAAAAGAAAGCATGCACAAAAAACCCAGTGCATTTCAAAATACCAAAAAAGTCATTTGAGCCACTGGGCAACTGTTATCCAGTATACCTAAAAAAATCACACAAGCAACATACATTGAAAATACAAAAAAGTATCAATGCATTCAACTTGGAACCTCGTTCATTGTTGGGATAAAAAAATAAGTTTCAAGCCTACACCACATGTGTTCTGACWATGTAGCCTACTCAAGCACTGAGCTGTACAATAGGATTACAAGTTTTATAAAAAAATTTATAAGGTCTCTTGGTGAAAGAGGACTGCATGAGAGAGAGATTTTCAGAATGCTCTTCCGCAATAGCTTCCTAATTTTTTACTGTCACTTTAAAAAAAATCCAACTSATTTCTATGTTACCCTTGACAAAGAAATGGTAGAAGATTCAAGAGTCCAGCTTTTAGACATACATTGCAGCATATCTGGGGATGAAAAAGAGCAACAAGTTCATTCTAAAGCAAATTCAGGACTGCATATACAAACCATGGATATTAAGAATGATGCTACATTCCAGGGCTGGAGCAGACCTCAAGAGACTATGCCATTCATGATTTCCCCCAAAGACAATTTTTAATGAAAGCTTGAAGAGAATGAGAAGAACTGAATTATGATCCAGGATTTTTGGTCACGTACAAAGATGAAGAGTCTGACCCAAAGAGCACATCCATAGCTCTCTTTGGGCAATTTTCACTGATTAGTCTAGACTGCCACCAGATAGCCCACACAGTTATTAGTAAGTTCATATTCATAAATTTAGCACTTCTAGCTGAATCACAACATTTATGACATGGCTTTTTACATGTGCTGAAAGCTACAACAGTTACTCCATATTTGAACCACTGAGAAAACCTGGATAACATGATTATGATTCCTAAATTTTCATTTTTATTTCAGTCTAATTTTCAAGAAGTATGACCATCACTTTGTCCTAATTAATGTTATACAAAACCAAGCTTGAGCAAAGAAATATTTTAAAAGCCTAAATATGAGAGTTCAATTAAAAAAAWTAGCATATTCTTGGGCTCAGGATATGTGAAGTTTCATTCCTAACTGTGCTACTGATTCCCAATGGGAATTTGGTGAATGACCTTATCACGTTGCACCTTGATTTGCATCTGTAAGACTTCCAATTTGCATGGTAAGGACTTCACAATATAATCTAGAGTGCTGAATGTATGCACAGCAGCTCTTCACAACACTGATCTTGTATTAGGGGCTTTTAGGCTCACCTACAGCTCAGGTCAAGACTTTTATCTTTTTTCTAATTCCTTAAGAAAAAAAGAAGAAAAACAGAAGATGGTTTCCTGTTCTGCCAAAAGGAAGAGAGGGTGGGTGCAAGGCTAACATAAAAAACATCCCCAGGTTCACCACTCTTCCTGTTTGTCTCTGCAGCTACATGACAGATGACTCTTAGTTACTTTCAGCTTTGCTAATAATTTGAATGGCAACCACTTTCTTGCATGGTTTGGGGAAGAACAGCGTCTCACTCTGGAGTAAATGTCTAGGCACTGACGCTCTTGCCCAAGTGCTGCAAGCAGGAAGTGCTGCTGCTACTCCGTGAGAGTGAAAGTGACTATTTACTAAGAGAGCTTTACACTTTATACTTACAAATCATATTTAGGCTTCYCAATCCAAAGCATATATCTGACTTTTCAAGGATTTTGGTTGAATTTAATGGCCTTTACACAACTTTCCAAAACTACTGGCAAACACACAAGTGAGAAAAACAAATTATAGGCAAAGTTCATGCCTTCTGACTTCCTTCCTTCTTCTGCTCAAAATCTGCTTGATGTCTGACAGTCATGGATGGATAACAAGTGTGAAAATCGTAATAAAATTATCCAGACAGAATTGAGTTTATTACAACTGAGTTTTTTTGAGCTTTGAGATGTCAGAATCCTTTAAATCTCAGAGATCTTGGGCTCCCTGTTGCCAGAAATCAATGAAAACAGAAAAATGAGATGCAGGATTCCAGAGAAGGCAATACAGAGTCACTTGCTCAGACTTACAAATCCACCATGTGATGCAAATAATCCCAGATAGGATGTCTGCCTGCAGCAGAGTGCACACATCTGCTTCTCTTCTTCAAAGTTCCACCGTAACAGCAGCACAACCTAACAGAACTAAGGGTTAATGACTCTGTAACTTCATCACAAGCCAGACATCTCTGTTCAGTACTATGTTGTATTCTGAATCTGCTGTATTTTGAAAGCACAGCCATTTCTCAATAACCACTTTAAACTATTTTTGTCCTAATTCAAGCAGAAAGGTTAGATGGAGGCTCTGAAAAACCTGATGACTTGTGCAGAAGATGAGATAAAATAATCAGAATGGTTCATTATGTCATAAAAACTTGGGATTAATAGTCTTGTTAGCAGTAATATGGATCAAATGTTACCTTACAATCTTACAATGATTAGCACCTCACTTTACCTGTGAATCTGCTGCTGTATGAAGAATGATGTGCTGTTCCCCACACAGGTAACAGCATGTGATGCACTGCAAAAGGATATACATTCACCCTGAAACAGATGAAAGAAACATAAATGAACAGATCCAAGTGGTAGCTCAAAAATTACAGCTACTCAGAAGGCAGCTACCAACAGCCAGGTGTGTTCAGCACATGCTCTGATGTGAGTAACACCCAGCATCAAGTCTTTCCTTCAGAACAGGGAGAGCCATATTCCTGCAGCTTTTGACTCTGCTTTACCCAGTCAAGTATCCTTCCTGTACTTTCCTTACAAATGTGAACTGGGGAAGACCATTTTAAGGACACACAGGAAAGGCTGATGCAAAGAGAAATTATGTTTCAATTGAAAAAAACCAGTCTAGTTTCTCTTTTGTTTTATTATTTTAATTCTTATCATTAAGCTGCTATTTTGCCATTTTCCTTTTTCAAAAGTTTACAAATGAGCACTTATTATCAGCTCAAGCTACTAAACAGAGGTTTWGGAATGGCTTAAAGTGAAAACCTTCGAAGTTAATGATCTAGCTAAAAGTATAGTTTTCCAATAGCACTCAGGGAGCTTTTGCACACTCAAAGGCCATCTAGTGACTAAAGTTAACAATCACACACTTTTGACATGGCAATATTCAAATCATATTACTCACCAAACATGCAACAGACCATTATACTAAAGAACGGGAAACATTTGAAGTATGAAAGTACGGCATAGTTTCAAAATAAACGTTTCCATTCTTTTCACCCAAGATCAGATTTTCACCAGTTTTTCCCTTTTCCCAAGTAACAAGAATGCAAGAGGCAGTGTCAAAATCATGCTAAAAAGTGAAATGTAGCGTGCAGTGCTTGTGTAGTGAGGTTTGGAAGTATGAACATTGTTAAGTAGGACTATGTCTACATCAGCACTGCCTTCAAAATCTACTGCACCAACACAGCAGAAAGTAAATCAAAGATATGTACATTATTCATAAGACAGCTGGTGGAGGCAGCTGAACCATACACTGCATGCTCCAAAATTCTAGTTATTTATTAAAATGGTCCACAAGAAAAGAACACAGAGGTGAATGGCCCTGTGYGCTTGGCATATCCCAAGATGAAAGCAATCATCTGCTGAACTTGCAGCACATAAAGACTGACAGCTCGAATACATACATTCAGAGAGGCTTGGGGGAAAATAGAAATAAGATAGAAATGTGTCATCTCTCATCTTTTTGGCTATTCTTATCATCAGACTGGGATACTCTTACAAAGTGGACATAATAGATTCTGAGTTCTAGTTTACAGGTAAAAAGTTGGAGATATCCACATGCAAAGGAGAYTCAGCATACACTGTGGCACCAGAAAATGCCTTAAGATTAAATAACATAATCCAGCTAAAATTCTTGTTTCAGAAAATGAGAGAGAGACTTCTTGGGCTTAATCAAAAAGGACAAAAGTTGAAACAACTCAGGGACAATGTACGTACATATACAAAGGGATATGACAGGTTTGAGAGCTTTGACTTACACTTTTAAATACAAAATGGATCAATCACTTCTTTTTTTTTTTCACCAGACAGAACATTCTGAGAATATTTATGAGGTCCCAAAAGACAAGTGGTGACAAGCCAAAGTTTTGCTCTTGGAATAATACAGTGCTCATTTGAATTTGATAGAAGACTGTGGCAAATATTTAGTTTGGCATATATGCTAAATGAACCAGCTCAACAGGCAGAATCTTATCTTTTAACCTCTGCTAATATTAGGACTTGAGTAAATTTCATAGGACAGTATAAGCAAATTTTCTTTAAAATTTAACTACTTCCCTTCTAGCAACACTTATTTCATTGAGTTCTTGAGAACACAGGACAATTTAACATCAGGTCTTGGTCTGTCCCTGCAAGCAACTCTCACCATCCACAACTATATTCCCTTGAAAGAGCATCATTCAAGAAACCATTATCTATCTATCTATCTATCCATCTATCTATCTATCTATCTATCTATCTATCTATGCTTTTCTTCCACTCTGCTGAGGTACCTGTCTCTCCTCTATGTGCCTGACTCTGCCCAGCAACTCACCTATCCATTGAGTTTGCCTGACCAAACCTTCTGGCTCATAGTCTGGAAGGAAGACATGCTCTTATTTTTCTATCATACTTTGACCAATTATTTTTTCTTTGTCTCAACTTGGCTCTTATTTGACCCCTTTYAAGACTTCTGTGACCTTTTACTGGACTCATCTAAAATGCTTCACTCTGAGATAGATTTGAATAGGTGAAATACAGAATAAATAAAAGACACCAATGCAGAAGTGATTGTTTTGGACAGACAGCAAAAACYCCTTTGAGTTAGTGCATGGGTACAATTACCATGGCGTTTTCATAGATGTCATGTCTTAATGCAAAYATCAGATGCAGGAAATCATGACAATCATTCCCTTTACATGTTTCTTCTGTTCTGCTTTTTATATTTAACTCTTTTACAGGAGAAGCATGCAGAACATATTTTCGATACAGTTATTAACTGAATATCTTAWTTTCTCTAGTTACAGAATGCTGCTGAATTTAGTCTGCTGAGATAATTAACTGTCCACAGACTTCATAAAAGGACTGTTCAGACAACTCCAACATTCACAAAACCTGAAATTTACAAACCACCAGATCTCTGTGGAGAGGTAAAAGATCTTGTTTGGAATCTGTCCCAGAAGCCTCCGACAACCTAAAATCATAATTACATGTTTCTTGTACGCAACATTAGCTAATTAATCTGACTTAATAGTTTCTTCAGGCAGCAATCAGAACCAATCGCAAGAATGAATTTTAGTTTTATTAAAAATAATAATTGTTTCAGATAATAAGCACATGTAAATCAACTCAATGTGAGATTTGTTAAGGCAGATCACTCCTATCAACCAATTTTTCATCAATATCCTYGTACTCTGTTTTGACATTCTGCATGCATGTCTTCTGTATCAATTTACAGGGTGGGCCAGGGAAAAAATATGAAACATGAAATAATATGAGGCAGTTACTGCCATGTGGTGGTGACCTTTAATGTGTACTTGGGATTTTTTTACTTGAAAATATTTTTGTGCGTTTATGTGGATGACCTACACAAAATTTAGGCTCCCTTTTATTAGCAAACCTAAAAACAGTTACAAAGAAATTGTTCACTGAATTGGCTCATTTTAGGTTTGGGATTGTATCTTCTTTTTGTGAAATACTGGGAAACAGGACCATCCAACATCTCCCCTGTCGATTTTGGAGGCAATATTTTGGAAGAAAACATATTATCCCAAGGAACTCCTTTGTAACCTCTAGATCAATAGATTTCAAAAAAAAATAGAGAAAGAGTTCCCATATAAYCATTAATGAATGACACTGGTAGATAGTTATAAGATGTAGATGTAGAAAGTAACAAAACTATAGACTTCTTTTTTAATTGGAAATAAAAAGCTGGGGATTATGTTGCTTGCTGGGGAACAAGTAGTTACTGCACAGGATTTTTCACAGGCTTGTCTTCTTTAAAATGGTCTCATTCACTAGGTGAAAGAGGTATCTTCTTCCCCAAGAAGCTTACAGTGATGAAGGGATTTATTTTGYCTGAACTTGAATAATCAGCTAAGGGAGAGGTGACATAAGTACAGACTGGACACCAGGCACACCATGCTCCTGACAGGTGCTGAAGACAGATGTACAGCATGCCCTTTTGGAAACTACAGTTTCTCTTCACTGTCTACAGGGGAAGTGGAGATGAAAGGCACAGACTGGATACAAGCTTCTAGATGACTAAAGTTCATAGATGAATCCTATGCTAAATGCCATTAAACAGCAGAAATTCTGATTGCTAGAAAATTTTTCTTAAGTCTTGTATGTTCTGCTACCTAAAAGTGCTTAGTAGCACCTTAGAAGATAAAAAAATGAAGTAAAAACAAAAGCAAAAACTGTAAACAGCTAGTATTTGACTTGTAGACACTATGTATTGGTTTTGACCCTTATATATTAAAATTAGCAATATTAACTTTAGTGGGCCCAGCAACAGTCAATGCTAGATAGACTTTCAAATTACTTTTCCAGATTCTTTCACTTGATTCTTTGGTTAATTATTCTATTTCTCTTTATATACAAACAATAAAGATATTACCATTATTTCTTGTCTTTTAGTCTTTTGAAAAAAAAGGCTACAAATGACTCCCTGAAAACTACTTGTAACTAAGCATAAACCTCACCAGTTTATATTGGAGAGAACATGCATGGCAAAGCAAGCAACAGAAAAAAACCTAAGTTGTTTAATTAACAACGAATTATTCTGCTATTGGGCAAGGAAGAACAAATGCAAAGTGAAACACGAAACTGTAAGCATGATAAATAATCTTACTCTTAGTGAAACAACAGTTGTTTTATTCAATGGCACTCAGCCTTAAAGAGATTATTTCAAGTTTTTTACATTATTTCCAGATGACCTATCAGCTTATTAGGCAGTATGCTATTACACATTTCATTGTTTTATGGGTATTCAAYAGCACAGAAATTTTTGAATATGCTGTAGGACATTTTTCACAGAATTACAAAATAATCTTACTTGGAAGGGACCCTCAAGGAACATCAAGTCCAATTCCTGGCCCTGTACAGGACCATACTCAAAAGTCACACCATGTGACTGAGAGCATTGTCCAAATACTTCTTGAAGTCTCTCAGGCTGGTGCTGTGACCACTGTCCTGGTGAACCTGTTCCAGTGCCCAAACACCCTCTGGATGAAGAACCTTTGTCTAATATCCAATCTAATATCCCCTGACTCAGCTTTAGGCCATTGCCTCAAGTGCTGTCACTGGTCACCACAGAGAAGAGATCAGTATCTGTCCCTCCTCTTCCCCTCATGAGGAAGCTGTAACTGCAATGAGGTCTCCCCTCAGTCTCCTCCAGGCTGAACAGACCAAGTGTGAACAGACCTCAGCTGCTCTGCAAAAGGCTCCACCTTTCACCRTCTTTGCTGCCCTCCTTTGGACACTCTCTAATAGTTTCATGTCTTTTTTATATTATGGCTCCCAAAACCCCCAGCACTCAAGGGGAGGTCACCTCTGTGCAGAGCAGAGCAGAGCAGAGCAGGACAATCCCCTCCCATGCCTGGCTGTGATGCTGTCCCTGATGCCCACCAGGACACACCTGGCCCTACTGGCCGCCAGGGCACTGCTGGTTCATGTTCAACTTGCCATCAAACAGGACCCCCAGTTTCCTTTCCATGGCAATGCTTTCCAGCATCTCATTCCCCAGTCTGTTCATACAACCAGAGTGCAGATTCCATCACTTCCCCTTGTTGAACTTAATTTGGCTGGTCATTCTCCGGACATCTAATTTGACAAGGTCTGAATGTCCATAAACTGCTCATTTGTTGTTTTTCAAGTTGTACATTTCTTTTCACTTTACATTTTTTTGCTTCTGATTAAACTTTCTTCTTTCTATTTCTACAGGCAGTCAGAACTTTCAACTTACTAAGTACCTAAATACTGCCTAAGGTAATTTTCTATCAATATTTGAAATTGAAAAGAGGCTGGAATCCTACCTTGAGATACCTCTCAGTCAATGTGATGATTACTTCTCCAGAGTAATGATTACTGTGGAGAAAATGCTTACTGCTTCAGCAGAGGAATCACTGGGAAAGGGACTCTTCCTATACGAAGGCCACAGGGAAATTAATATAATGTGACCACARATATTTCAGTAAGTTCTGCATGAAATTCTCCAACTGAGCCTCTTAAAGATAGAGTAGAAGAAAAATAAGATCTTCCTATGGATAAATAATTGGTTAGAAGATCACAGATAGAAGGAAGGGATAAATAATCAGTTTTCCAGGTGGATAGAGACCACTGGAAGAGAGACCTCCAGATAACCCATCTGGGCCTAGGACATTATTGCCTAACATATTCACAAAATAGCTGTAAGTAGGGAGCTGGAATGTAAGTGATGTGCTCAAAAAACAAATATATATATTCATGAAGACAAATCTTTGAATCCATGACTATTAACCAAAACACACAATCTTCTGGTCATCAATCCCTGCTCAACAAATCACCTCATGACAGCAAAATATTTGGAGAAAGGATGATGACTTTACCAAATATCCACAGTCTTGGATGAAATGCTGGACTACATGGGTTTTTGGAGAAATTAAAAAATCTAGTAGCAGCATGAGTAAACTACTTATATCTTTTAAAAATGGTTACTACCAAGTCTATAAGTTAACTAGAGTATTTCTAGTTCTCATTTCCCAGCTTTGGAGAAAACTGTGTCTTCAGATGTATTAGCTTCCAGCAGGGGCAAGAAATCCTCTCTGCTCTTTAACAAACTTGTCAGACAACCTGGCTCATTCTGTAATCCCCAAAACCTCTGTGTTAAGGCCTACAAATAGAACAATATTTACAAACTGGTCAGGGAGATTACGTAACCAGGTCCTCAGTACAAATACACCTGTATGGTCAAATTCTGAGGTCATCCTCCTCCTAACCACTGCAAAGAACACTTGAGACCACAGGGAAAAAGGGTAGAAAATTCTGGTGTCATACGAGTGAGAGAAGGGGACTCCACAGCCAACCACTATTAAGGCCTTGTCTTCTGGCACAGAGCACCTCCCCTGTATGGAATACATGGAGAATGTCTCCTCAGCTGTCATCCTTTCTCTGATTCTTCAGTCTTAGAACAACCTTCTTCAACAGCTTCTCACATTTGTTTTGCCATTACAGAACTTCATAGAGTTTGCTTTGCTCAGCAGATGCAAAAGTCTGCTAGAGAAGTTCAAAGTTGCGGACTGCCAAAGCCACAGTGCCACATCTTCTCACAACAGAGAACTCTGACTGCTGCAGATGTTTTATATACCACAGCTCATCTGTCTCAGACTGCTTCTCTCTCTTTTTTTTATGTTCATCCCAGACACAGTGGAGAAAGTGACTGTAGAATTTGCTTACAAAATGCCTGACTGATCTCTCTTTCAGCACAACTTCCCCAAATGACTTAGCTGTGGAATGTCTTGGGACTGGTATCTACAAGGGTTAGCAACTTACATCACATGCCTGGGTGCTGGTAGTCGGGGTCTGAATCATAAAGCTAAAATCAGGACATTTTTCATGCAGTCTCATTAAAAATACACCTAAAAACTCATCAACTTTTTATATTAATATTTATACATTTGAAGTTAATACCTCAGCATCACAAAAAAACTTGTAAATGCATATTAGGTTTGGAAGAGCACTTACACCACTTCCTTAAAAAATATATGCTGCACTTTATCTGTTTCAAGGTTTGCCCCTGAGTTTTACTTTTCCTGGCAACTTCAGCAGGATCAGCATAGTCTAACAGTGACCTTTCCTGAACAAAATAACATCAGAAAGTCACCAGACAGTTCCTATCTGCTTCCTGGAACTACTGTTCATTTCAGAGCACTTTCTTGACTGCAATCCAAATTACTGACTTGATGTCATTCAGTTTCAGGTTTTGTCTGTGTTCATTTCAGGTGTGTCTCTATGTGCCAGAGTATGTCTCTCTCTGCCTACTTTTCTTTGCATTGGAAAAAATTATTGGGCAGATAAAATTGCTTATCTGAAATCTTCCTTCCCCTTCACTTTTCCAGAGGCTTGCAGAGAAAACAGCTGAACATTTTTGACTGATGTCTGTGGTATCATTTTCATATGTAAATGAAGAAAACAGTAAATGAGAAATAAGAGTGAAAATTACATGGTATGAGAAAAAAAAAGAAAAAAAAAGGAAAATTATGTAGTTTTGTAGTTTATTTTTTATGCCTTGTGGTTTCTTGGGTTCCTTACAGTTCTTTTATATGGCTGCATTAAGCAAGAAGTGATTTAAAATGCAAAGTTTAAACAGAAACTGGGAACCAAAACCACTGCCAGAATTTATGGTACTTAGAGACTTTTTGATGACAATAACATGCATAAAGTATTGTTAACTTTACAGTAACTGCACTGTTTAAGTGTGCAGTAACTGCACTATTTCATAGCAAAATGGAACTAGGAGTTTATTTACATTTTGCTACCATGTTCTAAGAAATGCCTCCCCTCATCTATGAGCATGTAGCGTGAGACATCATAAAATTTTGTTCTAGCTGTAATGTGCATTTCTCTATGAAAGTCCCTGAAATGAACTTCAAACATATTGCTTATTRTTAATTATGTCCATCCTTATGATAAGTCCTGGGCTGGTATTTCTGCTTTCCACAATTTTTTTCAAAAAATTCTGAAACCATCAAGCGAATTTTACTTTATGTTATAAAGAGTGAATTTCCATTTTGGTGCTACAATCACTACAAAATGATCAGACTCAAATTTATGTGTAAGACACTGATATAAAGTAAGAGGGTAATGTGGTACTTTGACCAATATGCAATGGCAGTCTTCAAAAATTACTCTTCTCTGATCAACCAGACACTGGAACAGTCTCTAAATGYGCTGTACTGCAACTTGTCAGGAAATACTAAAAGACACAGAATTATCCAGGGGATTTCCTAACTTTGGAGCAATTTGAGTTTCTTAGTTTGCATTAGAGTGGRCGCTCGTTAGAACTATGGAAAATAACTTCACATTTTACAGAAATGGATTTTTTAGAAAACAGTAATTACATTAAAACTTGTTTTGGTTTTTTTTTTTAGCATTAGAATTCTCATTAAAATTTGCTGACTGGCACCTCTTTGCTACAGCAGGAATAATGAATCATAAAACCACTTTATTGCAGTTGTTATATTCAGTTCCATGATGTAAGATTGCTTCTTTAGTATTGTTCCTTAAACATAAGATTGTTCCTTTAGGACACTGGGGAATGGAGTTCAGAAACTCATTTTATTTATTTGTTAAGCACCTCCAGTTCCTTCAGTGATTAAAAAAAATAGTTTACCTCTGAGTCATACCCTGGACTTCCCCCTTCTGTCCTAGCTGGTTTCCCCCAGGACATCACCGTGGTCAGGCTGGGCTCTCTCACCTGTGGTGGGGAGACTGGTGAGGTTCCCAGTTGCTGTAATCTGCCAGGGATTCAATCGCTCTTCCAACACTGGGCTGCTGTTCAGCATCTGTTGCTGGACTCACAAAACCTGAGCAGGGATCTGCTAAAGGCACAACATCCTGGTGTGGAAATAAAGGGTAATTTGCCCCTATTGGAGGGGTGAATAGATAGAATTTAAGGAAATAAGTACTGTTCTCTCTTCAAAGATGGCAAAACTGTGATTGCTCTCAAGATCCCTCATAAYAGACATACACATCTCCTTCAACAGACTTGGATATCCTTGGTGATCATCTTGTAAACTGGTTCAACTGGCAAGGCAGTTGAGGACTTTCCAAAGGCACTTTCCTGCCATGCAGGACCATCAAAAAAACAGTAAATCTCTTCTATTTTCCTCGTGTGCAGTAAACTTAAAAGATGCTACTTGCTCCTCTTTCTCCAAGATTCTGAAGTCCCAGCCAATAAATCACACTAAAGGCAGACGCCATTATACAGAAAAAAACCAGTGTATTGAAGAGCATGGCAATGTTCAAGTACTGAAGTCTTTACTGAATTCTCTGAAAAGAGATTTATCAAGTATGGTGCAGAAAGAATAGGGCCACTGCTTGCTCAGCTTTTTTTCTGTTGCTTGGTAATGATGTAAAAAACCTCTTAATGAAATTTCTCCTAGTGTGAAACATAGTTCATACCTACCACTGTAATGCAGTCCTTCAAGGAGTCACACATAACAAATTGTAGTGACAGCTGAGAATGTTTTATATACAGTGTGGGCACTGTAAGGCTAAGCCAACACACTGAAAACACAGAACTCTGTCTGATACATCCTGTGCCCATCTTCCATCATAACTCTACAGTTAAATGAGTGAAAAAGGACTTCCAAAATTTGACTTCTACCAGTAACAAGCCTTTAAAACATATTTATAGGCACCACACTAGTGTCTACATTTACTGACTCTGAGCAATATCCATATCAAATATAATCAGTTTCATACTAGAAATTACATTCAGTGATGCARATTAACTTTTCCTCCCTATCTTTACTTCCTCCTGGAAGGCTTTAGAAAGAGATGACAGGATAGGTAAAGACATGGGACTCAGGATGCAACACAAGCATGACTCCTGTTTTGTTGCAYTCATCTTGTAGAATGAAATGCAATTTAAGCTGTCTTGGATTTTATTGACAGGGATTCTGTCCTGTTTATCCTGGTAAGTGAATTTGCCAAGGAAGGCTCAATTATTTCTACTGCCAATATTGTGAAGTGATCCATGCCTAAAGAASCACATGGATGAATTGGTTTTGTGTCCAGGCTAGTCCTCTCTGCTACATCTGCCTTTTACTTTGCTTCAGGATTCCTGTAGATCATCCTTGKTTCTTTGACATGAAGAACTGCTTTCATTCTCTGGAAAAGTAACAATATACCAAATCTTCCACTAAAATGATAATTTTCTGTCAGACATTATTTGCTCCCCACAGAATTCCTCGTGTCTCTCCCCTCTTTTCCTTGCCTCCATCTTTCAGAAAATCACTTCTCTACTGCAGCAGAGATTCTGAATACACGAATGCCACAGGAGCATGCAAACGCCCTCAGATTCCAGACACTTTAACTGTCTTTTTGTAGTTCTGCAAAGAAGATGGAGCAGCAGTGCTATGGATGMCCACGACAATGTCTAGTTTAGCACTTTAGTTCTTTAGCTCTGCAGCCAGGACTTCCCTGTGTCCTTGGGTGATGTTATGATGCTTGTATCCCCAYCCATGTGTTCTGTTTATCCTGGATATTATGTTCTGTGCCTTCAAGTCTGGCTCTGAAGAGTGAAYGCTTTGTTTTGGTTTTGCTATCAGCCGCTCCCCCGTGGCTGGCGGGACACACAGACGGGGCATACATAGCCCTGCTTTTGCTTTTTGCTTTGCTTTTGCTCTTGCTTCTGCTCATTAGTTAGTTTAGCTAAGCAGTCCACATTTTTCCTGGACTATTTCTCCTTTCCCTTTTTTTGGACCTACTCGAACCTGCTCCGGACTGGGACCTGGGAACACCGAGAGTTTGCACCTTGCGGCCGCAGCAGCTGCCCAGCACCGGAGGGACTGAGAACAGAGCGACCACCCCCGAGAGAGACTTTCTGAATTTGTCATCTTTTTTCCAGAGCGGTGAAAGAGTGGTGTCATCTGGTATTGTTCATTTTGTGTGCTGGGGGGTGCTGTGCCTGTTAAATAAATACGTTTACACTTCTCTCCGAGGGATTCTTCCCGAACTGGCTGGGGGGAGGGGCCGTGTGGGTTTGCTTTCTGGAGGGGCCCCCTTTTGGCGGTTTTCTCCCAAATTTGCCCTAAACCAGGACACCCTGGTTTCTATTATTTTAAGGCGGAGCTGCAGGGAGCGCGGTTCCTTCCCCGTGCCCCTGGCCGGGAGCAGCCCGCGCTGCCGCAATCCTGGCTGCTCCAGAGGAGCTGTCCCTGGAGCGGGGACGGCTTGGGACAAGTTAACCAAACCCAGCTGCGGGACAATTTCGGATGGCACCGCGGCGGCAGCGGCAGCAGCAGATGTTTCCCTGGGGTTTGAGGATGTGAAAGCCTTTCCTCCGCTCCCCTCCCTTCCCTGCTTTCGCCAGAGGTGAGGGCAGAGCTGGCGCTGCGGCCGGGAAAGCCCCACGCGGCCGCCTCCGCCCGGGAGCCGCAGGACAGGGAAGGACGCTGAGCCTGCCCTGAGGGGCCGGGCGGGGCACGGGGCCGCCTCCCGGCCCACCCCTGCCCCTCCACCTCCACCTCCTCTTCCTCTTCCTCTTCCCCACCCTCCTGCTGCCAACCCGCGCAACTTGTTCCAACACCTGACAGCCCGTTGAGTGAAGGCGTTTTTCCTGTCGCCCCATCTGAAYCTCCCCTGGGACAGACTGGGGCCATTTCCTCCGGTCCTGTCGCGGTTGCTTGGGAGCACCCCCTTGGCAGCCTGGCAGTTTGAAGTTGGCGTTGCTCTCTGGGACACGCTGTTCCATAATACAGGAGCTTCCTCCGTTTTACACCTGCCAGCGCTTTACCCATCTACGCTCACCCAGCGGGATTGAACTTCCTTTCCCTGTATGAATTTGCAGATGGATGTAGGTGTAGCCATGATATTTTCTGAAAAATCCTTTCCTTAGGATTTTTTCTCCTGAGAAGCTGAGAGGCCTCAGGAACAAAATGTAAATAAACAAGGGTTATCTGCTGCTGTGGAATGCAACAGGTGCATCTGTGACTGGTCTCATGTGGTTGTTTCTAATTAATGGCCAATCACAGTCAGCTGGCTCGGACTCTCTGGCCGAGACACAAGCTTTTGTTATCATTCCTTCTTTTTCTATTCTTAGCTAACCTTATGATGAAGTCCTTRCTTCTATTCTTTTAGTATAGTTTTAATATATATCATAAAATATTAAATCAAGCTTTCTGAAACATGGAGTCAGATCCTCATCTCTTCCCTCATCCTTGGACCCCTGTGAACACTGTCACATGCAGGAAAGCTAAAGGATTATTTAATTTGATTCCCTCACAAAAATGAGCAAAGAGTGCTGGAGAGAGGGGTATTTCACCTTCCCATGTGCCAAAGAAGTTGCATGCCAGGGGTAAAAGTCTCTGCTTCCTAGTGAGGTTTGGAAATTCAAACACAGCAAATTGCTTAAGCTTTCTGGTAGTATTAAACTAGGTTATTTAATTTGTGTACATATGTGCTGGATCTTCTTATTCTATGGTCTGGTTGTGATCAAAGATGAAATTCAAAGTTTTACTTTCTGACAAAAAAGGGAAACCCCCATGCAGTGTTTCAGCACATAGTCACTAAAACATCAGAGTATTTATTCTGTCTTTGGTTTGAGTAGGCATAAAAGACATTGTCTGCTCCAGAAAAGACAGTTCCATATTATTGCACTAAAGTGTTGTTAGTACAATCTGAGTTTCAGACTGATGTAAAGAACATGACACTTTTAATTTTGGTTTGTTTATTTGTTGGGTTTTTTGTTTGATTTTTTGTTTGGTTTGTTTGTTTTGTTTTCACCTATTTTTTTTTTTTAATTTACTAATGTTGACAGTTTTGGCATTATATTTTACACTAACTGAATAATTAAACTTTTTTAGGACAATGTAGAGTGTGTTTCTTCAAGTGTCTTAATTACATTTGAGTTTTCTGAGCCGTCTAAAGGAAGTTTTGGTCTTACTGAAGAGACAGACACTGCATTTTTAACTTTGGCATGCTAYATGATAAAGAAGTTTCTTTTTAGACTCCCTAATTTAGGGAGTTAATTAGGGAACTTARGAAACACATGAGTGGTGTAGTTGTCAGAAAGAAAATATAGATATCCACTTGCAAAATATAAAAGTTTAAATCTTGCAGGCTTTTTTTCTAAAGGGTTACTCTTAAATGAGACAGATTAAAAACTGAAATTATTTCTCCTGTGTGACTTTAAAATGACATGTAATAGAAATGGTAATATTTCTGCACTTACCATGAATAGGCAGTTTAGAAATGCCAGCTGTCCTTAAAATACTTGGATCTAGAAGTCCAATCTTGACTATTAGCATGATTGAGAAAAATAATTTAAGTAAATAGAATTGCTATTAATATAGTCTTTTGGTACAGAAATCTCTTTACAACAACTATCTTAAAATATTATTACTTTAAAAAAAATTTTGGCAGTTACCGTGACTTAAATATTTTCTTATCACTTTGTAAAATTTTAATTTCTATATACATGAATTTAAACAATGCCGATTGAATACTATAATATAATAATGCAGCACTTAATTAATTAATAAATTAWCTGTTTAATTAAGGCTCATTCTAAGCTATTTCCTGCCAATGCAAGATTCAGACTACATTTAGGTTTCTGATAAATTATTGTGAAGATAATTGATTTTGCAACTCTAATGCTGATTTTACGGCAGAAAGATTCAGAAAAAAGTATTTTATGAAACAGTAGGATGTACTTGATGTGAAACTTTAAGGGGGTGAATGGCATTTTCTTTCAACTCAATGGGCATAGGAATAATGTTAATTTGGTCTAATGTATCCTGGTTCCTCCTTTGGACAAGAAGTGGGAAGAGACCTCTCTTCACCTGAGGCTGTTGTAACTTTCTCCTCAGGGTGGAGSAGGAAGATTTGTTTTCCTGTGTGGCAACAATCCTCATACTGTTTCTCATCTTGAATTGAGATTCCTCCAATGTGCAGAACTGCTTAGAAATACAAGAGCTCAATTTCTCCATGTTTCAGTTGTGTCTGTACTGCTGCCCAAGTAGATTTAAAATGCATTGAACAGCATGTTAGCATCTTTCACATGAATTTAGCTCACTGCGGGCTCTTTTGGCCTATTTCCATGCCATAAATTAGTAGCAAAGCTGTTGAATTAACTCAGTCTGATTTTAAAGTTGAGCAAGGAATCCTCAAACAACAGATACTTTATGTGTCAAATGTACCTTTTGAGGGCATGGTCACAACTGGGGGTTTGAACTATCCTGGACCTGGGCGTGAGTTGCCCCAAACTTCTATGTGTCTGATCACTATGTAAACTGCTTTTCTTCATATATGTTCTTCTGCAAAAGGAACTGTTATTCATACTTTGTATWATGCCTGCAAGAAGCACAAGCCAATGAGGAATAAGACCCAATGTATTTCTAGTGTATTTGGCTGATTAAAAAATTTAATTAGGGAGTCAATTCAGAATTTTTTTTTTTTTATTTTTTTCTCAGAGAGTACAGAAACAAAGGATTTTTCCCACTGCTTTTAAGGATAGGTTCAGACAGAAGAGATGGAATAATATATTTAATTACTTTAAAATGTGGTTAAAGCAGTTTCCTTGTACTTCATTTTCTATGGCTCTTTCTGTGGGATTTACTGAGTTCTTGATACTTTATTTTTTCCCAACCTGTTCCCATTCACTCTTTAAACAGAGAGAAGGGATGGGAAAATCATTTGTACTAGACACTGATGCAGCAAGCACCATTTCAATTCCAAAGGAATTCCAGTAAGAAATCTAAAAAAAAGTTTTAAAAAATTTTGAAAGACTGTCTCAAATGTGAAAGGAGTGTTTGAGAGTTCAAATTCATTTGTGGACAGGAAGATTTGCATAGTGAAATGGCTGCTATGCAAGTGAAATGTGTGTGCACATGAAAGAGAATTTAAACTGACTGTCTCACAATATAGCATGTAATGCCATTGAAGATACTAAGAAAGTAAATCCAGAAGTTCTAAAGTATCTTCCTTTGGTAACTGTATTGCTTTCACTTTTTCTGGTTCTTTTAAAATAAACAGTTCAAGAGCTCCATCTTCGGGTATAAGGTGTTACTGTAAAAAAAAAAGATTTCTTTTTGCATTAATTACTACCTAAACCTCCTACAAGTTATGTAATGTACATCTTATATGTTGTCAGTTTGCAGTGCTTAACATTTCTAGATACATTTATTCCACTGCATTTTGATAAACTGTGAACACTCTCTTTTTAATGTTATTGTTTTCAGTTTTTCTTTCATTAACTCACTTGGTTTTGGTGGATTATTTTTTTCCTTTCAATTATGATACATACATCAATTTGACATTTCATAAAATATTTGCGGACCATGACAGAAAATAGTGGCAGATGGAATTTTAAAACAGGCTGTTTTTCAGGTWGGTTTTGTTATTTGTTAGGAATGACTGTGCTATTATTAAAATGAGAACATATGCTGATTTTTGTCAATGGGGAATCTGTTCAAGTTCTTTTGGGAGCAGAATTTTAATGAAACATTAATTTTGTTTCTGCCAGTKCAGCAGCTTTCTAAAAAACTTAAATATTACAGTGAAAAAAAAATCTATTTTAGCTTTCAATAAAAAGCCTTTAATATTCTATGAAGTCTTTGGGGAAAATAAAGTCATTAGAAAAACTTTCCTCCTCAAACAAAGTTGTGAAAGTGGTACATAACAAAAAAAATATTGTGAAGTAAATTAAACTGTTAATCATAGAAATTTACCGCCTATGAGATACTCTTATCAGTATCTTCTGTATTTTTTTCTTTTTTCCTCTCAAGTGAAGTTTTATTTCTTCCTACTTTCTAGGTATCTTCAGTGGCATAATCTGCTGTCATTCTGACACAACAAGAACAGGTAGTTCTTTTAACTTACCCTGATTGTTTCATCCTTAGAGCCAGAGAATTTGCCTTGCTTCTGTTTTCCATAAGAACGCTGTGGAGAAGTACAATTGCAATTTTTGTAATAGAAGGGGTGACTTGATGGTTACCCATTATTGCTTAAGTTATTGTTTAAATCAAGATAAATCAAACCCAAGTTGTGATTTGACCTCATATTTCTWCTTGTCCCCAGCAAATATCTCAATCTGTAACCAATTCATGTGACTATTTATTGTTGCTATTAGTTTTTGACTACTGAATCTAAGTTAGCAACAAGCACCAATCTGATGTCACATAGCTATTTAGCCTGCCTTCTTGAAATAATTGCTAATATGTTCAGTATTTTATTGTTGCCTTTTGTATTTGAGAGGTTCTCCTCCATTGTTATTTTCTTTCAGATTTTTCCAAATTAATTAGAAATCACCATGCCTTAACTCCGTGTAACTCACAGTCTTTCCAAGCAGAAGGTGGAGACAAAGAACACAAAATGCTGAGAGGCTGAAAGCTGTCCTTATCTTCCTGCTGGCTCCAGTTCTGTACCTCAGAAAACTCTGTCAGAGAACCTCAGATCTGACTTGTACTAGAATGCCACCTGAACAAAATGTCAGTTTTCCTCCAGAAGCCTTGAGCATCTTGCAAATCTCTGCAATCTTTGTGAATGTTTTTATTTCAATTTAAAATAAACACAAATTACAGCAGAAATAAAATACCTTATATTTCATCTCCTGAAGAAATTAAGAAGGTCATTGTCACGACAGAATCCAAGTTCATTGCGTTATTGAGGGTTGATGTATATATGGATTGACCTGCAGACTGAGGCAGGTGAATTTTATCCATGTTTTGGGCAGTGCTTTTCCCCCTTTTCCTCATTATAGACAGCCTTAATTTAAAATGTGACAGGTCTTTCTTAAAACATGAATATATTTAAAGCAAAATTTAAATGTTATTTAGAATAAGGGTGCTTTTCTGATATTAGGCCCCTTTGGCATTGTTTTTTGTTGCTGCAATGAGTCATGGTTGTAAAGATATTAAGGAGATACTAAATTAATACTCATTGAAGAAAACAACTATTAAAGAGTGTAGATTAACCTAAAGTATGCTGATAATTTTTTCGTATAAATTAAGTAGTTGTATTAATGTCATTGTTCTGTCTTCCAAGTTCAACTCTTAAAAGAATTTTTGTCTTGGTGTAGCACCAAGACAAAACAGCTTAAAATAGTGGGATATGTTTCATTTCCACTAATATTTTTTTTATTTCCACTAATTTTTCTTTAAAAACAAAGTAACAAATTCAGTGAAAATATTTTTAAAAGAAAAGGCTCTTCTTTATCAAATCCCTTATTACTGAGTGGTTTTAAATTATTTTAAGTGTTTTGATTAATTGCAATTCTGGACTGACTGATGTATGCTTGTTAGTTCATCCAGCAGAATATAACTATTTTTTAAATATTTCTTTGGATTCTTGCTCATTATTTTAATGAAACCAAGATAATTATTTTCCATGATTGTTGTAACAATAACAACCTTCTCTCTGCTCTTCCACTTGTCTGTAGGACTGTTTGCTTCAAAATATTGCTTTTTTTCTACAGTAGATATTCTGACTTCATCTAACTTGTTATGTTCACAGAACCTGAAGTTTGAAGTTTATGTTATATTCTAAAAAACAAAAGGAAGAGTTAAGAATCTATTGCTTTCTAAGTTGCATGTATCTAACTTAGGAATACAAAGTTACTACTTTATTTTCTCATTAAACAAAACAATTACTGGGAAAACTGACAGTTAAATTTTTCTCTAAAGGTGAAACATTTCTGGGAAATAATTTAAAGATTGCTTTTATTAGTTTGTAATATTATTTAATGTACAATAATGGCTATGAGCGGTATAAAGGTTTATCCTGTTAGTGTATTTTTTCCCTCTTCTAATACCTGTAAACATGACTACTACTTGAATGGCTCAATGAAATTTGAAAGTTAAAGGGTATGATGTATGTTTTATCCCAATTCTGTTTCTGAACAATTTAGTATTAAGAAAGAATATTTTCACTATATCTGGGACAGACCACTGTGAGTATTCTAGGCTTGGCTCCCAGTGTTGTTTTGAGATGCAGGGCAACATCTTTATTTTACAGTGTTTTTTTCTTTTTTCCCCACAAAAAAWTGTTTAAATACAATCCTGCACTTTTTAAATCCTCTAATTTGAAAATACCTGACATCAGTGTTCTTTTTTTGGAACTCTATCTAATCTAAGATAAATATTTTTATGATGGAGAAAATATGAACAAATAAGAACAATAGCGAAGAACTTTAATTAAAGAGTAAGACTTTATTTTGAAAAGAAAAAGAAAAGGTTGCAGTTCTTTTTTTCAGCCTTCATTTTCTATCAGATGCCCTTCTGTATCCTGTGGTACATACTTACAAAACTGTCATGGAAATTTACAGTGGTGTGATAGAATTTACCACCTTGGCAGGTTATGATGATAATGACACGATAATTTTGTTACTTATGGATACAAAGGGCTTTTTTCCCATTCCTCCAAGAGAGAACAAAGTGACTTTGAGGAAATAAAAAAAATGTGAAGAAGGAAACGTACAACATATAAAATTTTGCCCCAATAAACTACTAATAAACCTGCTGGCTAGTAAACTTTGAGAAAAAGTATTAAAGATTTGCACTGGAAAATGACTAATCAGATTGGCAAATGCATTAACATGTAGAATTCCTAGTAGATTTCATGCCTCAAGGTTAAAAATGGACATCCATAAATGGCAGTTTTTTCCATGATAAGGTATTGCACAATTGGAAATGTGTAATTACAATTGGAAATAGTATGCTGTTTTCTGCATTATAAGGTACAGTAAAAAACATGAGTATTAGCTAGGATGGCCTTCTGAATATCAAAATTCTTTTTCAGAAAGACGACTAGTTATGTCATTGTCTGAATAATCTAGTATGGCATGACAACCCCATATCATTGTTTCTACATGGAGTATGTAGGGTACTTGTATATTTATTATTTTTATCAAAAAATAAGGAGATTGCTTAGAGATCATGACTGTCTCATCAACAATATCTTTTGAAGTCTGAGCAGGGAACCCAAGTTCTACTTTTTTTTTTTTTTCCTTCTATGCATGTCTCAATTACCCTTTAGTGTAATTTCATTTTTTCCAAAGAATAAGAAGAATGTTATGATTAAATTATAAGCCTGTTTAATCTCTTATTAATTTTACAATTTAGAATGTGAACCATTAATCCTTTTACAAGGAAAATCCTATCCTATTTGCTTTCCACTTAGTCTATAGTAGCTTCTATCAGAACTCTGTCCTTGGTCTGATATTTTCCAATTACAAAATCTGAAAAAGCATCTATGTCATACTTGGTATTCATTCTTAATCCTCTACATGCCAACCTTCATGGTAGAGCCTCTCTCATTTATGTGATTTTTTTCTAATACTGCCCTGTGTTTTTGCTCTCAATCTGATGATGGACTTTGCCTTCTGAATTTTTAGCATTCTTTGCCTCAAAATGGTTTTGTTTAAATTTAAGGCTGTGGGCAATGTCCTTGTCGCTGAAGCTGCTAATCTCCCTTTGGATGCACATACTCTGGTTATCTGAGTGCCCTGCACTGTAACTGATATATTTTGATGCCCAGTCTGTGATGCATGACAGACACAGTCAGGAGGGTTGTCATGTATCTAAGTACTGAACCTTATCTGATCTGACAGAAGAAAACCTCTGATTCACAATTAACAAAAATTGCCCATTTCATTCCTCTGGCTTCTGTTTACTCAAACTGCAGTTTCATCTGTGTAGAACAGAAAACCATGGAGACCTCAGACTTCTTCCAGCTGACAGGGTTAAATCCCTTAGGGCAGATTGCTTGAGTAGTATCCCAAGTTGCTATGCCAACCTTGGTTCAGCAGCAAAAAAAAAAAAAACAGTGGTGGCAGGGATTCTTGGCTCTGTGGCAACTTCAGGTGTACCGCAGTCAGCAGAAGGAGGGCAAAAATCACTTCAGTAAGAGAAGAAAACATATGATTCCCTGATTTAACTTTGTATGAGGATGAGTTAGGTTTGGGAAAAAATATTTTTAAAAAATGGTAATCAAAGGACTTCCTCTTCAGCCAACTTGGTAAATACCATGAAGACACTCCTTATTTTAGAGCTTTGATACACTTTTTAAAAATTATTCAAAGAAAATATAGACAGACAAAAAGCTATTCAAACTTTCTAGCTCATTAAATGTTTGCTGTGTAAAAAGAAGAATTTTATCATTTGGCCTCCTTTAACAATGGGTGTAATCCTCTCTACATAGCAAAAAAACATCTGGGTTTTTGTGTAACTACTGAGTCTTCTAATAGCAAGATCACAGCAAGTCTCCATTACAGTAAGAAATTAGGATTCATAAACTTTGCTTGATATCTCATTTTATTTTCAGTGTGGTTGTAGGAAAGCAAAAATGGAAATGATGAATTATTAATCAAGTTTTAGGAAAGACTAATAAAATACCTCTTCTGGGGATACTTTAAAATAAATAAATGCAATTGTTTAAGCATAACATCTGCAGGAAGAGAGCCTATCCTTCATTGCACTGTCAGAGTTAGAAAAAACAGATTCTCTTTCAGACCCATTAGCTCTTGACACATACACTCCCTAAGAAGGTGTTTTTTGCCCCAAAAGTCTGTCTAGCTACATGCATTCAAACATCATGGCTACAGTAAAACCGCACAAAGTGCAATAAACACTTTTTGTACCAATAAAACCCAGTTGTTTTCTGAACAAGCAGCTTTGTTCACAGATTGTTCCAATCCATGTATAGAGTTATGAAAAATTAACTACTGCATRAAATTTAATTTAAAATCACTAAAACTTTAAAAATAGCAAACCATTTTTCTTCAGCTGGCATAGTGGCTCTTTTGTACTGAGATCTGGAAATTGTACTTTGAAGTTTTTGAGCAGCTGTTGGGCTGGCTGAGAATAAGAGGTTTTTAAAATATACTTTGAATGGAGGGAAAAAACTCTTTAAAATAATTGCTTCTTAAGTTCAGGATCTTAGAGTTTTACTGCATTAACCAGAATTTTCGATCTTCTAAGCAGCCCAAGTAGAACAAAGAAAAAGATAATGTTTCAATTTTTATTTTCAAATGCAAACATTGGAATAGGCCTGTTCCAATTGGGTGAAAATGAACACAGGAATTTAGATTTACAGGAAAGCAACTGCTTTTCGTACACATCACCCCCTAATATATGCATGGAAGGAATATATGTGTGGCGAGATTGTGAATGTCTTTTCGTACTGAAAAAAAGAGCATCCTAGAATTTTTTAAAACAAAGCAAATGAATAACTGAGAAATCAAACACACCTGCAGTCAGCCTCTCAAGTACAAGCTAAACCCCAGACATTCTAAAACCTTCTACTGGTAAACAAAGCAGTTCTTCTGTAGATAGGAAACAAAAGATAAACAGAAAAAATATGTAACAGCTTATAGAAGATGGGTCTATCTGTATACTCATTTTATCCTTATAAATGGTACATGAGTTATTTCCTGATAAGACTGTCAAGAGTCCTACAAAAAAGAGTGTATTTCATCCCTAAGAAGCTTTTCAGTTAACTCAAGTTTATTATATATGTACATAAGTACATATATAAATATAGACACACATATAAGTTTTATATGTACATATATTACTATATACCTATTACYATTACCTTTTGTTTCTGTACATGAATAATTAATCTCTTTATATATTGATTATTTAAATTTGAGCATGCACAATAGTTTAAACTGAATTTATGGTTTGGATTGATAGCTGTTTCTAAATGTCTAAAAATTCTAATTCTGAAAAGCCCATGAGCATGATTCTGTTGTAATTTAATTTTGTTCTTATTGTATAATTTCAAAATACATAAGTTGATCTACTGTAAAACTGGTCTGAATAAGAGATGGGGTGAAAGGATGGGGAGTAACTTTATTTTTTATCTGAAAGAACTGGAAGAAGAATCATTCTCTTGGTTTTAAATTAAGTAAACAGGGAAACTAAAAATAGTAACATTTGCTTCAAATAAAATTATACAAAGTTAAGGGATTCATAAACCTTGCTTGATACATCATTCATACTTGTTCAGTGGGATTTAGAATCCATAACAGAGTTCTCACAGAAACAGCTCTGCTTTGCATCCTTCTAATTCCGGAGGGTCCTGGAAAATGGTCTAGCTCCCTCTCTATCATTAATTTAAAAAGAATTTCAGTTTTCAAATATGCCAATTTCCACCAGCTCCAGAGAATCTCTGAATTTGCATTTGGTCCATGGTGCATGTGAAAAGCGTCCTGTGTAATATAGACATATTCACAGAATCACAGAGTCACAGAATAATCTGAGTTGGAAGGGACCCACAAGGATCACCAAGTCCAGCTTCTGGCCCTGCACAGGGACCATCCCCAGGAATGACACCATGGGCCTGAGAGCACTGTCCAAACATTTCTTGACTTCTGTCATGCCTGCTGCTGTGACCACTTCCCTGGGGAGCCTGTTCCAGTGCCTGACCATTCTCCAGGTAAAGAGCCTTTTCCTGACATCTACAGCAAATGAGAGGCTAYGTGTAATCCCAAAATCTGCAAGATAGGTTTACCTAAGAGAACTGCCAGAGGTCCATTTCTAGTTTTGTTTTTCTGTCTCTTACAGTCGCATATAAAGGATTGCTAGGGGGGAAATGTAATAACAGACCAAAAATGGAATAAAGTTTTCATGGTGCTGACTCTTGCTCTTGGCAGTCTGCAGTTTAGAGATACCCTGAACCAAAGTCAGTGACATCAGTCTCTGACATGCTTTTATAATTTTTAACTGCTTTTAAAAACAAAACTCTTAACAAAAACAAAAACAAAACAACAACAAAAAAACAACCAAAACAAACTAACAAAACAAACCCCCCCACCATTCAAGTATGTATAATATTAAAAATCAGTGGGTTTGGTTTGCTTTAAACTTATTTACTTTTCAATGGGTACCCCTCTTTTCTATACCACAAGTGCTGAAAAAATGTTTCCTTAACTCCCATCCTCATTTAGTTTCACAGTTAACAGCATCACAGAATCACTGAATAAATTTAGTTGGAACTGACCGTCAAGGGTCATCAAGTCCAGCTCCTGGTTCTGCACAGCACCATCCCCAAGAGTCATGCCATGTTCCTGTGAGCATTGTCCAAATGCTTCTTGAACTCTCTCAGGCTGGGGCTGTCACCACTTCCCCAAGGAGCCTATTCCTATTCCAGTGCCCAACCACCCTCTGGGAGAAGTACTTTTCTCCAATATCCAATCTAAACTTCCCCAGACTCAACTTCAGAACATTCCCTCAAGTCCCGTCACTGGTCACCACAGGGCACTGCTGACTCATATTCAACTTTCAGTCAAACATATTGATTCATATTTAATCAATATTCGCATCACAAACCTGCTCACTTGTCTTACTGAACCTACGGCAGAGAAGTAACATGAAAAAAATGCTAAATTTTAGGGAAGGGTGGATACCTTAGTTACTTAAAAAGTTTTGCTTTAAAAATAACTGTATGTGAACACAAATTCAGCAGAGGAAGARGTATTCATTTAGATAATCCCATGGAGTAAGGCATTTTAGGTCTGGTTTCCTTTATAGAACCGGGGGRAAAAAAAACCATGAACCAATAATATAACAGGCTCATAATTACATGATCTGAAAGGAGATCTCTTACACTCAGACATACCATTAAAATAATTAATGGTTCCCATGTAGAAATTCTGATCTTTTCTGGTATATGAAGCATTCACTGTTCTAGGTAGGATAAAAATTCTACAATAAAGTCAGGGACTCAGTCCATCAGAAGAACAATATACTTTTCCATTGCTGCTGATGTACTTTGAAAAAATATTCCTGATCCCTTCACTGGATTTCCAAGCTTTCTCTTTTGCAGACTTCTTGCCATTTTTGCAGTTCAGTAACATGTTAAAAGTATAGCAAAGCTGTCCTTGATGCATCTTAAAGGTGTTCCAGCCATCAGTCAACTTACAGTGTTCTTGCTTTTGGCTCACACAGGACAGTTGTGTATGTCAAAGATCAGAACTACATGTAGTTCTTCAATCTCTGCAGGTTTTCTGAAAATGTTAATCTAACTCAGCTGTTGCAGCACACAAGAGAAAATGATGTCTAGCTCACAGGCTAAAAACCAAACCATCATCGAGAAAATGAAGGACAGGGCACCATTATTGTAAGAACATAGGCAAATATGGAATCCCAAACCATTCTTGACAAAGAATTTGCGTTTTCTTTTTAATACTGCTCCTTTTTACTAGCACTTCAATTTTTTAAAAACACAGTCATCTATAAAACAGAATTAATTAAAAGCTTCGTTTCTTGTAGAACAAAGTTGTCCCATATCCTCCTGCAAAGTATTCGAAGAGATGCATTCAATTGTGTTATTTTTATTCCTCAATGTCTTTCTTAAAATCACAAACCAAGAAAACCAGCATGTGTCTACAGTAACATGTTGCTTTGAATAGGAGTGTGACTTTGAAGTGAATTGCTTGATTGTACCCACTTACCACATTTTGTTTGGATCATTGTCCGGTTTCTTGAGTGCACAAACTGGAATCATTTTGGATGAATCTTATTGAAGAGGTTTGCTTCAAAAAATATGTGCTCAGCCTGTAAAACCAGATTAGGACTGGTCTGAAGTAAAAGCCCCAAGATATGTGTGATATAGATATTTCATTGATTTTTTTTTCTCAGCCTAAAAATACACTGCTTTTGCACCACACTAACTGTATGAGCTTGTGTTGTCTACATAAAAGGTCTGAATTATTTATTTAGATTGTTAAAAGTCTTGGGCGGGGGTTTGGTCTGAAAATGGAAACAAAATATTTTTTCTCAAAATATTTTATGAAAGTCATAGTTTTATCTTCAAATCTATTACAACTGACTCTAATATAACCTAATATAGGCTTTTTTCAACAGCAAGATGGGCTGTTCATATTATTATTATTAAACCCTTTATTGTTACTGCCTSAAGACTTTTGAGGAAAGGGCGCAGCAAGTGTCATCAGGTGACCCACATGCATGGTCAGTGCTCAACCCAGACTTTAACAGTGCTTCTCTTTCAAATTAAAAACTCAGTTTAAGAGCCATGCTCGTGGTCTGTCCTTTAAAGTAGAGCCTACTTTCTCTCTGCCTTGAGCTAAGGAGATGTGCTAAGACTTTGGCCACCATGACAATGCATAGCTTTCCCTTCAGAAGGATTATTTTACAATATTAAACACATTTCTATTTTGGCATAGAAATACAATTTTTGAAGGTCCATTGTGCAGTACTTGCTTAACATAAACTTCCTGTCTTGCTCACTTTGAGGTTTATTGTACATTAAACACCACCAGAAGCTAGCTCATAAAGGAGTTCTGAAGACTGAAAGGTTGCTAGTCTCTTTTACTATACAGAGGTATAAAGAGACTATTTACACACTTTGTCTTTTTTCCAGTAATTTTTTTTAGTAGAGTCTGCATTTTTTCCATTATTTATAAACTAAATTTTGTTCAGTGAAACCTGATAGAACCCTCATAATAAACTACTTCGCTTATATTGCGTTATCAGTCTAGGTAAGTGGGATGGTCTTGCCTTGAAGAAGTTTTACTTTTTAAAGTACGTCTTGCTAATTTAAAATAAATGGGCTTATTCAGAATTTAATATGCAGAGATAGGAACATTCTGTTTCTCTGGGAAATAGTTTTTAATATTAGTCACTACCAGGCAGTTCATTTAATGCCATTTACACAGCCTTAAGTGAAGCTCAGTGGCTGAGAAACTTATGATACAGCTCTTGACTAAAAAAAGAAAAAAAATCCATTAATTGTAACAAACTGAATAGGCAGTAATCCGTAATAACATTAAAATACTATAATTTTAAACAGTTACTCTTTAGGAGATTAATTTTAGCACAGCCATATGAATTCATTTCACACATGTTAATGCCTTGATTATTATCTGATTGTGTTTTTAAAGAACATATAATTTAATGATGTAATACTTGTAGCTTTTTTTTCCTGCTCTGATTAAATTTTTTTTCTGTGAGCAGGTGAAAAAGTCTGATAAAGTGAAATACTGTAAAGGCAACATTATTTATTAACTACTAGCTCTTATTTTCTTCTTTAAAGGATATTCTGTTCTTGGGGAGATGTAGGAAAGAGCTCTTGTTGCCCTCAGCAGGAACTACATCTTTTCTTTAAATCACAATGCCTACCAGTGCTCATTTAGAAAGAAAGTACAGCCCAATGACTTCAGTTAAGTTCTGAAGATGTTTAAAATTTGATCATGTAGGCTTCATTCAGAATAATCACGATTTTAGCATCTTGACAGAACAGGATAGGAAAAGGTTTATTTGAAACAGTTTTGACAGAAATGCTACAGTTTACATATATACAAAAAATATCTGAAATATGCAGCAGCATATTTCAGATAGAGGTTCTAATAAGCTCCTTTAATTTGATTCTATGTTTTTGGTGTTCTGTTTTTATTTTTAGCTGATTTGTTTTCTATTCCTTTTTTCTTCCTTGACACCGCTTCTCATTTTTGTGACTGTACCCACACCATGGTACCTCTTCTTCATTTCCTTATTTCTATTTTCTATTTAGCATTGTGTTCGTCTTCAGCTTTTGATAAGTGGAGTGGTTATCATGAAATAACTAGAAAAATGTACATGGTACATTGGATTATTTGTAAAAGATGCTCAGCTATGCATTTAGCTTCACAGTAAATGTGAAGTAGCAAATCCATTCATAAAAGTTAATTTCTTACCTATACAGAAACACTTTCAGTTGCTCATAGAGAAGGAATTCCTGTTCATCCAGTAATCTTCTTGCTCTCTGGACAAGAGAATTCAGTTTTTACACCCCTTAAAGTACTTTTGTAATAGTTGACAAAAATATGTACTGTAACTGACCAAAATATATGAGATTAAATATTGTGACACATACTAAAGTATATTTTGCATGTTTCTTAACTTTAGAGTTCATATTYGTGTTCATATTCCATGAATTCCTGTTCCATATTCTGTTACTGTAATCTTCTATTAGTTTAAAAAATATAAAAGAAAAATTACAATAATAAAGAGTAAGACTTACTTATAGATGTAAACAAGAATGTTGAGTTGTAAAAATCACTTTAGTGTTTCCAACTGGCCCAGCATATGCTATTTTATCATTTAAAATTCTATATGGATGCAAAGTAAGTTTAGTTTATACACTGAGGATTTAAACTGGAAATTTTATTTTCAAATATGCAAATATTTTTCTTCTTTTGATTTTATATTTGTTCCTCATCATCTTCAACATTTTTTCTTGAAGCTTATTCAGACTCTAAAAATTACCATGAGTTATTGCCTGGTATCAAACAGTCCTCTGCAACAGTTCCCATAACACTTCTGAGGAAGTATTGCTTCTGATACTAAGGAAAGTAGCTTCTGAACTTAGTGAGTGGCCATTAATTAAGTCAACTTGCCATCATGTAAAAATGCAGAGAGGAGGTCAACAGAATCTTAAATCTTCAGGTAAAAATCTGCCTTAGTTTAAAAGCATGATTAGAATTTTTATTTTTAACAGTATTTACTGCTTACATGCAGAAAATATTGTAAAGATTTAATAATAAAGTTTCTCAATTGTAAGAGTACATCCAAGTATTGAATGTGAAATTCATGTCAATAGCAAAAGGATAGTTGATCTACTCAAAAGTGAATATTTGACATTATTTCAAATAGCTTTAGAACGTCTTATAGCTGTGGATAGATGGAGATGTTTCTAATTTTGTATCATAAGCCATTACAATGTCCCTTGTTGCACGGTAACACAGGAAGGAAAGCGATACAGGGCATTCTTTATCTGCCCCGAGAGCCTWCATCCAGCCACGTACAGCAGGTGTAGTAATCAGTCCACGGATGCACCTTGGTCTCTATAGACAGCTTCCCAATGACAGACTAAGGCTGGATGTGATTTTCAAGAATTTAGTTGAATTAGATGAACCTAAATAGTTTCCCTTCTTGAAGCAGCACCAGTCAAAGAGAGAGATGTTGTAATTTTACATTTCTTTAAAACAAAAGGAGCGCAAAGGAGACTTGGATAAAACTGAATTGTCAGAAATATTGAGTTGGCTTGATTTATGGCAAGTGATTAGGTGTCTTGGGAATATGTCACCAAATTACAGGATATTCAAGGATTCTTAATGAGTGTGATTGTGTATTCTAATAATTATAAAACTTTATATTTGATATCCAGGTATTTAGATGTTTGAATATGAATGAGTTTATACATAAATGAAGACCTTCAGTGTCTTAGTTATTAATTCGCCTTTGATAGTGTTGTTAAAAATACATTTTTGCTTCAACAGGAATTTGCTTTTATAAAATACTTTCATTACCAGATTTTCACTAAAGGCATTAAGTGTGGAAGTCAGAAATCTCAGTGCTGTGTCAATCCAAAAGCGATTTTTTTCCCTGAGATTTTTTCTTAAACCCTTCATTCTAAACACTGAAGCCCCATAAAAAAAAAAAAAAAGAAGTTTCATTTACGCTTTGAGTTCTGAAGGAACCTATAACAGAGGTCCAATGTACAATCAGTTCATTGAAGTGCTTTGTTAGTAAAAGAGATATCCCAAGGAGGTGCTACTTATAATTGTTGAGCTGAATGTACATTAGAACATCTGCAATATTTTCTTGGACTTACTCTTTCTAAYTATTTTGGTTCTAAAAAGGCCATTGTTTCCTTGTGTTGCATTAGATTAGTCACTATGTATAAAGGTTTGCAATTTGAAAAGATCTCTTTATGAACAAAGTGCACCAATTATGCTTCATTTTTTTCTCATTAAAGCATTGAAATCTTTAATCTGTTACGTTTCTCTGAAAACTGTATTTGTAGTGATGTACTTGAAAAATCTGCTTCCTCTCATAAGTAGTTAGTTAATTCTAAGGTTTTTGAGACTACATAAATGAGATTTGGCCAATGTGCAGGCTTTATAGAATATTGGAATATTGGTAGAAGAAAGCCTTCAGTGAGAGATTTTGATGAATGTAAACTTTGATCTAAGCCAGTCATAAATTACGTGGTCTTAACTAGCTTCAAGTCTTAGAAAGTGTTTTTTGATTTCCACATAGCATTTGGTATTTCAGATTAACTTCCATGACAGAGGTAGGTAAAGCTTGTAATATAAAGAGTTAAATTCAAATGCTAACAGTTTATTTCATTCTTAATTTGGCAGCTTACTCTAATGTCAGTCCTGGAGAGCAGTCCAGCAGCTTAGTTAATAATTCCCCAGGTCTTGACCACAACATGTTGGTACTAGCCAGCTGATAAGGAGGGTGGGGCCACGCAAATGGACTACTAAAATGTAATTATGCTTCTTCTTCAGTCTGTACTTGAAATCTCCCTTTGTTCCTATGTGTCAGAGACATTCCAGGGAGAATATAAAGGGTTGAGTACAGGAGGCTCAAGAACTGATATGTTTGTGTAGGGGGCTGGAGCAGTGAAAGTCTTTAAAAGCACTAGGTATTAACCTGATTGATTGCTCTTGAGGGAAAACTCGAGTCCATAACAGAAACAGCCAGGAGCTGGAACTGTTATGGCTCCTGTATGACGGTCTTATAAAGCTGAATCTTCATAAAATCACAACAGCAGGGAAGCTGAGAGGGAGTAGTTTATTTTTTTAAGCAATTCTGATTATATAAATCTGAGGAGAGGCCAGAATTATACAGTCCCTTGCCATTAGAATTTGCAAATAAATGACAGTTCCCATGAAATATTTAAGTATACTGAAAATTAGGTGTAGGTGTGTGATATTTATTAGAGGGATAGATTTCCTAAATACTTGCATCAAAGCTGACTAGAATCTTAAACAAGTAAATAAAAAATAAATTATTTCATTAACTTTGTTCTTCTATAATCAGATTATGTTTTGTTACAACTGCTTCCTTAGAGAAAAAAAATCAGCCTCTGTCAGCAGAGTGCTTGTGATGCACCTCAGAGACTAAGCAAGGTACTGTAGATGGAAGCATAAAACAGCATCTAACATAATAAGCCACTCTCACAATAAAGAAAAACAGCACTAAAAAAATGAAACTGCCTTTGTTTAGTAAATTAATAAATCAATAGGAAAGTCCTAGTAGATACAGAATTTTATCAGTTACAATTGCTAATATTCTATTGCCATTATGGGTAAGGCAGATCACACTATCAATCTATATTAAGAGCAAAAAGTGGCAAGCCAACCAGCAAACTTTGAACCTCTGCTATCTTATAAATAACCAACATGCTGTTCTGCAGTGGGAGTGCCTTTCCATCACTTCAAAGTGATTTTATTATTGATTGGGCAGAATTTTAGCTGCTTGAGGGCATTTGGCTGTTAGACTGAAGAAGCAGAAGCCAGAGTCCTGCTTACCAAGTTAAGTGATAATTCAAAGATTCTTAGAGGGGAAAGTTAAAAGGGGAAGGGAAGTATGGGGGAATAGCAAGAAAGAAGTATACCTTTGTATACCTATTGTGCTTTGGGATTCYAACAGAGGGTTGAGGGAGTTTAAAATAACATTGTAGTCACTAAGCAGCTTCCATCTTGCCTACTGAAAAAAAGTCTAAAAAAATCTGTGGGGAAAACTTGCAACCAAAGTGAAACTTTTCGACAAAAAGGGATGAAGTTAAGAAAGCATGAATAAATTTGTTTTTGCCAATTTGTGTGTGTAGTGAACCTTGTAAACATTATAAAGACTTTTTTTTTTTGCTATTCCTTCTTAGCTTTCTCTCTATRTAACTAGACCCTTTATACAAATAAAGCAGTGTGTGGATATGAAGCACTGACAATTTTTAATGTCAGTTTTTGTCAGATAGCTTATTTTTTTTTTGTTCTGTGTTCCATGTATTTTAGCCAGTAGGAAGTCATATCTTCAAATTTAACTTCTATGACTTAAAATCTTTAATATTCAAATGGAAAGTAGTGTATAAAAATAGTCCAAAATTCATCAGAAAATCAAGCATTTTTAAAAACAAACATTGTCTTTGGCTAGGGAGATGGAATAGGCGTGATGGAATAGAGCTCCTTTGCATTCTAACATTTCTGTGATTCCGTGCTGCAGATCCTACTCTGATTGAAATGAATGTTTTTCATATCTAGGATTGTATTTTTACAAATATTTTTTAGTAAGGGCATTAGTCTTCCATGATTATATTTGATTAATTAATCATTATCATCATCAACATCATCACCATCATCATCTTAATTTAACTTGGCTTTAAGAGACTTCTGGCATTTTTCTTTATTGAAAGAAATAGCTAATAAAGATGGAAAGTATTTCTGAAATATAAGTGGACATAAACAGTAGTATTTATGCAGATGGAAAGCTCCAAGTCTACCGAGAGTGGGCTCCAGCTCTATAATGTAGGCAAAGCTGCCACAGATGAGCTTTGAAAGTTCTATTTGTATAATCCTGAACACTTTCAAAGACATTGAACTAATTGATCAAGATATATCTAAACTAAACCAAACATATCCAAGAATATTACTTGTCCTCTTTCCATTTAGCCACACCCCAAAGATTCAGTGGTACATCCTTTACATCTTAATCCTAACTCATACCTAGATGGTTTTGTCTTTCCTTGTATTCTGTCTGACCTCTTTAAATCAAAGATTCTGAAAAAAACCTGTGTGCTTCAATTTAGGCAAAATACTGTATGGGGATGTTTTCATTGTGGAACTGTCTGAAGTTAGAAGGGAAATTCCTGATTTATTCCCTGTAATACACCACACTGAAAGTACCCTGCAAATGGCAGGAGTTGATTGCTACCGTCCCAGGAGTACCCAGGGCATATCCATGGAATGAATGCTCTAATACATCCATACTGTTGTCTTAAGTGCCAAATTAATTTATCATTTGAAGTACTAAATGGTACAATGGTTTTTTTTCTCTGTTTTGACTCAGTACTTTGATACTTAACTTCAGACAATTGTTATGCCAGACTGTTTTGGACAAGCCTGTCAAGGTAACAAGCACTAGATCAGGTTAGAACTTAGCTAGAACTTTAATAAGACCTTGTTGATTTAGATTTCAGACCAAACCCTAAATTTCTATGTCCTGATTCTAATTAAAAGCAATCAGATTGAGTTCAGACTTCTAAGTAGCAATTATATTTTTTTTGTAATTAGGATATAAAATCTCTAATCCGACAAGGTATGTTTCAAGGGCTCTTTTACAATGAAAAAAACAAGATAATTATTTTTGTTCTTAAATTTATAAAGGGGGTCATGATAATGCAATGCTTTCATCTAATTACAAATTCAAATGCCCCATTCCAAATCTAAGTATAATAAGGAAAATAAGTACAACAATTGCTCTATATAAATTTGCAAAATAAATCTAAATTTGAAAATCAAGTTTAGAAAAGCAGGATTTTTTTTAGGATAATTTGCTTTGCATGGACTGCACTTTTGTTTTGGGCTTTCCCTCAGAATATTTTACTCGAGACTAAGCTAATTTGCATTTCTTTTTTCTTCAAAACATAACTTTCATATTAGCTCTGGTGGCTGTTTAACATAAGTAGCAAAAAATAACACTGTTTTCTTAGCTTCCAGGCTCCATTACCTCCTGCACTAGACAGAAACATCACACAGCCCTACCCCAGCATCAACCCAMGGAGCTGATTCCTGTTCAGCAGGGATTGCAGCAGACACATCTTTGGCAAAAGCTTTGACAAGCTTTCACATTTGAAGAACCCAAGAATCTGAAACTACCAGTCCTGAAACCTGACTGCCTCTACTTCCCATGGTTGAGGATGTCCCATAGTTTGAGTGTTAGCATGCCCAAAAATATACCAATTTCCTAGGCTGACGTCTTGGTGAAATCAGGAATTTCCTTCCCTAGAATCCAAATCACATTGCTTATCATCCTCAGCTTATCATTCTACCTCAAGACAAGATATGAGCTTCAGTTATACCTGAGAGATGTATCCTCCATAACCTTTAAAAACCCCAGAAGGCTACCCAGACTCCCAAGGAAATTAAACCCTGTACTGCACATCCTCACCACTGGAAAGCAAACCTGTATCCTACATGTCATGTTTGATTTTAATATCCTCACTAGATTGTAACATGGTATTTCATATGAGCACTTACCAGTGCCTTTTACATCATTAATTCTTTTCTCTTGGTCCACGGAACCTCTTTTGCCAAAGATGTCCCAGCACACGCTTCCCCTTTACATTGCGATTGTTTGTGCACACAGTGCTCTTTAATCAAACAAATATACAGGCCACTCTCATTCTTCTGTTTCTTCCTGCCTATTTACACACTGTCTTTATTCATGCCTTCTCACACTTATTGTCAGCATTGTCAATTAGGACTTTCTCTGATAATCTTGTTAGTGGAAACATTTAGTAAGGCTCTCTAAATGCAAACTCCTGAGTAACCCATTTAGCAATTTCTCTCTCTCATTTCCCTTTTAGGATCATTCATTTTTAAAATTTTATTCTTAACATTGTCTTTTTTTGGTTAATTACATTTGTATGTGATGCCATATCGAGCGCCTTCAAATTAATTACACGTTTATCTTAATTTAAAAACATATSAGATTGTATTTACTTTACAATTACCTGCATGGTTTTCAGCATTCATTCATGAATGAATGAAGTAATGAAGTCTCTACATATTACATAGGTCTGATCAGCCAGTGTGTGATTTCTTATTTTCTTATTTTTCCCTTTTCTGAAACTTTTATACTACATTTCCTACCAGTCATAGGCAATCACCACAGAMACATTGAAAACCTCATATTATCATCTGTGGGTCAGTCCCACTTTGGAACATGCAAACAGGTGTCACTCAAGAGTTTCTAAAGTACATTAAACTTTGAGTAGAGCATCTTTTTCTAGTCTCCATGTCTTGATAAGGATCTGAGAAAAGGAAAGAGGTTATGGAGTAGGCCCAAGAGCATGGAAAAATTAAAAAACCTATCCATAGTCTCTGCAGGTTTCATAACCAAGGCTGTTCTATTTTTACTTCTTAATACAGCAAAATAGCTTGATGTTCAGTTACACCTGTTCTCTTTCCTCTATTATTTTTAGAATATCTCTTTCCACGTGGTGTTTCAGTAGTTCTGCTCCTGCATACTCTTATGCAGTGCTCTGTTGTGCAATGCATCATTTATTTCACGCTGCCATCACACAGTCTGTGCACTAAGCATGAACCCTTTTCACTTACTGCATCATCTGCCAATCCAAATCTTTGTATCAGAACTTCCATTCATCTTCTTCTCCATGCATCAGCCTCGTGCTCTTCAGTATCAAACAATATCCTGATTTGTTTTTCCACTTCTACTTTTCTACTAACATGGCAGGAAACATTRAGCTATTGTCTCAACTTCTGTTTTGTAGTCTAAACCTCTTTCTGAATCAGTTAAATGTGTTACCCTGGTTAGCCATTCTGTGCTGTACCTATCCATTGAGAAATCTTTTTGGCAGAAAACAGAGRTAAAACATATCAAAGTTTTGTTCATCCAGTACTAGATAAGCCTCAGGCCAAGCTTTTACTGAGCAGTTTTGTAGAGGCAAAGTCTTAAAGACATGGAGTTAATGACGATTAGTAATTCCATTTAGTGTTCTGCTTCTGTAAAGCAGACTTGAATAAACAGAATTGATAAGCACAAGCATCTGAGAAATTATTTAATATAATTTTGTATTAATTTTAATRCTTTTCTACTTTTAAAATCCTGTTTTATGTTAAATAAAGAATGTTACTTTAGAAAAAGTTAATTAAATATTTTGGCAACGTGTTTGATCCACCATTAAATTTTACTTACGATAAGCAATAGAGTGACCTTCATGTCATCAAAACTTTTAAATATAATTTGTATGCTTCATAAACATATATTATATATATAAAAATCATATGCAGCTGTGAGATTAATACAGTACAAAATGTCATATGTTTCTTAGGTCTTCTCTGAGGAGAAAATTTTATATGAGATGCTGTAGTAACTTAATGAAATATTTTTATTCTGCAGAGGTTGATTTCTGTGTTATTTTTAGTAGACTAGATACTGAATAGTCAGTTCTAATTTGGTTTTCTTCAGCTCTTGCTCACAGCATGGTGATTATTTTTATTGCAGACATATAGTAACTTGAAAGTTCAAAAGGAAAAGCATTATTCAAAAAACATCAAAACAGTCCTAAAAATCAGAAGAAAGTGCAAAATACTCTTTAGTTTATAGGATACAAGAACAGATTAGGACGTGTCCATTTTGGTTTGTGATGTGGCAAGTATGTAAAATATGCTGTAAAAAGTATTTTGTTAATATTTTTATGCTTTCAAAGTAAATATAGAGAAACAGGGGTGCAGCAGTCAGCTGGTAAAATCGTCCCAGCTTGCTTGTCCAGCTACCACTTGCAGCGAGGGAGCGCTTCGCCCCGGAGCGGTGGCACCGGGCTCGCGCTTCAGGCAGGCACCCAGAGGGGAATCCGGGGACGTTGCCAGATGCAGGACGAAGCTGACGAAGCTGCTMRCAGCAGAAATAAGAAGGCGGACTCCAGCTGGGTATAATACAAGTTTACTTCAACTCAGGGGCACCGGCAGCAGGAGACAAAGGGGGGCGTGCCCCCCCCTTGGGTTATAAAGAGTGAAGAGATAGGGGAGGAACAAATCCCAGCAGCCAATAGGAATCTGGGGGGGAGGGGGGTACATAAGATAGACAGATGGAACAGAACAATCAGGGTAACTGGAAGGAGGGACCATGTCCCTGATCGAATCCCTTGAAGCCCAGGACAGAATTTTCTGGAAAAGAGGGTGGTGGACAGGGGTGATTGACATTTACCGGGGAGAGGGATAACCAGGGCAGAACCATTACAAAACAGGGGGAAACAGAACAGTCCAACTGAACACAACACAACACAGGGGTTTTCCATTAGTGAAAAGATTGAAACAATTTAACAGTTAGAAAAAGTTTCCAGTAGCTGGGTAAGCATACTACTGGTTCTTACTTCTGATTCCTTTCTGTTTTTCATGCTTTCTGATAGATAACAAACAGATGTTTGTCCAATTATAATTGGCATAACTATGAAGAAAATTATTACAAAAGCATGAGCTGTGACGACTACGTTGTAGACTTGGTCGTCTCCTAGAAGARCTCCAGGTTGGCCTAGTTCTGCTCGAATGAGGAGGCTTAGGGCTGTACCTACTATCCCGGCTCATGCGCCGAAGATTAAGTACAGAGTCCCAATATCTTTGTGGTTGGTTGAGAATAGTCATCGGGTAATGAATGTCACTGGTAAGATGGCTGAGTGTATAAGCGTTAGGCTGTAGTCCTTTTTACAGAGGTTCAATTCCTCTTTTTATCGGCTCTGTAGTGAAGTTCATAGTGAGTTGCAAGCTCATTGTTGTGCATTAGATATGTACCGGAGTCTTAGGCAGAAGCCTGTTGGTTAGGGCATATAGCTGTTAACTATAGAGTCATGGGATCAAAGCCCATCTGCCTAGTGAATTGAAAGTCCTAGCTTAATTAAAGTATCTGAGTTGCATTCAGAGGATGCAGGGTAGTRTCCTGCGGATTTTAGCAGAAACTAAGAGGGTTTAACTCTTGTTTAAGGCTTTGAAGGCCTTCGGTTTARGTAATCCTAAGTTTCTTAGACAATGGTGAGGATCATAAGAATTTCTAAGAAATAAAGTTTTTATCTCATTGTAAGAAAAGCCCACCTTCTTACATTTAAGGAAGCTGAAAATTCTGAAGGATTTGCTAGATATGTGCCTATAATCTTCAATAAAAAGACAGGAATTGTGCACAAGATGATGGATTTTCCAGACAGAAAGGTTGGAAAATATCTCCAGTTAACTGTAAAGCTTTCTCTTTCCAATGAAGCCATYTTGGTCTGCCTGTACTAATGTACAGCATTGTCCTGATGTCATCTGAAGAGGACTCCTTCTCTCTCACATTTCATAACCTCTAAAACCCTTTCCATCAACAGCAGTGGCAAAAAGTGCTTGGTGAGTTGATAACAGCYCCGCGGATCCAGGGAATCCTGCCAGCATCAACAAAGATAAACTAAACCAAATACTGAGAATCCAGCTGGAGGATTGTGCAGCAGTGACTGTGATGCCAACACTGAGACAGGCAGAACCCAGTAACAAGGGAAATGCCAACTCTGCAAAAGGGAAGAAGGCCCTAATTATCTTTGCGTACTGAATGCAAATGCTGTTATGTAAAGGTACATCCCAAAGAAAGGCTACCATTGCCAAGTCAAGGTATGATTTAGGACAGTCATAACCAAGTAGCTCAAATCCTGCTTTTTTCTGCCGAGAGCTGAGTTAGTTTTCTGTAGTGAAGTCATTCTGTAGGTGACTGGGCAGACTTTATCAAATGGCATTACATGAGCCAAGAGGAGAAGAAGATTTCATTCAGAACATGTTCTGCATCATACATTGATTTCTAATTTGATGTATTATTTTTGCACTACTTCTAAATAATTATCAGAGTGTAAATTTCAGATTTGTTTTGTCTTGTAGTACTTTTACAAGGAGCTATAGAAGTGTATTTAAAATATTACAGTATACAGGCCATATTAAAATGCAATTGATGGACATATTCCCCACATGCAAATGGAGTAAAAACTGAAGAAAATTATGGTTTAAGAAATGGATGATGTAGAAAATATATATAATTTTTTCATCATCAACTTGGAATGCTCAAGAAGCCTATTTCAAATAAAGATGGGCTGATGTAAGGAGTCTGTACTGTAGTTTTCAGCTCCCTGCCCGTTCAATCGTTGGTTTAGAGGATTAGAGTCAGCAGCTCATTGTGTACATGAAAGGTCATTAATGATGTCATGTAGCCTCTGATGCAAAAGCATCCTAAAGTCTTTCTTTTAGGGTTAATTATGCCACCACTTCTGACCCACTGGTAACTTCTTCCCAAAGGATGTAACATATCCACTTGGGTCAGTCATCTGTCCAGCTTTAAGAGACCATGTTGAACACAAGACTTTTGCTCTTATCCGAAGAAAACAAACAGCTACATGAAGTACCATGATACTTTTCCTGACATTCATCTAGTTTTGTAAAACTGTTCAGAATTACTAAGTGGTTGACTCAATGCATTTCAATAATGATGTCATCATCATTCACTAAGTGCCTTGTTTAAGTTGGTATTCACTAGTGGACTCCTGTTTAAAATCCTATTTGTTTTGTATTTGCAAATTGCTTAGTCTTTAATAAGCATTACAGAGTTTATAATCTTCCACTTCTTTTCCATGTAATTCATGTATAACAATCAGCTAGATGTGAAGGCCATTTGTGCTGGTTTTGGCTGGGGTAGAATTTATTTTCTTCACAGTGGCTGTTATAGGCCTCTGGTTTAGGTTTGTGCTGAAGGGGTTGATTTTTAAGAGATGCTTTTGTTATTACTGAGCAGGGCTTACACAGAGCCAGGGACTCTTCTGCTTCTCACACTGCCTGCTGGTGAGAAAGTTGGGGATACTTGGGAGGTTGGGAGGAGACACAGGCAGGACAGGTGACCCCAGCTGACCAAAGGGATATTCCAGATCATCTGACATCTCACTCAGTATATAAAGATGGAGGAAAGAAGCAAGAARTGGGAATATCTGGAGTGAGGGTGTTTGTCATCCCAAGTAGCCTCTATGTGTGATGGGACTCTGCTTTCCTGGAGGTGGCTGAACACCTGCCTGCTCATGGGAAGCAGTGAATTAACTCCTTGTTTCACTTTGCTTGTGTGTGTGGCTTTTGAACTGTCTTTATCTCGACTCATGTGTTTTCCACCTTTTATGCTTCCGACTCTCTCCCCGATCCTGCTGGTGGGGCAGTGAGCAAATGGCTACACAGACCTTGGTTGCTGGCTGGGGTGAAACCATGACACCATTTTCAACTCTTTGTCATATCTAGAAAATGAGATTTGCAGGTATTTGTTTTTTCAAGCACAAATACAGACCACAGAGGTAAATATGAGTATTCAGAAACTCTACTCTGAAAAAAAGGACTAAAAAGAAATATTGTCCTACATCTAAGAAATAAYTTCTCAATAGGATGTATTATCTTAAGATACTATACTATAAGATTCCCACTAATATCTTGTTAACATGACAGAACCTGAAGCTCCAAATATATTATATTTTGATTTGAAGGACACCAAACTGACAACAGTACATTTGAAAGTAACTACTAGGACTGTATTACTTGCCTTTCTGGTTTGAATTAAGTATATATGAAGTTTTTTGTATAAAACATAGGCAGCTAAGGCACTTGGAAAAAAATGGAAAGAACAYATTTTTAGCATTCTACACTGTTAACTGCTCAAACATTAGTATAAATGGCATAACTAGCAAAATATATAAAATAGCTCTTTTTATTAAATGTCATTTGAAAATAAATAGCTGGGAAAGAACATTACAAAATGTTTGACAGTTAAGAAATTCAACTCTCTTTTACTGTAACCCTTGGAATGACTAAAGGCCACCTATTCCTTATTTCTCTTGTGATAACCAGAATTGAACAGACCACTGGGTTGTTACATTAGGCAGAAGCACTGCATGTCTGTGTTATCTCCGTGATTTCTCACTCACACCACCACTAAATTAGTTAGCATTCATTTGAATTAGCAGTGGCTAACAAGAGAGCATCATATACAGTATTGCTTTTGTGAAAATACAGACTTTGGTTTTGTTAAACAGAACTGTAACAAGTGATACAGCACATGGGCCTTCCTGAGGTATGCACAGCAAACTAATTMGAGAATTATCCTCTGAAATGGATGCAGCTATTTAAGGAAATAGCCATGTAGGTTAAGCAGCACTTTGACATTTTTATAATTTGCCTTCCTTTATATCAGAAATGGAAAGCTCTGGATGGCAGATGTTTTCATCAATTAAAGGCATTCATAGATTTTTATCTATACTTTGAGAGAGAAAAATAAAATGRATGTATTTTTCACTGGGGYATTATACACACTGGAATATTGAATTTCTTCTCCATGCACACATTTATGGATTTTAGCAGAGTATGGAAATAGTGGGAATTTGTCCTCCTGATAGGTGAAATTCACCTTCTTTCACAASGTTTGCACAACCTTTAGGATTTACTGGAAAAAGCAAAGTAAATGATTGTAAATAAAGGTTTGTCTTTAATTCTGCCTACTATGAACAAAGGCACTTTACACCAGGATTTGTGAATGTTCCCTCTCACTCACCAACTGTAGTCATGTACAGAGACTTTATTATWTCTACTTGTGGAAGAAATAATTATCTCAATTTTAACAGTGTTTACCCGGGCTTCTGAAAAACTCTTGTTTTATGCTGATTTAGCTGAGAAAAGAATTTTTTCCTATTGCTGATAATTCAATATTCTGTATCATTATTTGCACTTCTCTGTAACTACCGAGTGACACACTGGTTTGGAGTTTTCCTGTATTTCTTTTACAGGCATGTTAAATAAATAAATAAATAAATAGTGTAGGAGTCTGTTCTTGGTTACTTACATATGCTAGTTTTTTTATTAAAATACTAGATTGTGTTTATTTTTTGCCTGCYATGGAAGTTATTTAATGTGACATTTCAAGAGACTACAAATTTTCATTTTCTGTGTGGTGGAGCCTAAATATATTTTCAAAGAGAAGAGAAATCTGGGAAGGAGTGGCTGTCAAAACTGAACAAGTTRTGTACTTTCTAAAGTAGTACTTACCTTAACCAAAAAGTGATGAAAATTTAGAATTCTTGGATAGTCAAGAAAATAGTCTGTGATATTCAGTGCTTCCTGCCTTCCAAGTTTGAGTTTGGTTTTTAATGCAGTAGGAAGTTGCATTTTTGCAGAAAGAAAACCCATGTTAACACAGGCTGTGAAGAAAACTCATTGCCTGATAAGGGAAATAAATGGAGCATTTAATTGGATTACATTAGATTCTTAAATAATGTGWGCCTTTAAAAGCCTTCTATGTATGACTGAGCTATGATAACTTTRRTAYYAAAGTTACTGTCAAAAGTAACATCAAATGCTTTGCAAGCATGACAGTACAGCTCCCCATATGGAAACAGAACAGCGGTTTTCCAAAGTGAGGGAACCTTTCATCACATCTTTGTCTTTCTTGCATATATTAAAGACCTCAATTCAATGTCATTTGAACCTGGTTTTTAATTTTGCACCTCACCTCTGGAGAGCATCCCATCCAATACCTTGCTGAATGCAAGTTCAGCTACACTAGGCTGCTCAGGGCTGTGCCCASCATCAAAGATGGAGACTCCAAAACATCTCTGGGCAGCATCCTCCAGTATTCATTCACTTTTATTGTGTGAWTTTTTTTCAGTGCCAACTAGAATTTTTTGTATTTCAATTTGTGCCCAAATACTTTTCTTATTTACTTATCATATTCTTTGAAAATGTATGGGTTTTTTTGTTTTGTTTTGTTTTGTTGGACACGCTTATTGTAATGCCCAGCTCATCTGTCTTTCATACTTTTTCTTTTTCCCCTTTTGCTTTTTAAATCTCACATAATATTTGAGTATCAGCTCTTCCATTTTTGTGGCTTAAATAAGTAGTAAAGAGAATCCTACTGCACATTAACTGTGCAATTTTATAATTACCTGAAACTATCTAGAATGTAATCTCTTCAGACATCTGCTTACACAGGTTGGAAGACAAATTCATGTATAATGAACTCCTACAGAAATGGATTGTCTTGATTTCAACTGGGAAATAAGCAGAAAAGGTGAAGCAGAAGCAGAAATCTCATATTCATGCCAATGCAGCTACATGAGAACATCTGAGAAGAATATTCATTATCCAAGCAACAGACCTTCAAATACAAAATTATTCATGAGTTATTAGTGTGTCTGGAAATACAGCTTTAATAGACACAACCCACCTGCAAAGCTGAAGAACTCCTCATGTGCAGGATGCATAATCCTGTTTGMACTGAAGCAAAAACCAGCCGAGTATCTAGGCTTCAGCAGGGAAGACAATAATCTCTGGAGTTTAGTTCACTGGAAATGATGCAGATGACTTTTCTCTTATTTTTTAAGGTTACACATGATTACAGGTATCTTACATAACCAGAGCATAACATTTAGATTAGTACATGTGGCAACCACATCAGTTCTGGGGTTSTTATTTTATTGCCTTGAGATTAAATTAGTTTAAAGGCAAATTGTTCCCAAATGCATTCCATAACAGCTAAATTTAAATATTTTACTTTTCCTATTTTCATTATCAACTCCAATAACAAGAAAATTTTAAACCTGTCTGTGTGAAGTGACATTATACATCAGGCTGCAAATCTGAGCTCCCCAACTCGGTTGCCAAAGGCCCACGTGCTGCTTTGTGCAGTCASTGGTTGGAGTCTGGCTTTTGGGGTCTTTTGGTGTGTTTGCCTCTGTGCCTGTGTGGGGTTGCTGGCAGAAGCACCATATGCTGGGATGGAGTTACTCTCCAAAACAGGCAGTAGGATGCTGTGGTTTAGGCTTATGACCAAGCAATGCTGAAACACACGAGTGTTTWGGCTATTGCTGAACAGGACATGCACAGTGCCAAGGTCATCTCTGCTTCTCATTCATCCCCTGTGAGTAGAATGGGGTAGGTTAGGGCTCACAACCAGCAGGTGACCTGAACTAAGTAGCCAAAGAGATGTTCCATGCCATATAGTGCTCTGCTCAGCAGTAAAATGARGGAGAATGAGGTTGAGGTTATCTTTTGCTCAGGCCACTGGCCTGCCCATGGGAGGTGGTGAGTGATTGCAATTGCCATGCTTTTTTTGATGCTTCTTTCTTGTCTCCTTTCTCTCTTTATTGAGTTATTTTCACCTTGACCCATGAGTTCTCCTGCTTTTTACTCTTTCTTTCTTTTCCACCATTCCACTTGGGTGGGCAGGTGGGGAGTGACTGGCCATGCGGTGCTTAGCTCCCTACTGGGGTTATTCCACAGCACACAGTGTGGCAACTGGGCAAGATTGGCGAGATCTGCCTAGAAAGAGTCACTCAGCCCATTTCCCATCTCAGGGACAGCCAAAGAGCTCTCATGTGGTAATACTACAGGGCAAGTTGGATATGGCCAGTGATCTAAGCATAAAGAAAGTCAAAAACGCAGTATAACTTCTATATCACTCCATAAAAAGGAAAATAATACCTGAATTTTGCTTCTCAAAAAACAAAAAAAAAGATTATATAACTCAAAATATAATCTTTTTAAGAAATCACTCACAATGCGGGATGTCAAGATGAACACGCCTGGGAAGTTTCACATGCAATCGAAAGAATCATCCTATTACTACTGTAAAAATGACATTAATATGTTGGTACCAGGACTGAAAGACAGAAAAATATTTTTGAAAAAATGTGCAATAGAAAATATTTATAAAAGCTATACTAGAAACTAAGCCTTTAACTTTGTACTCACTACTTCAACAAAGAGAACTGCCTAAAAGAGCAGAAATTCCCCTCAGAATTGGTCTAAGGTTTCACAAGAACCTTGAGTAAAGAAGCAAAGTGTTACTAGTCTGAGGTGAGAATTCCAAAAACTTACTTCTTTTGGCCATGCATTGAAAGACATAAACTGTGAGTTTCTCACAGTTCATTGAAAACACATATSTCTCTTAGAGTCACCAAGCAGCCCACTTGGAAAGGCAATCCCAGGCTGAGTTGCAAGTTCACCTTCTCTGCTCAAGTTTCATGGCTTCTTCCTACATGGGTACTTCCACTTGTCTTCAGAAGTCTCAAGTCATGAAAGACCACTGGCACTCATGGCACTCTCTTAGAGCTGCGCTGACACTTGATTTCAGYAAGCAGAAGCCCAATTGCCATGAGGCATGGGTCTGACTGGCTTAGGAGCTAGCTCTGTCATATGACTGCTGACTCCTATGAAATGGATTGGTTTGGTATACTTTATCACAAGTTTTAGACAAAACATACATCCTTTACTCCCAAAKAACTCACAGTGATAGAAATATGCTTAAAATAAGGACGTGAGGTGATAACTGGGATCCACTGAAGTCACTGGTGAAAGTTCCTCAGTGTTCAGAAGCAGCAGAAAGTCATACTTTGTATGGATGCAAAGGTGCAAGCACGTTACACCATAGGAGTAATTAGCAAAGAGTAAGTGGGAATTTCAGCAATAATCTTCTGGTTTAAGACATTTATTTATCAAATCTTCCCTCCAGCAAAAACTTAAAAGTAAATCTATATTTCTTGAGTCACTGCCTTAACAGGTATCCAAAACAGACATATTGTTGGATTTGGTGACAAACTAAACTACAACTGAAATGAATTTAAGTAAAGGCTATTGGTGGCTGAAGCAGGGAGATGTAATTCACCTCCGATGCAGTCAGGGTCAGATTATGTGCTAGAAATYCTCTGGTGGATTCAAAGACAGAGTTTTAAACCTTTCACTTCAATACAGAGTGTGTACAGATTCTGTACACTCTGCCAAACAAACTGTTTTGCCACAAAAGGTGACAAGAGCAGGGCTAGGGAATGGTGCAGCTCTCCTGCCCACAACTTAGCAATGTGGAGCCACATCAGTGAAGGCTCGTTTGGCTGCTGTAGCCCCGCCAAGCTGCACTTCTCCATATCCRTGATGCATCACATCAATGATGCTCTGTGGTTACTTACCATCACTTCCACCAGCTTGGTGATGCCATTATTATGTCACAGCCATATCTGTCCCGCCGATAAATTTTATGTCTGAAATTAATATTAAGAACTGAATTCATCTGAATAAATTTTTAGCAGCATCTATGACAGACCAGTTTCACATTCCCCACTGCTCCAAGTCATCTTGGCAGTGGATCAGGAGACAGGAGCAAAAGTAAAACTAAGATATGGAGCTGACTCACCTCTACATTACAGCCCATTTATGTTCATAAATGAACATATGTTCTCTGAAAGCCTATTCTTCTCCTCTTTTTTCCAAAATCGAGAATGTCAAAGTTTTCTCATGTGCTATCTCTTGCCTGCCCCAATAAACTCAAARTAAGCAACAGCAAAAAAACCCCAAACCCAAAACAAAACCAAAAAACACACAAGAAAATCTTCATATAGTGAAACTGGAACAGAAATGTATAGTTTTAGCCATGGCGCATGTATACAAGAGGAGAGGCAATGCTACAGTACTTCAATCTGTATTGTCTATATAAAACATTTATTTTTAAGCTCTATAATGGTATTATAGAAATACATAGAATATTTTATAGTGTATTTAAGTGTACTCACTGTGAAAATAACACATTTAAGACAGGTATTCTTATGTCCAAATGTTTTAAATATATGCACTTCTTTGCCTTGCAGTATTATGTTACTTTGAAAAACAAAATATCAGTATTTTATTCCTTGCTCCTCGCCAGAATCTTCTCATTCGGATTTCCCYGCATCATCTCAGGTGCTCACTGCTGTGGGATATTTTATAAAAACCACGAAAAGTCTGTAGATTTGTAGATTTCCTATATTTGCTTGCATTCGTGTCTAGTGCACATGGCTTGCCGTTCAATCCTCCACGTGCCTTCCTCATAAGTACAGTGACATATAGTGCATTCGTCAGTTTTCACCTCCCGGCCTGCTGGAATCACCAGGGTTTCTGCAAAGCAGTTCGGGCCTGAAAGAAGGAGAGAGTTCATTATGTGACACCAACACACACTGCAATCCAGCCTAGCACGGTCCTGGTCCTGGGCACAGAAAACCCACAGCAAAGTGAGTAATGCTGGGCACATTACACAAACATGGGCATCSTGCACAGGGCATAAAAGCAGCAAAGAACACAAGGAGCCTGCCTGCCCAAGTGGCTGGATGTTTCTGGTATGGACTGTCCCTGCTCCCTGWGCAGGAAGGTGCAATAAAACCTTGCTGTGCAACATGCAGCTGTGACAGAGACCTGGGCACACCCTGATGGTGCAGATGAACACAGACTGAAGCTAGAGGAAATGCCAGCTGTTGATAATTCAACAGTGCTACTGTAAGCAACTAGAGAGCTGCTTATACATTTTATTACTCTTTTCCCACTGGAAGCAAGCATTTTACTTTCTGTAGTAATCATAGTATCACATTAGTTTATCTTCCCTTTCATGAGAAAATAGGTTATTTCCTGCAGAGTGGAATAGCTTCAGCCTCTTCTGAATGAGGATACTTTTCATGTACAAAATGAAATATTCCATTTTATGTAAGTCAGTAAGTCTCCAAACACCTCTTTTCATAATACACTGAAATAACTTCATTTCCAAGGATGAGGCAGGAGAAAAACCCACCAGCACAACGTTCAGAAGACCAATCTGSTTCTTCCAAAAAGCAGAAGGCTATGAGAGCTGGATTATCTATACTTCTTTCAAAAAATAAGTCTATTTCTGCCTTGAAAATCCACATGCACTTGCAGAGCAGCATTAAACCCTCCAACCATGCATCTATCCACTGTMATGCCCCCAGTGGAACCCGGCCTTTCCATTTAATGAGCACACACAGCAGCAGCTCAGGCACAGCCTGGCCACCTCACAGCACTTTGGCACCACTGTCATCAGGGCAGGATTTGTAGGAGGGGCCAGGAYACACTGATCTGATACTGCTGAAATTCTTAAAGGCTACGAATGCACAAATTGTTGACTGCCAGCCTGCTGGTCAYACAAATAAATACATCCTAGATGGGCTCAGGCTTCCATTGCTGAGGGTTTACTCCAAGACCTGCACCAAAGAGCATGGCTTGTTCTTCTACAGAAATATAGCCCACCTCCTGGGCTGTGCATTTTAAAGTACAAACCAAACAGCTGACAAATCAGTTTTAACAGTTACCTCATTGAAACAGGTTATGTCTTTGTGTGCACACAACAGCCTGAGAACTAGATGACAAATTTGCCATAAAGAAAATCTCTCCTCACGTAAGAGTTACATCTAGATGAGACCTGCAAGACCTGCAAAAATTTGCTTTCCCAAGTTGTACTCCTTCTTGTTGCTCTTAATATTTAAGCTTGTACTTTGTTTTCATAGAATCACAGATTGTAGAATCATTAAGGCTGGAAAAAACCTCTAAGGTAACTGAGTCCAACTGTTAACCCAGCACCACTGGCTGTTCCACAGCAAACCACACCCCCAGGTGCCACATCCACATACCTTTCCCACACTTCCGTGGATAGTGATTCCACCACTTCCCTGGGTAGCCTATCCTAGTTTTGGAACTGACTGTTGACAATTATTTCCAACATGTGGCTTCTTCCACAATTTTGGGTGACTTCCTGCCCATTTGGATGCAGAAAGTGCAGCAAAATACAGCATATCTYGTTTAAATCAGCTGCTTTACTGTCCTAAAAGTAGTGTGATACTTCCGTGTTTTCAGTCCCTACATCTGTATGTGCAAAGTATTATTGAGCTGGAAACACTGGAAGGAGGACTTTTGGGGGGAAGCAATGCTCCTGGGTCCCCACTGCACACTGCACACACCCAGGGAAGTGCCCTGGGTTTCAGCCAAGGTAAAGCAGAGTAAACCATGCTGTCCTTGGTGGAACATATTTGAATGCTGATCTGTACAATTCTGATTCTCTTAAATACAGTATTCTTCTTGCAATTAATAAAGTTTCATCCAAAATGAGTTCACCTGCACATTACATAAAGATACTTGAATGTTTTGCATGCTGGACTGTAACAGCCCCATGATTTACAAAGCCATATGATATAAAGAGTTAAAATATTAAAAGCAGAATCTACTTTCCAAGAAGAATTTGTATGAAATGTACAAGACCACTTGAAATTTAAACWCTACTTAAAAGGCAAGGAAAAACAGTGATGTCAATTCCCTGTACAAGATTTATTTTATTCTGGAAAAGCAAATATTATAGGTTATACTTGGTTATAAAACCAACTGGGGAATGAAGTAAAAACAGTACGACACACCTAATATAATTCACTTGGATTCAGAAGATGAATGCCTCCAGTCACAATTAGCAGCACTTTAWTGTCATGTATGATGAATCCTTTTTACACCAGAAAGTTATTTAATGTAAAGATTCAACAAGTTAGACCTCAACTGTTAAACTATTTTATATGGGGGTAAGTCATTGCTTTGGTAAATCTACAGAAGAACAGTAATCATTGACCTCTAAAAGGGACCTGAAAAATATAAATGGCAGCAACAAACATTGTTTTAGTACCATGGAAGTTTTCCTTAGAAAATTGCCCATTTTCAGGTTCTGCATTTGCCCCCATCATTACTGTAAGTCCAWATCTTATATCGTACTTAAGCTGACAACAGTCAGCTGGCATCCTTGCCCTCACCCTTTTCTCCACAATATCACACACAACATTGTGGGTAATGTTACAGAAAAGGTCATGAATGAACAGGCTGAAYTGACTGGATTATTGCAACATCATGTACATAAATGTCAATGCAATATAGTGTCCAAACAAGGGAAAATAATTCCACAACTCTTCTTTTATCATTTCTCCAAAGTCAGACTTCTAGGGCAAATAACTCTGAGCTTCACCCCAACCCTCATTCAATTTTGAAGCTGTATAAGCTTGTCCAGGCTCTTGGTGTCCTGTGGCTCCCTTCCCACCAAGCAGGGAAGGCTCCTCCCTTTCCTCTTCCTCCCAGGAGCAGACACAGAACACAGACTTACGTGGCTGGACTGATGAGACCGGCCTGCAGTGATGGGGTGTACATGGGACAGCACTGGTGGGACCCTTGGTGAAGGGGCTGCTCTGGCTACTCCTGTGCCTYCAGCAGCCCTTCCCTGCCCCTGCCTGTCACACAATCACAGAATATTCTAAGTTAGAAGAGACCCACAAGGATCATCAAGTCCAGTTAAAGGGACAATGATGATGAAGCCACTAAAGATTCTCTGCCTGTCTAAAAGGACAGTAGGGAAACTGAGGAATTGAAGATTTGAACAGATAGTGGGAAGTCCTGGAGGCACACAGGCACACAAATGTTGGTTTTAAAAGTGTAAGAGTGCCTTTTCCTCAGTCTCCCTTTGAAGAGGGAGGTAGGGAGGTCCTCCACATTCAGGGAGGACAAGCTGCCCCAATGGCATGGCACTCACTGAAAGTACTGCTTTACTTAAAACTGGGCAGTTAATATTCATTTAGCAAGATTTTCAAAATTTTTTTTTTTCATTTTTGAGTTTTTAAGTTTGCAAAATTACCTGACTTAGCCCACAAAAAGCATTTCCAAGTAAATTAGGGCTGTTCCAACCCCATGGGAGTGGTGGGCTTTCTYGCTAGATGCTGCTGCTGCAGGAGCAGTGAATTTGTTCTCTTTGGTTTTACAAAGGAGGTTGCCTGCTTTTCTGAGCTCCTTTTTGGCTACACCACTACTCTGCCCAACCTCAGCACCTGGTACTTGTTCAGGGCAGTGCTGGCTTGTTTGCTCTGCAGTAGAAACCCCCTGGCCTCAGCCCCAACTRTATACACTTATCTAGCACTAAGGCACTCAGTGGTGCTGCGCTTCTTCACAGCAGATGAAGATCTTGCCGTATCACTCTTAAATCTGGCAGAAAATTCATTATGACATATTGTATCAATTCTGAGCACAGCTTGAAATCTACCACAACACTGTTTGTTTTCCTGAAGTGTACAAGTGGTGCTGTCAGACTCCTCTCGAGCCATGCCATGCTGGTATCAGCACAGATTTCTTTCCCAGGGCTAAGGCACAGTTGCTGCCATTGCAGCCATGTCTGAAAGCAGCAAGTTCAGTGCAAATCCTCAGTTCTCACASTGAGCACCAGACTGGCACGCAGCTCTTGGCTTCCCTGCATCTGAAACAGTGAATCCTAGCTTCCAAAAGCAGCATTTTTACTGGGATCTAGAGCACTAAGAAGGCAGATCTGGGTGGTTAATTCATTGAGTGATTATAAAGAGATCGTCATCTTGGAAACACTTAAAAACTAATAAAGTTTCAAAATATTATTGGGGTAAATGCTGCTATTGTAATTTTTTTAAAATAATTTCACTGGTCCTGTGGAAAGTTTCCAACTGCTTATATGCTATGTTTCAGTGTTGACAAAGGCAACAATCTAATTAAAATGCAAATTTTTTATCTCAGACGGAAACAGCTGATTCAAGTTCTCAGCAGAGAATGCCCAAGCCGCTCACCTACAGAAGCACCTGTAACCTTGACAACCTCAGAAGTGCCTCTCTGAAACTACTCCTCCCCTCCTTCCACAAAACCACAGCTGTATGTCACAGAGCTGTTCCTGTTTCCTCTTCCTCCTGTCCTTGCTGTTGTATGGGCACATGTTCCAATCAGTTACAAAATATGAGATACAGCAATTTGGTAAATCACAATTTAATCAGCTGTTTTCATCATGTGTTAAACCCAATCATGGACAAAGAAATCTGTTCAACTGCAAGTTAATATGCTTGCCTGGAGAATAAGTCACAGCAGATTTCTGCCAATTAAAACTACAGTGACAACCTCTCTGTAATACAACACTTTGATGTAAGACTGCTTTGGGCTCTGGTTTGTACTAAACTTCCTCACAGCTGCCTCTCTAATAGCTCCTTGCAGCAAACAGGCCATTCCAAGGCGCCTGACGGCAGTGCCATCTACCCTGACAGTTCTCTGGCATTCATCACTGGCATCATTCATGTGATATTAGAGCACTTTGTAAATTACATAACCTCAGTATTTAGCCTACCCCTTTAGTTTTATTTACTCTTTTTTTCATTTTTCACGGACACAGTTCCAACATAGAAAGAGAAATCCTACACTTTGCCCTGGAAGTGTTGGGAACCATGACAGTATACAAGAATAAGCAGTGCTGGGTGAGATCAGAGGTCCACCTGCACCAGCAGGAGGCAGAAGGAGATGCATGGGGAAGTGTACAGGGACAGAGCAAGCACACACGTCCGGCTTCTTGCACTGCCTTCATTGGATATTTRGTAAATGGCTCCTCCTTGCTGAGTTAGTGGAGTTAATGGATGGAGTTAAAAGGTTACTTTGTGATTAACCTCTCCAAGATCCCACTGAACCAAATTCTGATAAACAGAATTTGGTTGCAAGGAGGTCCACAGCTATTGTGCACAGGGTAGAACCATTTTCTTTTTTTGTCCACCCACTACCTCAACTCGATATTTCAAAATCCTCGTAGTGGAAGAGGTGGTAATAATCATCCTAACTTCTGTCATGCTGTCATGACCTATATCATGACTCCCTTCCCTCCCATTACCTCTCCTGCATGTTGAAGAGGCCAGCTCTGCACCATCACTGTCCCTGCTGACCTCCCCAGACCTCCCCCAGTTCTGCTACCCCTTTTTGGGGCTGTGAGGATCAGACCTGTGTACCATACACAAATTGTACAGACACCATGGATCTGTACAGTAGCACAGTGATATTCCCTGTTTTGTTTCCTATTTTCCTCCCATTTCCTGACATTTGCCTTTCTGTTGTGACCATTAATGAAAAAGTTGAGCTGACATTTTCATTAAAGTTATGAATTTTACATCAGATAGAAATCTTACAGAAACAAGCTTCTCTAAGTGTCATTGYACTCAAGTAAAATCTGCTGCTGCGTGTGTTACGTAAAAGTTTGGCTGTCCAGAAATGCTATTTGACAGTCTTCTATGTACAGCAGAAGTGTTTTTGTTGCTCAGTAGTTTCAGGAACATGCTGGAGAAAGCAAAGTCTCCCTCCCATCTCTCATATCTTTCTTCTTTCTGATGTTTTGAGACTTTCTCCATTGCTGATACCAGGGAGACTAATGAAACACTGAGCTGGAAAATGTAGACAACCACCTGCCTGCATTTCAAGCTGTCTACTGCAGCAGATGACCTGTGATGCCACAATACAAAGCCAAGGACGTTTTGGAAGTTACACTGAGGAGCTAGGACAACTGAGGACCAAACCACAGGCAGATGCTGGCTATGCCTGCCTCCCAGTGCATAGAAACACAAAGTCCTTTCTCACCTGCTTAGCTGTTTGAGGTGGGTTTTGAAAGGTGCTAATGTGGCATGGTGAGACATTAAAATAAGGCTGCTGTGCCACAGAAAGATCTCTGAGACAGGGGCACTATCTCCCTCATCCCTCTCAAACCTAATCACTTTCCCCAGAGATGGTATCAGTACCTGCTTTGTGTCCTTCCAATCTCTAATCTCTTCTAAGGGGTTTGTATCTCCCTGACTTGATTTTGTTTCCCTCTCACGTGCATGTGTGTGTATATATATAATACATCTGTCTCCTGTGAAATGTCAGCTCAGAAGATAAAGCACAAAAAGCAGCTGGCAAAAGGAGTCTGTGACCAGGATTACAGCAGACTCTCATTCTCTCACAAAAATAAGTTCATCACCCCTGCTACTGTCATGGTTCTGACTTCTCCCAGTCTATCGAAATCTTTTTGTGATACTTGCCTCAGTATCTCTGGACCCAACTGAACCAACCCCAAAAGAGAGTTTTCAACAGAAGAAGGATTCAGGTAAACCCAATTTTAAAAGCAATTYGAGACCCTGAAAAATCATGTATTATTTCCATAGTTTATCAATGCTTTAAGATACTGGCAGCCAGAGAACCATGGCAGATATCCTAACAGGCTTCCTGTAAATGTGTGTATATATATGTATGACAAGGAAAAGCAGAATAAAAGTATATTCATTTTGTGATATTTCCAAAGCAGTGGGTGCAATATGCAACCCTCCATGAAAGGATAATTTTTTTCATGGTAGACAGAGCTTTGGTGATTTTAACAATAATAAAATCCTTCCTTCTGTTAGGGCCATATTTTGTTAGATGCACAGGGAAATGACAGATTGGAAGAAACATTTAAAATAACATTTTGCCAACTAATTTAGAAGGATGTGTACAGAAGTGTCTGCAATGATTGGACAGATAGAAGAGAGCCCAAGGAAGCTCTTCTGTAACTAAACAGGGTGACCATGTCATCAGTGGCACTGCTGKGACAAAAGGTACCAAAGCTCTGGCACTTGCTGTAGCCTACGTGTGCCTGTGTGGGTTCATGGGCTTTAATCCAGAAGATAAACCAGCTGTAATCTACTTAAGAGTTGGTTTTTAATGTTCTGCTGGTGAGACTCACAAGCCCTGTTTATGACCACATTCCCATTGTTTTACTTTTTCATTTATCACGTGTGACAGCACCATTGATGAACATTTTATTCTGGCTCCAGTTCTAGAAATTGCAGTAGTGTCCAAAAAGACCCACAGAACATGAAACAATGCCACCACAGCCACTGGACTGATCCTTTTCACCACTGCTTCTTCCGAGCTCTGATACTCCATCACCTTGAACTTGTTGGTGATGTTAACATCCTTGGAACGACAATGCCAAATACCMAAACCACTGACAGTGYCAGTAGTRCCACTGCCAAAAAGGGCTGCACCGTTCTGCACAGATRGAAATGGCTTGCAGGAAGGGAACCRTCTGCAACCTGCCACTGCTGCTGTCACCTTAGATTTTCAGGTGTATCCAGTGAGCAGCATTCCAGTTTTTTGTGTACTGGACACAAAGAAACAAAGGAGCATCGAACACCACACAATCCAATACCACATGAGCCAAACAGAAAGTCTTGAAGCATAAAAGGGCCAAATTAAACATGAGGTTTGACTGCCATAAAAATATACTGCATCAAACAACTTCCTTTRTCAGAGAAAATACAGAAAGACTCAAATAGGCTACTTAAAATGATTTAATTACTTGTAAAAGGATATTGTATTCCACCCAGGAACAGCACCAATTAGACATGAGCTGAACATTGTGGGTATCTCACAGAAAATTACATAAACACTTAGAAGCCAGCAAGCTGCGTATTGATTTTAGGCTCAGCTTTCTTGCAGGTCTGTCACAACCCAGATGATTAGGAAATTAAAAAYATCAGGCTTGAATGTATGGAGAAAAATCAGATACCTGAAATAACAAAAGAATCACAGAAACATGTATGTTGGAAAAGATCTCTAAGCWCATTTGGTCCATATGTTAACTAAGCACTGCCAGGTCTACCACTTAACCATGTCCCCAGGTGGCACATCCACATACTTAATGAATGCTTTCAGGCATGGTAACTCCACTATTTCCTGGGCAGCCTGACCATCCCTTCTATAAAGAATTTTTTTAATATCCAGTCTAAATCTCCCTTGACACAACTTGAGGCCGCTTCCTGCCACTTGTTACTTGGGAGACGTGACCTGCACCTGGCTGCAACCTCCTTCCAGGTAGTTCTAGAGAGCAATAAGGTCTCCCCTAAGCCTYCTTTTACCCAGGCTGAACAACCCCAGCTCCCTCAGATGGTCTTCATGGGACATGCACTCCCTACATCAGCTCCACTGCCCCTCCCTGATGCTCCAGCACATCCATGTCCTTGTAGTGAGTGACACAAAACTGGATGCAGGATTCAAGGTGTGGCCCCAGTGCTGAGCCCTGGGAACACCAGTGTGACCAGCTGCCAGCTGGATGTAGCTCCATTCACCACCACTTGCTGGGTCTGGTCATCAGCTGGTTTTTTTACCAAGTGAACAGTGAAGCAGTGCAAGCCATGAGCRGCTCGTTTCTCCAGGAGAGTGCTGTGGGAGAAACAGGAGCTCTTGAGGGCTGGCACTCCTTGCCCTGTTTACCATTGTCCCTGCCTGCTGGGCCCGGGCACAGCTGCAGAAAGCTGCCTGCCTGCACCCCCTCAGCTCCCTCCCTGCTTCCCCCTGCACCATCCCSACTGGCCTGTGAGCCAGCCTGGGCTAAAGCCAGCCTGGAAGAGAGGAGTGTGGCTTGGTCAGGGACATGAGCTGTGGTGCAGCACKCTGCAGAGATGCTGGCAATGGAGTGGAGCCCAGGGAGTATGTGGGAGTAGCACTGGCTACTTGGAAATTGCTTCTGAAGCCCAGAGAGGGCACTCATGTCTAAGAAAACAAACTGAATCATTGCTAAKTTTTCCCTCTGTTACAGAAACTGCAGAAGCATTTGCAGGCACTGCAAGGACTGGCAGCAGTGATGGGGCAGTCTGTGGGCTGCAGTGGAGTAAAATGCCTGCCTGTCCCAGCACTTGTAGCATGGGAGTTTAAAAACCATTCTGTTGAGGTTAACGGGGCTAATCCTTCCCTTTCTTAAGCTGTTTATTCATCCCAGTGACCCTGCTGGGCTTGGCAGGATAACTGAGGGCGAAAGATCTGCTCAGCACTAAGATATCTTCTTTGCACTGGGAAACATCAGCTCACTCTTCAGATTAAGCAAGCCATGGGAAATGMCTTTGTTGAAAGATCCTCAACAGGTTGTCCTAAAAACTGTTATGCAAGTTTAAAAAGATTCTGCTCTTCCAAAAGCATATGATACAGGCCTCAGAGATTTGCGGCAAACACTGTAAGAAAAAGCACATTTTAATTAGCCAAAACACTGCAGCACTGTGGGGGCTGTRGTGTCTATCAGTTAGGCTAGTTAGGTCACTGAGAAGTGGTCAGTAACTTAGGCAAAAATGCATATACAGTCAGGATTTTATATGTCCTGAAACACAGGCTAAATGCAGGATACTAATGAAGGATAAGATTTAGAGAATTATTTTGGGAAAATCCCTAAAGATTTCAACTAAATCAAAAGCTAAAGTGGTACCAAAATATAGTATAATTCTGCTTTAGCAATGAAGCAGAATCCAAATCAGTGTATTTTTCCAGTCACTATAAATCACTGGGTATTGAGAATACAATATGTGAGGATATGGCCAGTGGCTACCCACTACAACAAGGAATTATTCAATGGAACCAACAAAACAAGTCAAGCATCAGCCATTTTTTCACCACATTTTAGAATAAACACACTGAATACAGTTAAACCAGAGGTTATCTTTCTCACTGAGAATGATTTATATCAAAATCCTACATGTATTATCATTCAAGTCCTGATAGACTGTCACAGCAAACAGTGACAACTCTCCCAATTACACAGTCCCCTTGCAAGTTTAGGTATTTTTTAAAGACTTGRTTTGACTTTTTGTTGTTATTTTGTGTTTTGTGCCATCATTACTGATCCTTTGCGTTTTTATTTTTGTTTTAGTTATGAACTACTAGGGGTTTGCATACAAAGACAGATTTCTAGCCACTCTTCGCAAGAGTTGATTTGTTCCGGTTGTAGGTGTACAGATGTCCCTAACATTCCTTTCTCTAGGTAATCTGCTGCTGAAATAATACACACCAATGAGAAAAAAGTGTTATCCCTGAAGGAGCTGCAGTTTGGGATCTCAGACACCTGTGTAACCCTCTCATCCAGACAAGCTGTGAGCACAGCTGACAGCTGCAGAAAAAGGAAACAGAGGTTAAGGCTCTTAAAGGCAATAAAGTTTCTGCAGTAACAGAAATAAGTGGTCTGTCACATCTGAACTGCTCAGCTTTGTACTTGAGGACTTTGGCCCTTTGGCATTTTCTTGATTGTATTTGTAATTTTGTGCTTATTTTATCCAGTTCTTTTGAGTTACAAAAGGTAAGTACCAAGCCAAGACCAGTGCCAGCACAGTTGTTATTTAAAACATTAAAAAAATCAAACAGTTCCACAAAGGATATTCTTCAATATATACTGAAGACTGACTATCTTCTTTCCCTCTTCTACCTTTCTCATTTAGAATGTTTCCAATAATCTTCCTCCTAAAACCAGAAAAATAGTACCCCTTCTTACAGGAATAGAAGTGTCAGGGATGTGTGCCAAAGAATGAACTACAACTGTCAGCATGCCATGCATCATTTTAAAATACAATGAATTCTAACAATGTCCTTTGCTGTGCATTGTTAGCTTCACTGACTGAAATAAAAAGCTGTCCTTGTGAAAAACAGGTGTAATGCATGGGAACCAGAAGAGGAAAATGAAGAACCTGTTTAGTCACAATCTTAACCTATTAATTCTATAGGTGTGAAAATTTACAAAATATAGCTGTAATTGCTAATTGTTTTAATGTCATACTATTACTATGTGAATATACCTGTAAAAAACTGAGTTGTTAAGTTTTCCTAAGGAAAAAATTCCCTATCAGCTAGCTTTAAGATGCACCTAGGTTACTCCACAACTGAGAAAAATCACAGTATTTTAAGGAGCAAAAGAGAGGTTACGCTTTGCCCTCCATGCTACTCAATCAATAATTCCAGCTTTTTATCCCCTTTAACGATTTTCCCCTGGTGGTTATGAAACACAGCCCTGACACAGCTTGCTTTGGAAAGACTGCATTTTGTACCTGTGGAGGAAGTTGAATTTAAAATCACAGGAAAATGTCTCTGTGAAAGCAGGCTCTTCCTGCACCTGGTACCCCAGACAGGGTTCTCTCAGCGGCCCTGCTCCCACGGCTGGCCAGGATGCAGTCTGGGGGAAGTTTGGCATCAATCCCTGTTCCAGCACACTGCTTCTGGCCAGAGTTGTGGGCATAGGCACTCAGCTTTGCCACCTAAAAACAAGGGACCTGGTCCAAGCCAGCCACCCATGGACTCCATATACAGCAGGAAAGGCAGAGGCACCTCTGGGGACAAGTCCTTTTACATCCTGCAGACAGGTGCTGCCACAGGGGCTCTCTGGTCTGGGCTGCAGGCTGCGCCCTGCAGCAGCACACAGGCATCCTCCTCAGCCCCATTCTCACATGGGCTCCTTGGATCACTCCCTTACCTCATCAAGGTCTTGCACGTATATATACTGAGAATACTGAGATGCTAAAACAACACAATTTGGATGAAAGAAATACTCAGGATAGAAAGGGGTGCATCAAACATTAGTTATTCTGTTGATCAAAAACTGTCAAAAAGTCAGAGCTGAAAATTTGAGATACCATTCCTGAGGAGAATTCACACACACTGCTTAGGACCATGTCTAAAGCCAGCTTTTAAGAAATACAAGCAGGTATTATGCAAATCTAAAAATATGAAGTTGCAACATGAAAGTCTATCACTACCTGAAGTTAATTTCCTCTTACTTCCATCACTCTCACACAACTCATGAATCAAAAACTAGCTAACAGGGATGCTTTGGAGTAGGAAGAGCAGGAAACYAGAAGCGGGAAGGGTGATTCATTGCAAAAGCAAGATGTTAGGAAGCCATTGGTATTGGAAGAAACTAAATCAGTGTGATTTCAAGCAGGAAGCAAAAAGGAAGAAAGCAGGCAGGGTGACTGGCAAAATTATTTTAAGGAATCACCTTTTTGCTGAGATGGAAAAGTCATATGGTTTAAAGTGAGAGACATGAATCAGGAAAGGTATAAGAACCATCTTTGTTAATTGTAAGGATTGCCTCTGTGAGTTATACAAATCCTTTCATCCAAGAGAAGTGCAGCAGCACAGAAATTTTATATCACTCACAGGGGCACACATAAAAGGACACACAATACCAAAAAACAAATCTTCCACATAACATCACCTAGCTTCTTCACTTTTAGAGTCTTAAACAGCATTTATTTTCAGACATGCTGCAAAGCCAAGAGCACCATTTGATAGTGCAGTGCTCTTCTCCCATGATGCTGTTAGTGCAGACTCCTTCTTTCCCTTACACAGGTGTGAGAAATTGGGCAGAGGCCAGCAAAGAGCAAAACCCGCTTGGAGCAGACAGATCTCTGGCTTCCTGGACATATGCCAGCTGGCCCAGGGCCAGTGAAAGAAACACAGAGTGAGGATGATAAGCTCAATGTTCCCTTCGACATTCCCATGGGCTTGTTAAGGGGTATCAATGGATCGAGTCTGCATACTCAGCCACCAACACTATTCTGCCTAGGAAAATTCAACATTTGATCCCAGTCACACAGCAGGATACAGACACCTTCAAAAAACACCAGGGCTCATGTAGAGCCCTCTGGTTTTAGCCAATGCAAACTCACAACCTAAGAAGCCAAAATTCATATAATGGAGAATGCAAAGATGTCTGCTCTTCTAAGGAGAGACAAGATATTCCCAGCAAGGGGCTGAACTATTTAAATGCCCAATCACAAGTCAAGGCACTAAGCCCAAGAGGAGGCAAGTACTACCAATATTACTGGGGTTCCTGTTCACAGAAGTAGCCATCAAGCTCCTGCAAAGATGCTCAGGGAAAAGTAAGAAATTGGATCAGGACTTTCATTAAATTAATAGCCCAGAAAACTCTGAAAAAAATAAGATTGGATTCCAGAAATGGCCCCCAAGATGGCCAACTTGGCACTGGGAAGCTGGGCTGCTTCCTAGAACTTTCTTTTCCTTTTTTTTTCCCGTAACATGTATGACCTCTGGGGCAGTTACTGAGGCATGAAAACCAGTCTTTGTATATACAGTAATAGAATTATTGTAAACCTATTCTTAAATATTTCCACATATTATATGCTTCTTCTTGTAAAATTACCTCCAAAGGCAATTATTATGGAAATAAAAATTCTGGAGGAAAACAGCTGGTGCTTTTATGTTTATCTGAAAGCTATGTTTGTTTTTTTACTAGGCAAAACCAAAGCATTATGAAACTGTAAATGATTCCCAATACATTTTGAACTGATTTTTTTGAAACTCAGATTAGTGCACTAGAAAAAGAGCAATAAAATAATACAAAAGTGGTAAAATGAAAAATTAAATTTTACTTTTCTAATGAAGTTATTACTCCAGAATGTCCTACAACCAACAACTAAATGTATGATGTATGGTGTATGATTACAGTGATAGCCACTCAATCTGTCTTGGGAATATTCTACTGTCTGGTGATAAAAATGATCACTGCTTACATCATAAGTGCATACACATCATAAGTGTAAAGAAGACTTGAGAAGTTTGTGTTGAGTACAAGTTATTATTTTCAAGAACCTCCCTAGAAGACAAAACTAAATTAAAATGAGAAGCTCTTAATTACAGAGTAGATGGGAATGCTGTAACACGTGAGATTCAGAGGTGTGGAAAGGAGGTGTTTCCTGCAGAAGAACGGATGTCCTAGCAAAAGGGGGATATCAGCCCAAGTKGAAGAAAGCAGCAGGTCTAATTTGCTCCCTTTTGCAAGGCAATGCTCATTCCTGTCTTGCTCCAGGGTTTAATTTGCAATTACTCCCTTTGCACTTCATACCATAACCATTAATAGCATGATATGTACTTGTAAAGTCTACAACCATTACTGGATTAGTAATTTATTTTCTGATTCTTTATTCCAAGTCTATTCGTAATTTATGCATGTGCAATTGAAATCCATGTATTAGTATGCATAAAAAATGAATTCTGTGAGGAATCTTTGTGGAACAAAAGCTGTAGATGGGTTTTAGGAGAGGAGAGAAAATTGGTCAGAACAGGAGGTAAATCAGCAAAAAAATCCAAACCAAAAAGCAAAACTAAAACTCCGCAACAGTTTTTAAGGGAAATCTTGACCACAATACTGTGAATAAGACCATGTAAATGCTCCAAAATACACTAGAACACTTGGGAATGGGAACTTTCGTACAGAATATGTATCATTCCAGGCACATTACAAGGAATAGAATGCATCGAGGAGTCTCTTTCCTCAAGCACGATTGTCATCTGATTTCTCCTGTATTAGGAAAACTGCTCCAGGTAAAAACATCTAGCAGCAAGGCAAAATAATACAGTTGCAAATATGAGATTCCATGAGGAAATCACAAAAACAGATTTCCTTCAAACATCTCTTCAAACTGCCAGCAATAAAAACCATGGTTAAATACATCTTCATCTTTGGCTAGTGCTGCAAACACCAGAACTGTAAAAGCATACCAAAGCTAGAGTCAAAATACCCTTATCATGGTTAAATAATTGGATTGATAAATTTATATTTCAGATTTTAAGCCTTCTTGGCACATTAAGTAATTTTTATCCTCTGGGCACAATGTCTTAACAAATGAAACACCTCTACACCTGTAGTTATGAGACTGATATTTCAGCTAATTATCGCATATTCATTCTTAATAATAAAAATAAAATAATCATGTTGTCAAGTAATGACTGAATACAGATGCTGAAAAGCCAGAAAGGGGGAAACTCTTAAAATAGGATAAAATTGCAGCTATAATGGAAGGCAGGAAGAAAAACTTTGGTTTTTGGTACTTCCCTTCGTTAGTTTTCACTTCTGTTCAAAGTGGAACTCCTAAAAGCTGCACTCAGTCACTTATTTTTCCCCAATAACTAATCTGTTGTGGGTTCTTCCTGCAGATGACATTGCTTTTAAAAGATCATTTCTAACACAGGTTTCTGGTTAAAAGACGGATTTTACTTCCAAGCTGTTAAAAAGTGAGAAAAAACATCTAAAGGAAAGGGCCAGCCTGCGTGGTCATATCTGACCACTTTTGACTCCCATCACAGACAGAACACCTTTGGCTTAGCTTCTTATTCATCTGCTTAGTGTTTAGAGAAAGATTTCAAGGAAAGCTTCAACTCTCACCGCATCTATTTTTCCCCCTTAAGGTACAGTCCTGCCCTGTGTCTCCATATGTGAGCTGTGTGAAAGGATTGCAGGAAGACTGTACAGGACATTTAAGCATATGACATAGGAGAAGAGAGCACCTGGCCATACTGCAGTAGAGAGAAATAGGGAAGGATTAAAAAAAATAGTGGAAAAATAGTAGAGAGAAATAGGGAAGGATAAAAAAAATAGTGGAAAAATAAGAAAGTAAGGAAATGAAAGAAACTGCAAGGTTCCCATGCAGAAATGTGCAAGTCTGCATGTTAAGGAAACCAGGCCCAAAGCACTGAAAAGATTCCAAAAGAGGTCATGCAATATAAATGAAACTTAAAAGCACTTTCTCTTCCTCCAGCTATCATGACATGAGCACATCACATCTAAACAAGTTTTCTCAAATGTACCCACTGCCAAGTCTTTATGTGCTGCGGCCCCCAGCATCACCCTCAGCACACTAGTTTTCTTACTACCTAAGTCCCTCACCTGCCATGTACACACAAGTACAATCTGTAAGCAATTTTCTTACCTTTTAATAAAGTTTAAAGTTGATAAAATAAAATTTTATCAGCTTCGCTTATGGTAAGCAAAGATCTCCAAGTTCTCATTCCATTTATGTTTCTGTCTTCACCTCTAGTCTTTCTATCTCCTTCTGCTCCAGTCGGATTTACTTAGCTTCCTTTCTTGCCCTTAACTCCTCCTGATTTCTTGGACAGCTGCAGGACCCCATGATCTGCTGTGCAGCAGCACCACTTCATGCTGCCTGTTCAAGCCCTGACAGCAGACCTGATCAGAAAGTGCCCAGCATCACATTGTCTCAGACAAGCACCACAAGTATTCCCAGCTGCACACTCACTTCAGGAATTCCATACCCTGGTGAGGGATTTCTCCTCATGAATGCTAGAGCTTTCATTACAGTAGTGCATGTTGCATGAATTCACCCATTCATGTATCCCCTGAACTCCTGCAGAACGCATATAAAAAAGCTGGTCCTGGCATCTTGGTTGTCACTAACATTCTGAGGTGTATCTAAGGCTGATCAAAAATACTGCAACCACTTTGGTGCTTTTGAACAGCTGCTCTAAGTTTGCATCTCTCAGAGGGGCRTTTTTTTTTCCCAGCAGAAATCAAAGAGCCGTATTAAGATCCCAGCAGAAATCTAGAAAAATAATTGCCTCTTGTTTTTGTTTTTTTTTAATAACAGGTTCAGGTTCTTTTCTTTTTCAGAAAATTTCCATGTTTCTAATACAGGCTAGTCATTGACTTAAATTGATAGCACTGGGGTAATACAGAGCGTCTTCATTTAATTTCTTTTGAATCAGTAACATTTTCTTTTAATGATTTGCCCAATGTGTAGYATTCTGAATACCTTAATAAAGTTTAAATTGTTTCTTTTTCTCCACATAATATGCTGTGTCACTTCACAGTTGTGGGGGGTCCCTTGCTGTATGACTTTTTGTCCTATACTCATTACATAGATTGAGTTGCTAATTTAGGCATGGAACGCTGCTGACCATCCACATTTTTGCTCGTATTTTTCCTCTGCATTTTGACAGACTTTTCTAAACCATCCCAAACCTAAAGATTCCCTACAGGTTTTAAGAAAAAAAAAGTTGCACATGCAACTCCAACCCAAAACTCTGATGTCACATTGCTGGAAACTGCTGTCTTCATGCACCTGTGCATGCACTCATATAAACTATTAACTCCAAAGTAGTTCAGTGAATTGAGGAGGACTGAAATCTCCTTTCCCAAAAAGAATGAAACTGTGAGACACAGTGAATAATTATGGGCACTTGAGCACTTATAACCTATGCTTTTAGCATATTACAGATATACTTATTTGGATGTTCCCTAATTCATGCTTTTAGAATAATGGTACTTGTAGAAATCAGAGGCCCAGCAGACTGCAAAGCACCCTTCAGAGCATTAATAGCAGCCTGTGAACTTTCAAGGAGGAGGCAAATAGACACCTGTCATCTTCTAACAGAGATACTTCAAGGTTACTTTGATATAGATTTAATGCACATAAGAAATCAAAATACATGATCAGTCAGAGCCCCCGGACCACGTGGCTAAAGCAGCCTGTCCTCCTGCAGAGCCCTGGTGCAGCATGGGCAGTGCTGATCATTCCAAGGACCAAAGGAGATGCCAGAATTAGAATTAACCTACACATTCAGCCAAATAAGACCCAGGACAAATGGAGTGAAGGTGTTTCTTTCAAAGAGCTTGGGAAGAACAGAACAAACTGGCTTCCCGAACTCACGCCATGAAAATTTCTGTACTTCACTAAAATGTTTATATTGCTAAGATAATTCAAACTTGATCAATTTCAAATAGGAACACATATTGGTGCTTGCTATGRTAATTTCCACATGCATTTGAAACTTTCATTTGCAAAGAATTTATCAAGTCAATAAAATTCTACCAAGACTTTGTAAAGTAAGAGTATATTGGAGTCACAATTAAAAGCGGCGCTTTGCGGAAAGACCGCTCTCCTCCCTCCCAACATCTGTTCAATAAATAGATTAGTCTTAGATCATACACATAACTTCTGTTGTTGATTCTATGTTCAGATGGCACACACACAGACAAACACACACTGAAATTTCTATGAAATTTAGTATTACTTGTCTGTGCAATATGAAATGAAGCACCTATGAATACACACATAAACAGAGGAGCATCATGGAAGGCAACTGAAGAGCAAGAACAATTGCTTAAATGAAAATTATGTAGAATAGTAATATTTAATGCTCCACAGAGACCTTAATCATGATACAATGCACTATTGTATAATAAAATTTGTTCTGCTATAATTCACATTCAAGCAAAAAAAAAACAGATGAGCCAAGAGAGATTTTCATTCTCATAATTTTAAACATAAGAAAGTTCTAATTTATTTTTTTCAAGGTCATGAGGAAACTCTGTGGCAAAGCAAAGGTTTCTATGAATTACCACATTAAGTGGTATTCACAGCATGTGAAAAATGARCCAGATCCATGGCTGTTATACAGCAGATTAGCTCCATGGGCTTGGAAGTATGAGCTTGAATGACTTGTATTGCCAGGGCCTTGCTGACAGCACAGAGCAGTGCTACTTTGCTGCAAAGTAGTTAACTACATGATCATCAATGAGGAGTGAGAATTTAAGCATTTTCTTTTGAAGACAAGACTAATGTTTCAGCATACAGCCAACATCTTTGCAAATGGAAATGATGCAAAGCTGTGCCCACCCTGCGGGAGATAAATCTACTCGGTGCAGTGATGCCTAACTGGTACAGGGAGTGCAGGACAAACACACAGCCTAGCACAGTGGGAAATGTCTCATGCAGAGAGACTTTTTTGCATTAGAACTTGGGGAGAAGAATTGGATGAGCCTTTGAAATGGATCAGGGCAAGACACATGGTGGCCAAGTCTGTGATTAAAAGCATTTCTGGAACATCTTCTGAAACTGACTCAAACTTGAGTCTGCCCCAGACCCAGCTTGCAAGCTCTTCAGAGACCCATGTGTGCCAAGAATGCCCTCCAGTCCTTCCCAGTGACCAGCACTCCCAAAAGGGAAGAGCCAGAGCGAGACTCATGGTAGGCAAACAGCTAGAGGAATCTGAACTAAAGCAGGGAAACGTGCAGGGCCCCCAGAGAGCTCCTCCAGGGCAAAGGGGGGTTCATGACACAGAGACTACACAACAGACCAGCTTCTGCACCCTATCATCTTTCTGCACAGCCCAGAAGAACAGTGCAGGATAAGCACCAAGCCTTCCAAACCATCCTAGTGTTGGGGAAGCATTTGGACAATTTGGAACACCCATGGAAACAAGCATGGCTTGCAGGCTGACTGACCTCAGCTCTGTCCCCAGCACCTGCAGACAGGATTTTCAGATAATTCTTCTAGCATCTACAGCTGACCATTCTCATCTGAGATTTTTGTCTCACTAGTACATATGTTTCAAAATAGTAAACCTCCAGTGCCCTGGTTTTATTATTAGAATAATTTTCTGCAGACCCCCCAAACATGTACCATTTGATTTTTTAAGAAACTTACCCACAAATTATTCCCCTCCTCCCATCAGAGCTTTACACTGCCTGCAGAAATTACATTAATTCTACAAAGACAGACAAAAGTTTAGTGGAAAAGCAGTCATCATTCAGAACTCATCACTGGATGTGCTAGACCAGCATTTGTCTCTCAGCTCCTGCTCCCTCGATAGCTGATGCAAAAAGCCACAGATGCCAAATCATTTTAGCAGCTGACTATAAACAAAAAAAAAGGCCTTTGAAAATATGTTTGTGTGAAGGATTAAAAGAAAAGTTATTTTAAGGATTAGAAGACAAATAGTAGGAAGTCTGAAACAGTGTCAAATATCTTAAGCTGCATAAATTCAGGTACTGCCCAGGGACTTTTAAAACTTGTGGGAAGTTTTACCCAGCTAGAGGTGTAATTAAACACAGCTGGAAACCACACTTAAAAAGTGCCTCAAGGACTGCTCTTGGATGTATGAGTTTTGTCCATCTCGCTCACAACATGGTATTTGTCCAAGCACTTTCAGGAAAACACAACCAGGGATCACTCTGCTCCTCAGGCCCAGCTGGCACTCTTTGGTCTCACAATGTGCCAGCTTGTAACTCCTCAAATTGCTGCTCTGTGCTGATCATGCTCTCACAACAACAACAGACAAAATGAAGTTCCTTGCAATGGAAAAAAACATATACTGAGAGCCAATGTCCTTCAGCCTCATGCTCTTCTACTGATAGCTAGGGACTTGGCTAAAAAAGAAAGATTTTATGCCATAAAGTGAAAAAGAAAAAAAGCTGCTACAAGTGTGTCACACRTTATGGCACAGCTACATTCTCAACAAAGTTTTCCAAACATGGGGGACACTACATAGTCACATTAAGGAAGACCCAAGTTTCAGCTCGTCACAGGACATGAGTTCATGGAATATTCTTAAATAAATTGCACAGATCTGTATTCAAAGTGCAATTTCAGCTTCTGACAATACTTTGAATTAAGGTGAGATACTACTGATTAAGAATGCTGATATCACTTTGGGAATTTACACAGATATACATACCACAGACTTTTGGCTGTCAAAGAACTTGTGAAAGACTGCTGTGGGACTGTACTGAACAATCCCAGGGCACAGATGTATGTTGGCCCTATATTTAATATCTGAAAAGATCTGAGATATTGATTTTCATTACTATTATTATTTATTATTGTTTTACTTTATTTCAGTTATCAAACTCTTTTAATCTCAACCTATAGGGTTTTACCTTTTTTCTGATTCTCCTTCCCATCTCACTGGGGGCAGGGAGGGAAGGAAGTCAGTGAGCAGCTGCACAGTACTTAAAACTAGCTGGGGTTAAACCACAAGAGAAGCAAACAGCTGCAGCTTACAGTAGTACAGGCAAAAGCAATAATCTCGTCAACATTTGAAGGCTCATGAACCTGTGGTCAAGGAAAGTTAGCTCAACTTATCTAACAACAAAAAGGAGCTGCAAAATAAGTTTCTCCATGTCTTTGATGAGTTCTTCCAGCTAACCAAAGACAAAAAAAAACTTCTCAAAACCCCTCTATACCACAAATTACTTTGTGCTTCATCCTATACTTAGCAGACCTAGTTCAGTCTCCATAGTAGCACACACAGTGCCTGGGCCTTTGGTGATCTAACATGTCCAGGACACCAGTAATTTGGAACATGCAACACAAATTAACCATAAATTAATCATGTTGTTATTACACAGGTTCAAAATCCTCACAGCACTAACAGATCAAAGTACCTTTTTGGTGTGATAATCAATTAGTGCACTTGCAGGTAAAGAAAACTGGGAAACCTACACAGCTGGACAAATATTTATTGGGGGATATTCTCCTTTCTGTATTTGTGAGAAGTTCCTATTCATGAACAGCACTTCCACTGTTCTCTTGAAGGAACCAGCAATTCATGGTTTCACCCAGCCACCTCCACATCCCTAAGAGCACAATGACTGTTACCAATTAACACTGCTGCAAACTCCCCTGCCAAAAGGAAACCTGATTTACTATCTACTGGACCAGCAGATAGGAGAACAAAGTTGCAGCTGGAGACAGCTCCTGCAAGGCAAAAAACCTCCTGACAGGACCAACAAAGTATATGGATGGAGCTCAGGGCTTTTGACATTAATTTCCATCCTTTCTTACCTAATCAGTCACAGGAATCATTTAGCTCCCCTGTGGTATTTCAATGCTATCAACAGATACTTATATTAAAATTTTTCCTTTTCCTTACAATTAATTTAAGTAAGCTTGGCTCTAGCAAGCATATATATATGCTCTCTCTCTCTATATATATACACATAGAGATGTAAGCGATCAATAATAATGTATTTATTACTCCTAGGCTACCACTGAGAGGTAGTCACAGGGCCAAATCAGAATCTACAAACAGGTACAATTCAAAAGAAAATCCCAAAATTTATCACCCCAGGCTGTAACAAGCTGAAATTTCTCAGTGAAGCTCAATGACTAAAACAGATTGGGGGAGATACCTGCTCTATTAGAAGCACGGACTGAATTATATTTTCCATGTATTATGACAGCCTTTCAGTGGCATTTTCTGCTCAGGGGAGCTAGGAGAGAGACCAATTAAAGCAATTACAGAATATGTACCAAGAGACATTTACTAATGGGACTAAGCTGTGATCCTGCCATTAACTTATTGTAAGCAGATGATTTTATACACAACTTACACTCTCTCCTGGTCAATGAGATGCTGTAATTACACCTAAACCCACTACCCCTGCAGGAGTAGGGTTTTCAAAATAAAGAATATGTCTGTGCACACATACACCTGTGTCTACACAGACACACAACTAATATACTGTGTGTATTAAACAGCAAATTATTGTAGAATGTATTGTAGATACAATTATTATATACTACACCATCTGTATGCATTGTATAAAGTGCAAAAGGRAAGACAGTATTCTACTTAGTATTATAAATCAGAGGAAAAAACCTGCATGTATGTGGTTAAAATATTCAAATATAGCTGTAAACACAAGCCTGTCAGTGACAGTATTTTCTTCTTTTGTAAGATCTGGATTTCCTGTACCATGCTGCTTTAGAAACAATGAAATTTTTTTTCTAACACTAAAGCAGGATACAGGTTGCAGGGATAAACACACTCTAGCTGCCTGCTAACCAGCTCCAGCAGAGGAACACCAGACTCTGTGGGAAGTGTGTTGAGGCCACTGGCTCAGCATCATTCATTTAAAGCTGTTACTGAAGAGAGCTCAGCTCTGCCAGTGCTCACCTGCCCACAGTGCAAGATGAATACTTGATCCTGGGAGTAAACAGCTTTGGTTCATCTGGCATGGAAACTCAGAGCAAAGGAGAGCACAAAAAGACTGACAAAGTCTTTGTTCTGCAAGATGAAATTTGAAACTATAGGCTTAATTGTGAATAATTGTTTGTTTTTTAAAACCAAGACTATGCTATCCAAAAAWCATGAAAACAGAGCTCAGCCTCCCTTACCAAATAAAATAAATGAGTGCAAAAGCACAGATTTCTTTCTCCACACAGCTAGTACACTCCTCTCTCATGTGGATGAGAGATTCTGATAGGTGTCTCTGTTTTGACAGTGCTGTGCTGGAACAACAAACAACTGCACACAAGAAACAGGAGGAAAATTCAGATGAACTCTTTAAGTCTTTAGCCACTTCTCTTGAATCTTTGCCTAAAGGAGAAACTACAAGTGCTTTGAGGAGCCAGTTCAAGAGAATAACTTAAAGGTCTGACTGAGGCTCAGAACTTGGGCTGTTGTGCCAGGAAGCCAAGGGCAGCAGCGGAGTCTGATCCCCACAATGCATTCAGCTGGATTCTCCACAAAGCTCAAAAACAGGGACAAACTACTTCAGAGTATTTTTACTATTAGGTATGTAATTATGGGCAATTATTACAGAGGCCATACCTGTAGTATGTCCATGTCCAGAATCACTTTCATCCCCAAAAGATAATTAGAAGAGTCTGTGTTCATCACTCACTAATTGCATTATACCCATTTTAATTCTCTCCTCCACTTTTAAGGAAATATTTTAAAACTCTAATAATAAAATTAAGGAAAACAAAGAATTGTGCAAGTGTGACAGCATACTGTATAGGAAAACAYCAGTTTGTGCATCCTCACCTCTGAAAGACTCAAACTATTCACTGCTGTTGGAAACACCTCAAYCACAACTTCCATGTTAGGTTTGAACATAATAATGCCATTGCAAGAAAACAGCAAGTAAAGAAATAATTACTTACAGGATTCAAATTTTGATTTATGTTTTGTAATGCACCAGGAATAGGGTATGATTTAAGGGTGCCTTGCCAATAGAATTTCATATGGTGTGCCTATTTCTTACAATAGTTTTTACCAAGTTGTAAAACTGAAATAAATATTTTAAACCCTTAAAATATCGACATGATGTATTTACAACCWAGTCTTAAAAATAATTGGATCATTATCATTAAAAGCTTCTTAACTGTCTTAACTTGAAAGCACTTGCAGTGATGGAGACATGATGTATAAAATGAGCGTGTTTTTAATCTTGTTTTTAATCTCATTTTTAATGCTATGTGATCTAAACAACCAAGACATCAAAGACTAGCATTTTCTAATAGTTTTTTTTTTTTTAGTTAAATGACATCCAGTTTTCCTCTGCACTTTCCTCTTTGTCTCATGCCTCTCAATTTTCCCATTTATTTAAAACCAAATTAAACCTACAGCAAAGAACAGATGTGCAATCCTAAATGCCTGGGTACATGATTCTCACAGTGGCAACCCCCAGTTGAGAGCAGCCAGAATCACCTCTCTCAGAGGTCACTTTATTTTCTTTTCAAATAAACGTCAGCTTCACAGCACAGGCAAATGAGTCAACATATCCTCTAATTATCAGTAATGCAAAGATGACTTTAAGAGATAATGAATGACAACTCTGATGCTCCAACTCTCTGCTGCTGCTTCTTTTGTCCTCATTTCCACTGCTTAAGAGAATTGTCCCTGACCTTGTGAGGGCACACCTGACTACGACACCGCCCCAAACTTATGTATATCCTTTAAACCACAAGGTGGCTTAGAGATGATTTGCTTCTACCCTGCWCTGGGTGAAAGCAGCTTCCTGGTGCCACAGAGGCTCCTTGTCAAGCACTGCTGGCTGGCTCAGCTTCCTGAGGCACTGCAGCACTCATTCCTTCAGCTCCAGCCACACAGGCAAACTCCCTGTGCAGTCACATCAGAAAATCTCTTGGTTTCTCCACTGCCAGTTTGATGCTACATGAGCTCCAGAGACTGAGGTTTAACCCTGTTTTGCTTGCTGGGACACCTGGAAGCCAGAAGAGGAGGTAGAAGTAATCCACATGTGAAGAGCTGAGGGGGAAGGGGTTCCTGCCCTTTTGTGGGTGAGCAAGAACTTGAAAAATCATTCATAGCCAGAAAACTGCTGGCCAAAGATAGGAAAAACGGAGAGGCCTAAATGTATTGGAGAAGACTAAGCAGCACTGCAGGTAACATGAAACCTTGCTCGAAGGAAGAGTGGAGAGACCTCTCCTCAATCAAACCTTTCCAAGCCATCCACAACACAGCTTGGGAGACACAGGAATGCTGTGGACAACATCCTATGGTCGGACACAGTCCAAGTCATCTGTTGACACAGAGGTCAACAGCTCAGTAGAGTTAAAGTCACAGGTTGCAGAGGGGAAAAGAGATCTGAATAGTTCAACACCTCGAACACTTGCAGCACTGAGAAGTACTGGGTTAACGAGCATCTTCACACACCATGACAATGTGTGCACAAACTCACCCTCTTCCTTCTCCCATTCTCCTTATGCTTGCACAATTATTTATTTAAGATGTGAGTTGTTCACAGGAAGGACCATCTGCTTTCTCACCTCACAGCTGCTCTTCCATTATCAAAAAACATAAAATAACCAAACCCTGTATTTACAGTAAAGTACATGTAATATGGATATGTTGATCACTTCATGGTGATTTTTTTTCTGTGGTGGTTTTTTTTCTGTGGTGTTTATTACATGTAGCAGCAAAAGATCTTGTCCTAGATCAGGATCCTGCTGAAGTGCTGTTGTCTTGTTATTTTCTTCTTTGGTTCCTCTGTTTTGTTTATTTGTTTGTTTCCTTTTCTGCAGAAGTAAGGTTAGAGCACAGTGTATCCTAGTTTCAGTCTGTTAGGACTGCATGACCACAGCTGTGCAACACAGCCAAATCAGACTGTGTAACCCAAAGTGCTCAGCTGCTCTATCTAAATGTCTATATCCAGGACAAGGCATTCCTTCCTTGCAGTTCTGCTAAATAAAATCTGTGAAATTGTTGCAGTGGCAATCTGAATTCTCCTGTTCTGCACAACTGCAAACAGCAGAATCCCATGGGAAACATTTATAAAAGTGCACACAAATCAACACCTGCACTGTCTATTCTGAAAACACTATAAATAGGCAATGACCTGAATGTAACCTGGCTATGGCCCAAACCAGTCAATTTGAAAGTTGGCAATTAAAATTATACCAACACAAAAAACTACCTGAGAAACACTACACCTTCATTCAGACATAAGTCCTTATCCAAGGATGACTCTCATACTTTTTTTCCAAAGGAACTGGGAAACATGGCAATATTGATGGCACTAATGAAGGCCTGAGTGCACATATTCTTAAATGGTTTGAACATGGAAGTGGAAAGTTCCCCATTTCCTTAGACATGTACACCTTCTTTGYGGTTTAATAAAAGCAACTAAAGAAACTGAAGTCAGGGTTAAACAAACAAGCTTATTAAACTGGAACAATCATGTTTACAAGTWATAAGTATTTTTAAAGGCATCCTAAAGGTTTCTTGCTTCCTTCACTGGCCAAGCTTCAAGATCAATGATTGACACGATTCTSTATTTTTTCAATACTTTCAAACTTCACATTTGCACAGGATTATCAGTGTAATGTACTGAATTGTTCYGGTCATGAGTAATAAAAACTATTAGATTTTTTTCCCTCCATACTTGATACACATCCTTCAGTGCTATCCAAATCCCCATTTGTTTTCTGGCTACAAAAGATGACATGTTAGGGTGAGAAAACCACCCGGTATAAGATAGGTGATTGATAGTTTAAGTAATGATAGTGTGGGGAGTATGACATTAGGAACTATATTACTGAAAATAACAACATACTCCTTATAAGAAACGTGCATTTAGACTGTATACTGGTCAAAGCAAGGATTTACTTTTTATTCTCCATTCAAATGCTCATGGATTTGGAAACTGTGGTGCTATTGCCAATACAAGCCAATTGCAAATGTAGTCAAAGTCTCCCCAAGACTAGAAACCTCTCTAAGCAAGAGACATTTCTGACAATGTGGTGTGAGGAAGAAGGCATTGAGATGCTAAGATAGATTGCTTGATCTGGTCAAGAAATCTGTGCTAGAAATTCTTTCTGAGTTATGCAAGTAAACATAAAGCCACTCAAAAGCAGCTGAGAGGGACTAATTTTATCCAAGCAATGATTCATTACCGTTGCCAAAAAAATCACATGAGCTACAGGTGCCACCAGACATCAGAAATGCTCATTTCAGAACTTCCTGTTTGAAATGGATGGCATGTCCTTAAAATGAAGGAGGAAGAAAAAGCAAATAATTCCCCAAACCTGAAATAATTTTTTCCAGCCAACRCCAGCTTTGATGGCTACAAACAGAATTGGGCATCTTGGGCTCCCCTCAAACAACATAGCATAGGGATATCATGGACTCATACCGGATGAGATGCCCTTGGGTTCCCATTCTGAGTTTTTCATGCTCAGGATGCTTGCCCTAGACRCTGAAAATCTGGGAGTCACTAAAGTACCTAACAGAATTTGGACATGATATTGACCTTAGAACAAAGGGAGACTTTCTGCTCTTTGCCACACTCTTTAAAAACCCAAAACAATTTACTTGTGATTTTTGTACTTGGAAAAGATTAAATGGTATCTTACAACCTGCAGAATGCAACATGCCCACAAAGAAAAGCATCATGTCTGTTCACCCAGAAAAAAMCACTCAGAATCATTCAATCTTTCCTTAAGTTCCTCTGTTTTTTACTGTTGCAGTTGGGCCATTTGTCCGGGCAGGGAAAACTCCACACTCAATATGAGTGTTCAGAAAGCTTTCGTTTATTTAGTTGGAGCACCAGACTTTATACACAAAAAGTAATAAGCTTATGCATATTCTAAAGCTAAGCAGTCTATTGGTTATACTATAATAACAACTCTTCTTCAGCCTTTCGGGCTCACATTTGGTTTTCCCACCAAATGTCTCTCTGTCTACTCGTTATCGGACTACGCTGCTGCTCAAGGACACGATGTTTTGCAGGTGCAGAAACTCAGATTAGCTGGGTTCGGTACTTTTCCAGCTCTTGGTCAGCTAACAAGCAAAATGTCTATGCGACCCCTGTCATGTTAGCTAATTCTCAACAGTTCACAATTAGTTTTAAGGTCATGATAAATCTATTATGACCAAAGACAATAACTAACTAAAAAAATCAAATTACCAACAAAAAAACCCAATCAATTTTCTTGAATACCCCAGTGCCTCTATTGACTACAGATCTCTACCACCACATTCCCTTTTTAAAATAAACACTTAGCTGTGCAAAAGTCCTGCTATGTTTTATACATACAAAATAATAATAATTAAAAAATCTCCTGCCAAAGCAACAGAACTGTGGTTTGCTGAAAGCCACGCTGTCAGACTTACAAAATCTCAATAATCTCATCAGTATAATGGCTACTTAGCTCCTATGATGCTGGGAGGAAGGTTTTAAGATGGTGATGGATGACTTTGTTGAAGATGATTAAAACAATTAAATAAATCTGGGGCTGGTGCAGGACAGATTCAGGGAAGACAGAGACACATGCACCACACARTTTGTGCCCATCTGCCTTGCAGGGTTATGGACAACCAAGCAGATGCAGGCTGGGTCTGTGTAGAATATATGGCCACCACAGCTCTGCTTTCCATGCCTCCCACTCCCTAATTCTTTGTGGACAAACATTTTGACTTGACCCTGTGCCTGAGTATGTTCTTCTTCTCCAAACAAAGATAACAAGATAAATCAGACTACAATAAAAGCATTTCTTGCCTACCTCACTATGGGGATACAATCATTTTCTTAAGTGTGCGTCCCTAATTCATCTTCTTTGACTCCTGTTGTATTGCACTAAATAGTTTATTTAGTTGTTGTTTTGCACTGGGGGGTGGGAAATTTTTACTGAGTATGTTATGTCACGTAGATGGTTATTTCCCCTCCCCATCACATGGTCTCTCCCTCATACACCCCCCCGCTATACACACTGGTGGTCTGTTCCCTGGTTACCCCTCCCCTTGCCCCTCCCCACTGGTATCCCATTGGCCACGGTCCTCTTTCCCTGCCCCCATTCYCTCGGGTATAAAACTCCACTGCAGGTGTGTTACGCGCTCTTTTCCGCCTRGGTCGTCATGGGAACCAAAGSGTCCCATCCCAAGCCAATAAACTGGACATATTTCTGTCTATGCAAGGCCGTGTGGGCTAGGGTTCGAGCTAGCCAGGTTGGACCCATACAACAGCCCAGAGACACATCGATTCTTRGAGGTGGCGCAGACTCCTTCTCTCTTTCTTCCTCTTCATCCTTCTCTCTCATTTTTAACTCATTCCCATACCTTCCATCGCCTTTCCTTAAATCATTGAAGTGATATTTGAACTGAGATGCTGGCAGAATTAAAGACCAGCTTAGATGACCAAGAAATATCCGCACCAGACAGGTGCACCAGAACAAATTTATCAGGAAAGGGAAAAATACTACTTTGTTTCATATCCCAGGCTTTTTCTGAGCTATATTCCAAACAAATGAACAAAATGCTTTTTGTTTAAATATTTCACACTTCAATGATGATATCAGAAAAAGTGCCCACATTTTCAGTGCAAACACCAGAAGAAAGGAGTTTACTCTCTTTACAAGTCTGCACGTGTACAAGGACATAACGAGGGCTCACATAGTCTAGTTAGAAATTGTTCTTGACAGAGGTGGGGAAAAGAAAAAAAAGAATGCAAGCTTTCTCTTCCTTATTTCATATTTTCAAATCTCCTCATATCAGCGTGTTCTCCTCATATCAGCGTGGGTTTTTTATCCTTTTGTCATTCCTGTGCACATAATCTTTATCACAGTTTGGCACGGCTTTGCTCTGTGCCTCTGCAAATAGGTATAGCTCATTCCAGTGGGAAAATGGCCAGTGACAGAATTGAAGCTGCAAACCTCATGGCTACAGACCTGTCTCAATCCCACCAGCAATCTCTAAGCTGACAGAGAAAATACATAGACTGCACACTGGTTTCTGGTTAAACAAAGAAAATTGGATTTTTATCAGTTTCACTGTCACCTTCTACATAACACTGTTTTGTCAAGAGCCATTAATGAAAGAGATTAGCAGCAGATGAAGAATACACAGTTTTGACTGAATTCATAGATTTATCTAAAACATTTTCCAGCCAGAATTATATTACATTCTTTTCAGAGCTGAAATAGGATTACAAAGCATGGAAATGAAGGTCTTAAAATATGTATCTATATTATTGCCTATGACTGAGAAGCTTCATTAATAAAGATGTCTCTAAAGATTTCAGGTTTATGCATTGGTGAAGGCTTAAATATAGTGACAGTAYATGTCAGTAATCTGTATTCCTTTCAGCTGGCATTTTGAATGGATGCCCCAGGAAAGAACAGAGGGATTTAGTAGTTCATAGGCTAAGACATAACCCAAGAGTTAACATGCAATTTCCTTTTCCGTCCATGTCTCATGTGCACATGACCAAAGGCSTAGTACTTGGCCCACCAAGATTCTTCTCCAAACTAGTTCTGTGTGTTACAGAGGCACTGCGTGGCTGAACTGCACTGGAGAKGGCTGGGATGACTACATACTGTGCTTATGGAGGTCTGTACAAACACTTAAAATAAACAATGCTAGCTGTGAGGTGATGCAGCTGGAAGACCTGGAGGTCTTTCCGAAACRCCCACCTAATCGCTCAGTGGTGCAAGAAGGAAGGAACTCGGGAAAAACTGAAGAGAAATTCTGAACCAACACACAGCTTTTAACTGAGACCAATAAAATAATGTGTTAAAAAAGATAAATTTGGGATGAAAACACAAATCCCAATAGCAGAGCAATAGAGCAAACTCTTCCCATAAAACTGGAGAGGGAAGCTCTTTTTCAGAGTCATATAAGGCTACCCCAGGCAAGGCAGCTCCCAGCAGACACCTTCCCATGCATCTGAGGAGACAGAGCTGACTAAATAACATGGTAACCACATCATTTCTTTGTGCACACAAACTGCAGGAAACTTGTGTGCCTCAAGCATACTCACCAGATGGGATAATTAGGCTCAGACAGATCACTGACCTTCCTAATAAAAATAACCCAGAAATAGAGGTTGACTGAAGAAATCTGTGTCATGTTACCAAACTCCTAAACAGTCCATGGAAAGCCATCCATACTGACTCACCCAGTAGCTTGGTGTTCCTAMTGGTGCATCTTGTGAGGGCACAAATCACTTGGTTTGGGGCATTCTTAAGTATTCCTTGAATTTTCTTTATGGAAAACTAGCACTGAGATTTCACTGCTGGGAACTATTTAGTTGTCCTTCTATGAAAATGATGAAAGCACATATATATGCATTTATGCTAAGCTATTCTCTCTATAATTATCACTGAAGCTGGTTTCTCACACTAAAACAATTTCAGAGAACTCAAGTCTTTGAAACATCACAAAATGCAAATGCCATTTAACSTTCCATAAATGGAAGGCTGACACCCATTTAAATAACATCATTTTATCTGGAATTAGAAATGTAAATATTATCAAATAATCTCATGCTTAAAAATAAATTCATTATTTTAGAGTTTCCAAGGCCATATGAGACGCCATGCTCTCGCTGAAATCAGGGAGGTTTCCTTCCTTTCCCCATCAATTTTGTCTTTCCTTCCTTGATGTGTACCACAGTGTTTAAACCCATGTTGATGAATAACCACATTCACACAAGACTACTCTGTTATTTTCCAGGCATTGTCACGTCATGTAATTCTCTTCCATGTCCTAAACCAGAAAGGATAAGACACAGTGCCAATTATTGCTAAGCACAATCTGCTACAAACGAAGCACACACCGCAATCCCAAAGACAAGCAAATTTGCAAGTTCACAGGCAGAAGATAACTGCAACTCCTCAAGAGGCTCATCACTCCCATGGAGATTAGGCCTGGCTCAGTGAGCTGCARCAACTGGCAGCATTTTTTCTTGTACATCCCTGGCCTGACATTCTCAGGCAGCCAAAAATTTAATGTATCCAGAAGCTTTCTATGAACACAGGCTATGAACATGTCCCCAACAYACACAGGCAGCTCCACTTGGCCAAGTACTGGATGTCCTGGCACAGATGGATCCATATTGCCATTTGAGACTTAGATCTATGTAATTTTCACAAGGAAAAACTAGGCATCAAGGGCTAGTCCTCATTTTATTAAAACACATATATTCCAAAAATCAAACCAACTAAATATTCTAATTCAACTCAGAGCAATAACTGCCTTTTACAAACAGGGCTTCTTTAGCAGGAGATTGAAGGGACCTACACTAAAGTTTAGAGGCAGGGCTTTGGAGAGAAAGTTTTAGGTCTCTGATTCCACACAAGATGCACTCATACACATAGACACCACTTCCTATATATCCTTTTTTATAGGAGCAAGCTGCTGTCTTGCAAAAAMCAGTGAATCGCAACAGCATCGTAACAGTATCTGTACATTTAACTTCTGATTCCAGCMCCTGACTGAAAATTATGTTAACAGGTATTCTATTCAAATTCTGCTAAAAAACTAACCCACAAATTTGAAAAGGAACACAGATATTTAATTATAAAGTAGGCAAGTAAGCAAGGAGGGGAAAAGAAAAGATAATAAGTCAAATCATCTTGTTACTTACCTCGAAAACAGCAGTCATTCCATCAAAACAAGAGATAACAAGAATGTATGAAATGACTCAACCCAACTATTTAAGCTCCCTATTTTATTCATTTTATTCAAGTCCCATCTGTGTCACAACCACCCACAGCTCAAATCTACAGACAATTTACTATGTGGTAAGAATAGATTTGATCTTAAAATTAATGCTGACCTCTAGTGACAACTGATGGGAATTTACCTTTTTATGGGCCTGCCCATTTGGGAATACATCTTTGGGCTTCTCTGTAACTACAGAGCTTGCTCCAACTCACAGCTACACCCACTGCAAGGAACGTGCAGCCAAGGAGAAACCCTGAACTCACATTTATTACAGTCTCAGGTGAATTAAAGGTGATTCACCACAGTCTGTAGAAATGCTATGATTAAATCCAAACCTCTGATTTCACTTTTTAAAAAGAGGAAACAGCAACAAAATACAAACACTGGATTTTGAGACTCGCAGCTGTAACAAATGCATTACAGAATCAGCTACACACAACTAATGACAGACAACTGCCCACATCTTCAGGCAGACAACCAAAATGTCATATTTCATCTCTGGGACCATAATAACAAGGCAACCTCTTGTCCTCTAGAGCTCTACAGCAAAAGCAGCCCTGCAGCTTAAGCAATACTCCTGCAGCTTTCTCTGCAAAGCAAGGGTGTGATGGGCCCTTGGGGGCACGCATTTCCCCCGCACACCCACTGCAACACAGTCCAGATGGAAGGATACTCTGGTTACAGCAAGTTACCAACCACCTGATCTCATGAAAGCAGGGAGGAAATGGCAGCAGCCACTCCAGAATGCAGCCTTGAATGCTTCCAGTGATGGAGCATCAACAACATCAGCATCACAAAAAATTCTTCCTTGTATCAAGTCTAAATCTATCTTATTTGAGTTTAAAACCATTACYCCTTGTCCTATCTCAAGAGATCCAACTAAAAAGYTTRCCCCAGTGTCTGAGAGGCAAAGTAAAAGGGTGATGCCCATGGACCACTGTAGGCATCTAGTTYGAGAGGGTTTCCAAAGTGGGAAATGTTTCCATCAAGTATGGTGATTGATGACCCTTGTACCATGTGTTTGCTTGTATATATACACATATATATTTGTGTACACACACACACATTGAAAGAATGTACTTAGCCAGGAGGCTGGAAATCTGCCAGCTGGACCTCAGGCAGTGAGAACCACTTTTGGAGGTGATCCTAGCTTAGGGTAAATTTAAGTGAGTTTTGTGTTACCTGAATCTCTAATGTTCCCTTTAGCATTGTCCRGATGTATAAATTATAACCCATGTATATAATTTATATGGCCATGACTGGCATCAGGGGGAATTTTCACATTCTGTCAATGGTCCACCCCAGATATTTGTCTCTGGTAGAGTCCTCAAAACCAGAGTCGAGAAAACTTCTGCCATCCTAAAAGCTTGCTTAAAGGACAGTAAAAGTTTCCAGACTGCTCCTGCACTTAGCTGATAACACAGGGATTTTTATGGAAGCAGCTTCTGGTGCACAGCCATGGCCAGGTGACAGCACAGACAGCAGCACAGCCAGGGAGAGAGCCCCAGGGCCCTGAGGAAGCGTGCACCACAACAGAGCRTGCAGCCAAAGACAAATCAGTCATACCTAGGCACAAACCCATGTATATCAAGATAATTGACTGGACTCTTCAGTCACTCTGACTGGAAAGAATCAGCTGTCACAACAAACTTAACTTCAGAAGACTGGAGATTAAACACTCAGCTGATGTGAAATTAAAAAGTCCACTCATACTAACAAATACATCACTTTCTCATAATGAAGACTGCACAATGGTTAAAACATTTCTGCTGAACAAGTTGTGGGCAAGAAAATCCAAGGAAGTGTTTATTTTTCAGCACCACAGGCATATAAACTGTACACTTGACATACACCTGCTTGCCAGCAAGCCAGGCAGCCTTTGCCAGCAAACCTGGATCTTCCTTTCTCCAGTACTTGGACTTGATTCTTCCAATGTCTTAGCAGCTTATGTAATCACAGCAAAACACAAGAGTCACGTGGGAAGGAAAGCAAACCTTATTTAAACACACTGAAATCAAACTCCAACTTACAGATTTAATGTCTAGGCTACAAAGTAGGTAAATGAAGCTTCCTCATGTATGCCAGCTGCATGTAGGAGTGCTTAAAGATGTACATATATAATTAGACTTAATTATCTAAGAGGTTGGCAGGGAAGAGTGGAGGGGAGAGAGAAAGAGGGGGCAGGGGCTTAATAAKGGATACAGAATTACCTCTAAGTTGTCATTATCATCACCTAGCTTAGACAGCAGCACAAAGTGGTCTTAATCATTCGCTCATGTTAGTGCCTGTCGAAGCTCCATCTAATCCATTCATTAACAAAATATCAGGTTAGCAACTGCTGTGGCCAGAACATAATTAGTTTTCATTGTGGGGTGGCACATTCTGGATCACATTGATATAATAACTTCATAAACTGCTATAATTTATTTGCTTCTGAGCTCCTTTTTTTCCCCATTAGTTCTTCAGCAGATTGTATTAAACACACATGAACTGTAAATACAGAGTCCTTTGACCAATCTCAGAAGTTTTAGACAGTTGTTACACAAGCAGTTCAYGGGTGACTTGCCTTTAGGTCATTTAAAGAAAGGTTGGTAGAACAGCTGAGAGCAGACCATGCCAAAAAAAAGCATCCTCATTAGGTCCCATCTCCATCATCTACAAGTACTGAGTAAGGTGCTATTGTGGCCCAGGACACAACACAAGGATTGTGCAATGGTTGTGCAGGAAAAGGACTGCTGCTGTTTTAACATCTCCTGATTAGCTCTGTCCTCTGCCTTCACAAGAAGTACCCATCCAACATGGGTTTGGCTGGGCTAAAGTCAAGATAGCCCAACTCTTTTTCTGCAGAGTAATTTAAAAACAAAAAAGGCAGTTCAAAAAGGAAATTGTAAGATGAGGACAGTAGAAAACAATGTTCTATTTCTGTTCRCATGAAAATGAGCAGGTTTCTGGGAGGCTTTATAGCATGCCAACCCAGCCAGTTTTATGGTRGGTAGGTTAAGGTATTTTATTCCTTCTATCAAAGACATGATCTTTATTCTAATCCTAGGAAACTGTATCTCAGCACTATCTTCTGCAATGAGTTCATGAGTTAATTACATGGTGCTTTAAAGAGCTCATGTACCATGTCTTTCTATTTTCTTGCTTCWCCCTTGACTTGTGAGCACAGGGGAGACTTTCATTGGTACTATCCCTCTCCCCTGGTACCACACTTTATCACATGATTTTTAATTCATGTGCTATCACTACTAGAGGCCTCATCTGTTCTCACAGGGGAATATTCAGGAGAATTTCTTGCTGCTCTTCTCTGTACTTCTGCAACCTCTTCTTGCTGAGTGCTCAGCAAACATGGAAGATTATACAAAGCAGGTGGGAGGAACCAGTCTTCAAATAATAGTGTACTTCTAATACATGCAAGCCTTTCTTAATGAAGATAGATGTTTACATACAATATTTCACACTGCACGTAAATAAAACCAGTTTGCAGAAATCTTATAAAAAGGTCATCAAAATACTCAAGCAATTTCTTTCATTCCTTAACATATGGTTTCACTGAATTTCATTAACCACTGTGCTGCTTTGCTGTTTGGCTTCATGAGATATTATTAATGGTCACTACTACTAGTCCTACAGGACTTGTTATTTGTGTATCTCCCCCAAAATTGTCCAGCTTAACCAGTGATCTCCCTTTTGAATTCAAAATGTTTGAGAAGGTATTAGCAGAAAGAAAATAAATGGGAACCATTTTGGAGCATAGCAAGCTACTTTTTCTGGAAAAAGCAATTAACATCACACTTCAGTCAACTAACTCTGAGAAAGAAATAACACTGCAAGTATTTTAAACACAGGAGGTCCAAATGCTATCATTTGGATAGGGATCTTCTTTATTCAATGCTATTCACCAAATAGTATTTTGAATCCTGTTACAATGCACTGCTTGTTCTCTTCTTCTTGCCACTGTTCCATCTGATCAACTCCACTTGAAAAGAAAAAAAAATAAAATTAAATAACATGTTGGGTGAGCACACAGTGAAGACATAGTTATCTTCTCCATGGGTAATAAAGAGTGTGTGACTTTCTGCTTACAAGTACTGCAAAGAAAGTTGGTCAGTAACCAGTGTGCAACAGCAAGAAGAAATGATGCAGGATAAAAAGCACTCATTGCCTACAAGACTATAAGGTAAGTAGAATTTATGCATKCAGTTCTCTAATGGGCCCCTATCCAAGGGCTAGCAGCACAGAAATAACCAAACAGAGCTGAAGACTCAGCAAAAGAACAGGGCATTTAGAAGAAAGTGATGTTTACCAGTAGGAAGTCATTCCTCTAATGAAAATTTAACAAGCACTAGTGTAGGCAGAAAAAAAAATTACTGTTTCCCTAAACGAAAATAGCAATCAAAGTTTTTGATTGCTTATCAGCTTTGAAATGCTAATCATTATGGTAACTGTGTTGGTGAAGGTAAGGAATTACTTAAAGTGTGTTATTTTCTTTTTTTAGGTTTGTTTTTTTTTTTTTAATCACTGCTGCTCTACAGCTGCACATGCTCAMGGAAACAAAACTGTATGGATAATTACCCCTATGGAAGCAATCCAAAGGTTCACAAAGTAAAAGCTCCTTCCAYCTTAAAGGTCAAGGTTTTAAATTGGGAAAGTACTTAAGTCTCTAGCTGACAAAGGTGTTTGACCTGCTGGGCCAAGGTAATCGCCAGGGACTTAATTCAAGACTCTCACAGCACACAACACGGGGGGGATCCCGAGTGCAGTACTTTGAAACAGTAAGATGCTACTTAGAACAACAAGAAAAACAAGCACTGCAATTTTACAAATATTAATAAAAAATAAGAGAAGCTTTTAGCCTTTTCCCTAAGAACACATCATTCCTTTTCCTTCAGARCCCTTTTCCAAACTCTAGCAGAGGTGTCCCAGTTAGTCCCTGGTCAAGCTCATGTCAGGAAAGGAAACAAGTTTTCCTGTTGATCAGATTTTTACTTCATTTACAAATACAGTTCCATCAGGACTAGAAGAAAACTTCTGAGACTTCTGTCATGCCATGGTAAGACCTTCAACAAAAGAGGAATTATGCAGAGTTAAGGCAAACCTGGCATTAGCAATCCTGCACTGCATGGAAAGGCCATCACGATTGCAAAGCTCAGCCACAGAAAAGCAAAGTGGTAAGGAAATGAAGTCTAATGAAATCAGCTAATTCCCTATTTCTGTCAACCAGTAAGTCACTTGGATCAATTCACATCTTTCTTAATGCCTAAATTTCAACTTCCTATGAAAATATAAGCAGAGAAAATTACACTGCACTTAGAACTAGAGGAGACTTTGATTATATCATTAATCATCAGAGGGCAAGTGTTATTATATGAAAGAGATATAGCAACATACCACAGCACTTTAAGTAAGCCTCCTTTTCTCCTCAAAGCCAAGCAAACTCTTGGATGCTTCATTGAACATAATGAAATAGCAATAAAAAAATGCAAAAGAACATAAAGCAAAATGTACAAGGTGTGTATCTTTCTTCATTGCTCCTTTTGATCGCATCACAAAATACTAATCAGCCATGTAGACCTATTACTGTAGSACCTAGCTAGCTAACAGCTTCTATTTACAAACAGGATTATCTGCAAAGAACACAACTAAGAGCTCACGTGGGCAGTACAGTGGCTCAGCTGACCCTGGATAATGAATTAACCTATGGTAACTCAATCTGGATTAAGACAGGGTTTCAGAATCTAAGAGCTCACAATTAAATCAAATAGTGTACTGTTCTATTCATAGGGAATTTTACCCCAAGGATGTAGCATACAGCAAGATGCACACAAGTGTTTCAGACCTTGGAAGCCTACATGTCCCCCTAATGTTTGCCACAATTTCAGCTAGTGAAACATACAAAATTAAAATAGATGTCCAATAGCTGAATGGAGGAGCAAAATTAGCAGTGGGAATATTTTCTCTAATGAAAAGCATATAAAGAAATACTGGATGTAGGAGACAAGGCAACTCCCTTAATGTTTGTTTTCTTTGAACAGCAAAGAACTAACAGTGGGGGAAGTGTATGGAGCAAGGGGAGCCCATAATGTGAGATCTGGGATCTATTTTTCTCTTTTTACATCTTACTGACGTGATTTCACAGGAAACAGGTTTTCTGGGATATGCTGTGGTCACCAATAGGTGTTCAGATTTTAATGTTGCCACCCGGTTTGACCAGTGAGATTTGGATACACCTCTGAGAACACACAAGGGTTAAAAGTAGAGCTGCTCCCCTGGGAGGCTCTCTTTGAATTTCCGGGGGGAAGATGCTCGGATCTCTCTCCGGATCTGCCGGCTGGGCAGTGGGAGGGGAAGCCACGSGGCCAAGAGGTGGGCCCAGCCCCCGAGGGTGGAAGGGTGGAAGAGAGAGAAAAGTACCGGAGTACCGGGAGGCACTGGGCAGCCCGTTCTCCCTTCCCCCCGGGAAGAGAGAGAGAGAGAGGGCAGCCTGTGCTTGTTACCTTGAAACTCGATAAACATGTGCGGCAGCAGGCAGCACGGCTGAGAAGGAGAAGAAAGGAGGGGGAAGGAGGCAGCGATGGGTCCAGCCGCTTGGAGGAGCTTTTAACCCTTTGTGGACAATGAAAACTTTACAGAACATCAACCCTTAGAAGAGAGATAAGAGTGGAAGATGAARAAGGACTGAACAAGTGTTGAAGGTCTGGGCAAGGGCAAGATGTGAATAGAATAAAGAACCTTGGGTGGAAGGGATGATGGAGTGGCCTTTTTGCTGGATGCTTTTCCGTATAGCCATGGACTGTTTCCTTGTGATACAGAGACTGCATTCCAGGGGGAGGCCAGACCTCAGAACCAGGAGAATTCAGTGTGGGTACCCCTCAGCCCCAGGGGGAGAAAAAATGYGGGGGGGACAGGTGTCCCRAAGGAGAGACTGTGCCCWTTTGGAGTGGGACGACGCATCCTTAAAAGACGACCCTAGAAGCAGCTCTGGTCTGTGTTCAGTGGTGAGAGCACTGAACATGAAAGGAAGAGGTCACCATGGCCRCAAGAAGGAGTCCTCTCCGCTTGATGAATTGAGGATTGACTATTTTAAAGGGTGATGCCAGACCGAGAGTCAATGATATGGAAGATRTATTGTATTGGAGAGTTGGTGGGGAGGAGGAAGAGATGTATTTGTGAAGTTTTCATTTTCCTTGTGTGTTTTTTTTTTCCTTCTCTTGTAGTTTAGTTAATAAAGTCCTCTTTATTTCTAAGTAGGAGCCTGCTTTGCTTATTCCTGGTCACATTTCACAGCAGGAACCAGGGAGAGAGTATTCTCATGGGGGCACTGACGTTGTGCCAGTATCAAACCATGACACTTACCCATCTCTATGTGTGTGGAAATAAAACTGCAATATTAACTCAGAAAACTCTTATATGAGGAACTTAAAAACACAAAACAAACAAGCAAACAAAACCCCAAAGCAATTGATAACTTCATTTTGGGGAGCATGGGCTAGCTGTTCTGCTAGAAACCAAGCAAATGCCCAAATGTGGCTCAATGTACCAGAGAAAGTGTCAGGAAACACAAATCAAGCAAGAGCACACTGTTTACTCCAATACYCTGATGGGTACTGGCACAAAGGCACTTTCCTGTCTGAACCCTAACCAGAATCCAGAACTACACAGGATGGCAGATATGTGAAACTGCCATGACAAGCGCTGCAAGCTACATCAGATAAATGAAAGTCACTAGAAAATTTTCTCCTCCCATCCCAGGATTTCAGTGTCTGTTCTTTTTCTATCAGCACAGTAAGCATTTTCAATTTTCTGCTCCTGAGGCCGACACAAAACACACTTTAAGAAGCCAGGTAGCTGTGACACATGGAAGTTCTGAGCACCATGGGGACCTGGCAGCTTGTTTCCCACACTCACCTGGGACCATCTCCACTAAACAACAGTTTGGGGTATATCCTCGCTGGCTTTAGCTTCAACTTACAGTAAAATGACAATCCCTGCAAGCAGTTGTCACAAAAGTGGACTGATACAGCAGAATTTAGCTTTGCTATATGACTTAAACCTGCAGTATCAAGTAAGAGAAAAAAACTGAATGGTTTTCAGGCTCACTGTAACAGCCTGTAAAGAAAAAATATTACAAAGTGAGTTCTGAAAACTTTATAGGATACACTGCTTTTATAGTTTAATAGGCTCTTCTATGTCCTTCTACTTAAGTAAAAAGTACAACATTAAATACCAAGGTTAGTACAATTTCTGATTGTCCTCATGTGTCTGAGCAAAATGATGGGACATTATATACTCAGTGGAGTTACAGCTGCCTCTTGACAGCAGAACTCCCAACTGAGAGCATTCTGGCCTCTGGAAGGAAAAAAAAAATGCACACAATATTTATTTGCAATAAATACATAAGACTATGTAAACTGATTTATCCTTGTAACTGATCTAGGCTCAGTATTTGGATACTTCTGCCATATCTTCAGACAGATCCTTTTCATGGTCTGATGGGTTTCTATACTTAGGAAAACATGTATACCCTGGAAGTCAACATAACTTGTACACTAAATAAACACCCTTGGAGGCAGAAATAACACACCTACCACTCCTTAGCCAGCTGAACACGAGCGATGCCAACAGAGGATCCTATATCCACATGCACACATGTACATGGATGTGAGCTGGAAACAACAAGGCCTCTGTGGTTTCGGCATAAGGTTTCGATCAGCCCACTTTGCAGTGCTGATCCACGTGCATTTAAACAGCTTTGGATCTAAAATATGGCACAAGAATAAAATTCTGGGATTTCTGCACAGGAAGCACACATGGCCTATGCAKCCACCAGCTTTCCCACAGTAGAAAGTGAGTGAGAAGATGAAATGAGTTTAAAGGAATTCCTTGAATTAATACAGACAAAACTTCCTCTCGACTTCATCAACAGCAGAAACCAAGAATAAAAACTACTGCAACTAGTTTACCAACTTCACCTACCAGATTTGGAAGCCACTTTAAACACCCAATGCAGACTAAAAGAAGCAAGACTGTTGTTTTCAATACATGGCTGCCAAAGTATCTGCTACAGTTTTTCAACCTACCTGCATAATCTCTAGGCAATTTTAATCAGATACAGCTGTTCATGCAATTTAAATAGTGTTTTTCTCCCTGAAACATTCACTCCCCTAGAACATTAATATTTCTTGGTTAGGAGTCCCATATTATAAATCATTTTGTGAAATATGCTCTATTAAAGGGGAGAGTCCATGCAGAAGTTTTTGCTAAGTGATTTATGCACACAGAAACATGGAGCAAATGTTACTCTGCATACACAAGCATTCCAATGCCTCAAGTTAGAAGGGAACAAATCATATCGSTGCATACTGTTTAAAATTATTTCTTGTTCATTAGGTTATTACTTTTTAACATACGTCCCCTTTAAAAAAAAATAAATACTGTTTCAATATTATCAACTAGAACTTACAATCATTTTATGGTACCTATATTTCACATCTAGAAGAGGCCACCATAACCACCTGATTTGATCTCCTCCTTATAATGTAGACTGAAGAATCCACTCTCAGGCTTTAAAACTTCTGGATCTAATTTGTTATATATAAATTAGCTGCCAAGGCATGACTGAAAAAGGTATTTAAAGTGACAACTGAAAAAGGATGGGAGGACAATCAAAAGCATGGATTACTTAAATTTTACAGCAGTTACATTCCTGATATTTGCAATAGTCCTGCCTTGACCTCTGCTTGAACACCAGCATGATGATACTTTCTTCATTGCTGAGATTAAGACAGTTATGGTCAAAGTCATATCATATTTTATTTAAACACACTGCAGAAGGACATTAAATTTTACAGGTCAGATTCACCATGGTCCTTGAGCAAAGCTGGGGCTGCAGGGCAGAGCAAACAGCCAGCTCACGTGAGAGCTGCCAACTTCCCTTCATGGGCCCAGAACAAACATCCTTCTCTTTCTTTTGGCCAGACAGGTCTCTCAGCCCAACGCAGCCTCTCTCCACCTGGATCTTAGAGGGATGACATCAGTACTGCATCAACCAGCACCACTGTTTAACAGACCAGAGTCCTGAGGTGAGACAAAGCCCTGTTTTAGCAACAGTAGCAAAAGAAGACAGCAGCTCTGCCAGCTSTTACCAGGGTTTTGCTCCCTTGAGAGCTCCTTCTCTCAGATGGAGATCCCCACTTGCCATTCAGAAGCACTTTTAAGTCACCTTGGGCCTAAACACTGCAATTGTATGGAAAGGTACTAAAGCAAGTTTCAGTGAGTCAGCCTCAGCACAGGGATACAAAACCATCACCATACGCCCTCCCTGGCCACAGCACATTACACCTGCACCTCACTAACAGCAATCATTTCAACCAAATGATGCATGTRTTTCTATTGTAACTATGAACACAAATATCAAATTAGGTCCTGAAATGACCTAAAGCACCCGAAAGGACTGCAATCAGTGAAGTCTCCCTATTGCACAGCCAGTAAGAATAGACATCTCCTGCAAATGTTACAGCCCTGAGAACACACTTGACCCTCCAGCCATCAATGTTTTCATTTTTGACTGTACAGCTATGAGCCTTTGCCAAAAGGAGAAGCTCAGCCCTCCCTGCTGTAGACAGAGAAACAACACTCATACACAGATAGATAAATGCTAGGAGGGCAACAGGATCCACTTCATTTTATCTGGAGCAATCTTTCAGCCATATAATGAARTAAAAATCTCTTGGGGACCTTAGATCAAAATGTTTTTTGGTCTAGCAACCATGATTCCCCCTCAGGCTCCACATGGGTTATGGGTTTAATCTCATCTTCCTGCAAGCACACCGTCAGGAGCAGGGCCACCCTTGACTCCGTCAGCTGCTCCATGGCTGCAGGTTTAGGCAAAGCAGAATTCAGCTGCGTATGCCTACTAGGGCCCTAATGCTGGGAATGCAAATGGAACACACAACCAAGGTAAYTTAATCTAGAAAAAGATAATTCCCTACCAGTATTACCCCCACCCCCTTCCACAGCCCCAAATGCATCAGTGACAAGTACCCAGACTTTTCCCRGTGAAAGATAATGGGCATAAAGATAATGTATGCCCATTATCTTTACCCTTAACTCTGCACAAACTGTAGAAAGACTTTTCCCAATGAAAGAGTGAGTGTATGCCTATCATCTTTACCCTGATCTCAGCACAAACTGTAGAGATGTCTGTACCTGAATCTAAGGTTATTGATATCACTGTGAACAGGGATGTCTTCCACAAAAGAAACCACAATAATATTGTATAGCAGGATGGAGATCTCAACTCATTGTGGCTGGTGCTGATGGTTGCCAAAAGCATAAAGCTTAACATGCAATCCACATGAGAAGGAAGCCTCTCCTCCATCCCTTTCTCTCCTTACCCTGTTTTCTTTCAGGCCATTTATACAAGATAAAGACAAAACAGCTCCCTCAGTTGCAATAACTTGAGACACAAAAAGCAGGAAAATTCCCCTAATSCTAAGATCTCAGTGAGATGTTATCTTTTTTCTCTTCTATATACTACTCYTCAGAGCAAATGTTCTTTTAAAGCACTCCCTGTCCCTGCTCACAAAGAAGATAATATCTTCAGCTATGGATGTATCCAGGTTTCTTTCTGAAAGTAAGGATGTGATAYAGAAGATTATTAAATACTACACATACAACTACTCTTTAATTCCACAAGTCTTCACTCACCACTGCTTGCACCCAAAGCAAGTCTGTACCTCCACATGTGCACAGTTGTGTAAGCCCAATGTGCAGTTACACATCTGCCCCTCCTCRTAAGGGCTGCCAGCAAATTTGTGAAAATAGAGAAGCCAACTACATACCTGCCTTCCTACAAGGGATAAAGCACAGGGTCTCACACCTGTCAATACACTGAATTCATTAATTTCTAATAATCACAAGCTTTCACTGGATCTCCTCCATACTCCTTAATTGGGCATTTGTGTATGTTCTTACCAGTGACAGAGGGTCACTGCCAGCAATCTTCCACTGGGCAAGCTGGGAAGGTGTTGTATGTTAAAAAGTGGCAGGAAAGGGAGGGAAATCAGTCTGACTGTGTGCATTTTCAACATACAAAYGCTAGTAAATGTAGGGAACCCAAACTTCACCTCCCACCCCTTCTTGCTCTACTGCAGCTCGTGATGGCAGTTACCTCAATTGGATGCTTTCTATGGCTCCACCTTTCCCATCATTCAGGTTAAATGGTTGAGCTCCCTGTACATTACCCAGAGCTCTTGTGTGTCACTAACATGATGTCATTGATGTCATTGCTGTAACAATCAACTCTGAAGCACAACACAATGACTGTTTCTCCAACACACATTCACAGCACATTTGTTCCAGCAGGCTTGAAAATGAGAGGATGAGGCAGGCTAGGCTTTCCTGCTCAATAGGTTTTTGCTGCAATTTAATTAAAAACATTTAGCAATTCACTGAAGTTCCTAGAGAATTGCATGTGTACCACACTTTAAGCTCGAAAAGCAAACAGTCCTTTTTTTAAAATGCACTCCCCCAATGGAGAGGATGCCTCAGAAGTTTCTTTGTGATATTAYATTGAAACTGCTGATCCAGAAAAGCTGAGCTGCTTCTGAGCTATCTTGGTCTTGTTATTGCTAATGGTTTTCTTCTTTGTCTAAAAGCTAACAAGGAAAGCCACTGCTGGTTSTCTGACATGCAGAGAAGTGACAGTACAGCTCACTAGAAACGGGCAGCTGTGGTCGCCTTGGTCTGAAACTGGGTCAGAGATGCCAGCTCACAGTTATATGGGAGAAATACACGAGTAATATTGGGGAATCAAAGGCTGAGGACAAGATCATCCTTTTCTTGCTGGTAGAACTCAGGTAATACAGCTTTAACAGCTCTGAAAAGGAAGCTTCCTCACAACAAAAAGTATGTTTCACATACAGTTTTTGGTAACTTTTCCTCATTTCTGGGAAAAGTGTCAGGGAATCTGTGTGAATGGCCAAGCCAAGCCCTGCACTGCTACACCATCTTAGTCCAAAAGAGAGCCATCAATTTGCCACTACTGTGCATTCCATTGCTACTCGTGGGAGAATGTGTGGATGCACACATTCAGGTGTGTCAGTGTCTGATGGACGGTCAACCCAGCTCCAAACACTGTTAAGAYCACTGGACAAATTCAGTGAGAAAGACTCTAGAGTCTTAACATATTTTGCATGTAACTCCATCCCTGATACTGAAAACAGACCTTTTGCCAGCTAAAGTCACTTTGACCTGGGGAACTGCAGCAGAGCACGTCACACACAATGTCAGCGACATTCTTGACAGCAAACAAGTGCTAAAGGATCCTTTGGACTAGCTAGCTATGACATCACCAGCTTCCAAATTCAGACTYTCACAGGAACTGTGCCTAAATGCCTTGAAAAATGCCTGTCCTCATCTCCAGAAACAAGAGTGCCCTTAAGCTGTACAGCCGAGAATAAATTCCTTCAGGGTTGTAACAACCAATTAAGGGATATGAAGCAATTACTTTTATATCCATACAAATGAAACTCCTCCAATGCAATTAACAATCTCTTATCATCTACTGTTGAATTTGTGGAAACCATATGCTGTATACTCTCTCCTCCCCCAACTTTCCCACAATTTTAAGCARTTTGTTTTAGCTAATGTAATGAAACCTACCTATTCAAGAGAAATAACAGATGTGYGCACATTATCTGAGTATTTTTAAATGTCCTTTTTAATTTCAAATATAATTTCATTTGAGATTTTGCAGCTTTCATTTCTATTAATAAATTATCATTCCTTCTTTATAAGTGATGAGCTAGTATGTCAYGTAATTTCTTTCGTCTAAATAGACTAAGACTTTGATCTAATACAAGCTCTTGCTGGGAGTAGAGAGACTTTCTGTCTAATTTAGTTACAAAAAAATTCAATTAAACTTGGGAGTTTAATTCATTTAGTTATGAAAATTAGGTGAACTCAATAAGGTACGTTTGATTTGCCTTAAGAAAAAAAACACAATGAAAAAAAGGAGAAGAATATCTGAAAGGGAAACAAATATGAATGGAGAACAAAAGTAGCTTTTCCTGCTYGTGTTGAAAGGTGGATAATATGAAGAGTCTGAGTACCATTTTGTGTACCTAGATAAAACACAACCACTATGAGTTCATGCAAATAATATACACAAGAGATAKACCAACAGCTGGTATTAACATCCATGTAGGTCATAATTGAGTCCACCATAATCAGGGGAGATCCGATTCCTCACAACAGGATTATGCCATCCATACACAACTCCATCTCCATTGGAGGAAAAAGACCAATATCTGAATCACTTTTCAAAAGCAGAACAGGGCACCATGGATCTCTCTGACAGAGGAGCTTTGCAGCCACCACTCACCATTTTTGCAGATGGGGCAGCACTGGTCAGGCTCGTACACGGGATCCACGCACTCGGTCTGGGGACAGGCTGAGACCGTGCACAGCACTTCGCCATTGGCCTCACAGCGACACCTCTCGCACGGAGAAACCTGAAACACAAACCCAGGCACCCTTTAGCTCCTCCACTTAATGCACTCCTGGAGTGTGCAGTGCCTCCTTCTCATCTGCAATGTTCTTTCCCTCACGTCTTTTTCCCTCCCCACTCTAAAACAAATGGTTTTTGTGGCCTAAATAATGCAGTGGGCAAGACTGGGCTCCTGCAATATTATAGAACCACAGCAGGAAAAGAAAACCAAAACAAAACAGGTTCTTCTCTGAACCTACACACCAAATGGGAAAGTCAGAGGGATGTTGAAAACAACAACAGTCAAGATYTTTAATACAAATTAAACAAAAATTACCTCACTGAATTTCTAATAAGCTTCCTGAAAATTAAGTTCATAATCTAGTTTAGTTCTATTAGAGGTTCAAAAATAATTTAGAGAAAAAAAATGTATTTTAAGAAGAAAGTTTTGCTAAATGAAGGTTGAAACTTCTTTTAATGGAAATCCTTACTGTAATTTTTTCAGGTTTCAAAGTATTTTGGTAGCAGGAAGTTAACATTTTATTGAAAATAGTATTTTTCAAAGTGAAGTCAGGAAAAAACCCATCCTTTTGAATTCAGGTATTTCCCATAGGTTAATTGGTTTTGGACAATTCTTTTAATACTTGTAACTTTCTGAAAGAAAGTTGAAATTCAAAGAAAGGAGTGAAGGAAAATACAAGTAATCCTTTATTATACCTAGTGAAATGTTACTGCATTTGAAGAACTCTTAGAGAATAGGAATACCATGAGATAGTTACTTGAAAGACCTACTTCAAAGAAATTAATTCCCAACAAAAGAGTAGCAAGACTCTCTTTAGTAAAAAATAGACTTTGAAATGTCTGCATTTGCTACATGYACAATTCCAGCTGTCCTCCTCACCATTCCTGACCAGGCACGTCTCACCTGCATTGCTGATATCCTCATACCACACAAGATAGAGGGAAGCAAGGATGTGAAGAGCAATAAATGCTATAACTGTAAATCTCATTGCTGCACTCCAAAARACCACATGGGTACCCATGCTCAGAACACGGGATGAAAATGCAGCTGAATGTTATTATTAGTGATCCTCTAAATCTAAAATCTGTGCAGATTACTGATTTACTTAAGGAGGAGGTTGTTCTTCTTATGGACCATTTTCATTCCAGATTCCAGCTGATGCAGTCAATCCCCCATTTCACTACTCCAATAAGAGCAGGAAAAAAATTCTAAAAAGGAAAATAATTATTTGCTTTGAAGAATCACCCAGATGTCTAACTTGCAGATCATCTGCTTCTTCTCCCTATTTTTCAGGCAGCCTATCACGTTTTTTCCTCAAATCCATTCTCTGCTTGCTTGCCTCTCACATCCTTCTCACTTCCAAAGTTCAAACATGCTGATGCTTGCAAAGCATCATCTCCAACTAAATGCTCATTCATGCTTTGCTACTTCCCTTCCCACCTGCCAAGGCTGTTATTCACTTATGCACTCAGATATCTTTCACGCCCTTCCCTCTGCTTAGAAAGCCTAAATAGGGTCTCCTGCTGTGTTGCTTTCTGCTTTTATTACTATTATTTATTTCASGTTTCCTTTGCTGGCTACTCACTTTGCATTTTCTCTTTGCTTTACACTTTACCCGGGATAACACCACACATATGTTTAGGAAAACCCACATGGAGGCTGACAGTCCAGTGCAGAAGACCTTTATTGTAGACTTTGGGACAACTTTGTCCTATAATGGTTTTTAAAAAAATCACATTCACTTCCAGAGCTGGCGTGTCAGCACATGAGGAGGTTTCTGATCCAGTGCTCAGAGTTGAAAGGCTCAGATATTTCAAGTAATCACCTGAACCACACGTGAAGTTTTGAGTGTCAGCAAACCTGAGCTCCTAAGTATTAAGTCAATAAGAAGAATCCCTCCTTCTAGAGTCATATCTAGAAACAATACTTACCAAATTATAAAAATATGGTTTTTAAGGAGGATTGATTTTTTAAATATTATTTTTAATATAAAAATATTATACAATATATAATCCTACTTGAAAAAAATACCAGCACTCAGTTCCAAGGATCAGGATCAACAAGGCAAACCTACAGTTTCAATCAGATTTAACACTTTTTGCCATGACTTGGAAAAGATGCAAATTTGCCAACCATCAAAGTTCAATGAGATCAGTAGCTACCACAACAGACATTCCTTAGCCCAGGACACTGCTTAGTAGCAGTGTCATTCAATATTGGAAGTGGCATAAAAACTAGAGTATCTGACAACAATCAGGAGACAAGGCAAGATGTTATTCATAAAAACTCTCCTCTGTAAAGTTTAAGMATGTTCTAATTATATAGGTTTGCTAGATTCCCAAATTTGACRAAGGCTGAAATTCTCAGAAAAATAAGTCATGTACTATGGGTTGAGAAACAAAACTGATCTAATTCTTATCTAATAATGATGATTCATGATACACATTTCTGTCCTATACAGCACACACACCCGAAGACTACATCTTTTGTGAACAGAGTGAACAGTGTTAATGTGGTACTGCAGTAATGAAGACACTTCTAGAGTAATAGATCATAGGATTTCAGGGGAATACTTACAGTATACTCTTGGTAAGTACTGTCATCTGTACAACCCACCAACCTGAGTAATGGCAGTGGGAAGGTGGGTCTCCATGAGGTTATTTCTACAAAGCTCTTTTCAGGCATGCAAGTAAACCACAGTGACTGCTAAAATGGTATCAGTGTCAGCCATTATCTGTTCATCCTTGGACTAAACAATAGCACATTGCTTTTTACTGATCAGCAGAAYACAGCAGGAATTGTAGAAAACCCCCACTTTCTGCATCTTAGTGGCTGGAGACATAATTATCACTACTTGGAGACACAATTATCACGAGAGAGAGAGACAATAAGACAGTCCCTCTGTATGTAACAGCAGCTAAATAAATCAGAATGAAAAGACACATTTGGTCCTTCACTTCCCCTCTGTACTCATGCAGTGCAAGTGCATTCCCTGCAGCGCAGTTGCCAGTGGCAGTCGTTGCAAGGAGCATCCCTCTTGTTCCTGTGGGGAATGACCAGCCCAGCAGCACTCACACTCAGCACTTCTGACATAACCAAGCTGTACTGGAAATAATATCAATCTCTCTCTGATAACTAATGATACCACATTTCCATGGTCTACAGATGAAGCTGTTAACTCTGTAGCAGCAGCAGTTCTACCTGTGGAAAAACTGCAGGAAGACAACAAGAGGCAACAGAAGACTTATGTATTCACCAGGCAGCCATAAAACCTGTAGAAAATAGACTACAGATGGCAAAAAACCCCTAGCTCTTTAGAATTGTTTAAAGGGAAGTCTATAAGCAGAGGTATAGGAGCTGCAGGCACTGTAAAAGAGCAAATGCACTACTGTGTAAACTGCTTGTAAACGGCTACATTTTCCACTAGTGGGGTGTGAARGAAGCTGTAGCTTAGTAAGGGCAGCAGGTCTATCCAGCAGCTTAATGTAAATTGCCATAATTAAGAAGTGACAAATCATTTGTAGTCCAAAGTAATTTGAGCTTCCCCTACCACATGTCCAACTTTAATTAGAAACCAAAAAAACATCAAAACAAAACCAACCAAAAATTGGATTAATAACAGATATACAAGCTACATTTGGTTCCTTAAGCCTTGAAAACACCTAAATTAAMAAAAAMCCAAAACAGTCATAATCCCAAATTTATTTTCTTTTGTGCTGGAATTTTTACTAATAKTTTCTTGCCACTGACACAACCCAGGAGAACATGAATGGGGTTACACTGACAATAATAAACATACCAGCCATGATTTTACTCCTCCGTGCCTTCAAAATACCACTGATTTTTCAAAACTCATTTGGGTTTGTTGACTTCCAGATTTCCAAGTAACTTACCCACAAAACAAATACCACTTGTGGTAGCAAGGAAATKCTAAAAGACACAAAGCATCAGGTTTCAAAATTACACGTCTTTTCCAAAACATTGCACTTCTGAAGATAATTCCTCATTCTCGTAAGACTTTATACATCAGCCTTCATTTTCAAATTTTACTTGGAAGATTTGRACCACGTGCTTTAGAAATCTTCAGTTTCAGTGTAGAACTTTAACAACCATTGCATTTCACCAAATAAAGATTTTGCTACCAGTTCCACTAATATGGATGTTGTGATCACACTGCTATTCTGCCCCACAATAGCTACCCACAGGTGACCAGAGTGGTGCTGATGGAAACRGCATTATGAGACTTCATCCTTTCCCTATACCCAAGTTGTATGTTGTGCTGACATCCATGTCCTTTTTGAAAACACAAAAATGCATGCATACATGCACACACAAGCAAAGCCTGAAGGATGGACTGCAAATCAAAGAAGAAACACATCAAACCTCAAATTCCCTGGCACACTGAGCTTCTGGCTCCAGTCAGGGCAATTCTTTGCCATGCCAAGCCATACAGGAATTTTATATAAGCAGACTCACAAACTTGCATGCATAATTACACATCTATACATAAATATTTGTACAAAAAATATCACTTAAATGTTAGGAGGTCACCTTTTTCTTCMTTCAGTGATGTCTGGTACTCTTTGCCACAAATAGTAGGAGCAGATGCAGAGAAAAATCACATCACTATCCATTTATAACTCCTTCCCTGACCTTAATCAAGAGATTGCACGGTCAACCTAAGATCATCAAGTTTAAACTCACAAAATCACCTTTGAAACTTGCAGTTGCTTGCATTTTTAATTGCTTCCACTGAGCAGCAGCAGCAACATAACTACATCTGCACCTTGTGTTGCCAGACAACTCCACTGATTGCAGTGGCCTGGGCAAACAGCTGCACTTACAGCTTGTGCTCACAATATTGGAACCAACACTGAATCTCAACTAAAAAACAATGTTCTCACATAGGAAAATAATCAGGCTGCAGTTCCACCACCTAATTKCATCAATAACTTTCCTTGCTTGTACTGAGCAGACATCCCTTCTCATTTGTGTTTCCAAAGSCAGGTAAAACAAAGCAGTAATGTTTCATTAGAGGAAGATATGAAGCCAAGGGCTAAAAGCTAAATGGAGTTAAAAAGAAAGCTGAAAACCAAAATCTTTTCAGGACATTTCTATAAACGTCACTGTTCAACACTATTTTTACCAAGGCTGTCAGTCATATTCAAATGTACCAGGGAACATTAAGGTTCTACAGTTACTACACATTTAACACAGTATTTTAGGCTTGCTTTACAGCCATTACTACAACACCACTACAGAAAWAAGCTAAGAAATAGAACTCTGTAGAAGAGTATGAATGAAAAGCAGAGAGAAGCYTTTAAAACACTGACCTATGAAGAAGGTGTGGAGAAGCTTCATCTTTTGGCCACTCCTCAAGAATTAAGTTTGCTGGGAAAGAAAGGATCTCAAAAGCCATCTCTGAAAAGGTCACACCAACTAGCTGCTGTTRAGGGAGCTGCTCCCTCTGAAGTGCTTCTACCCTGAAGTTGAATGTAACCCTTGAGGATTACATGGAAACAGGGAGGATGATACAATGTTTTCTGCCATACCTTGCAATTCACCCGTGGTCCGCGCATTAAGGCCTAAGAAGAGCAAATGACAATGCTCTTTCTTGTTATGGAGAAAGTAGTTTTGCTCTGTAATTTATTTTCTCTTAAACTGGAGAACATGGAAAGACGTCATGAACCAAAGTTAAGTTTTCAGAAACATGCAAATACCAGAGAGCAAAGGTGACAACTTACTTTCAGCCTTCAAATATTCACTTTCTATTTCTCTACCCAGAGAAGGGCTCAGCTTCCAGAACCCTGAATTATATTTCATACTCCCCTCAATATATTCAGCATGAAATTCTCCAGTGTATTCAGAAATGGGTTTTGGAACAGSCCTGTATCTAACAGTCACTCACAAGAAATTTCACGAGCCAATCTTAGAGCCTGGTCACAGGTCTCAACCACACTAAAATACTAAATGGAAAAAGACAAGGTAAACAACCAGAAAACTGGCCCCAACTCCAAAACTTTTGAGGCCACTGTAACATTCTGCATTTTCAATGATAACAACCTTGTACAATAATACTAAAAAGACCCCAGTCTGAAAGGATTTCTCTGAAMATGAAGTTTTTCGAGTCCTTTCTTTAGGTATCACTGCAATCAAGACTGCAAGCTATCCTACTATTAAAAAGAAGGCCTATAGTCATTCACAGAAAGCAAACATTATGCAACCTTGGCRGCACTACCTAAATAGTTTATAAGGAAAAAGAAATTACTGTTAAAAAAGAAGGGATCATCACAAACTGATTCCTAGGAATAGAAGTCAGCCCACAAAACTCTGCTTGATCCCTGCAAGGCAGAAGTTTAACAGTTTATAGTTAAATAAGGAAACAAATGTATTGCTGAAAATTTTCACAAAATCCATAACACCACTGAGTAGCATCCTTCCAAACAGCATTTTTACTGTAAATATCAAAGGAATTAATAAAGATCAGCATCCTCACTTAAAAATGTTAGAGTACCATAGAGCAAGAAAGGTCATGTTTAAGAGGAATATTTTACTGGACTGCAGWAGTAATATTAACACAAAAATGTGAAGAGGAGGGGGAGACAGAGAACACTCCCTGAGAAAAACAGTTAAAGACCATAATACCACTTTAAACAAGAGCAAAACCCACGAAAAGGCTTTCGGCTTAATTCCTTACCATGAACTCCTCTAGGGTCTGGTAGGTTTTCCCTCGGAACTCGCAGTAGTTCTTCCTCTCCTTGCACTGCGGGCAGCACTGCGTGGTGTCCACATGGATGCAGCGAGGGTGGAGCCTGGGGCACTCGGGCTGGATACATAGCGGGCCCTCCTCAGTGCAGAGGCAGGGGCAGGCGGAGGGGCCCGGCGCGAACTTCTCCCCGATGGCATAGACGAAGCCGCTCTCGTCCACGCAGCCTTTCCCGCGGTAGTCCGGATAGGCGTACTCCTCCGGGGGCTCGGGAGTGACGCTCGCAACAGAGGCTGGGAGAGACGAATCTTCAGCCACCTGAGGTTCCTCAGGAGCAGCATCCCTTTGCTCTTGCACTTGAATGCTCCCAGATTTACTGCTTGTCCCCTGGCTGCTCCAAGCCTGCTTTTGCTTAGTCCAAGACTCCTTGTTCGAGTAGTTCCTGTTTCCTTTGCTCTTCCAGTCCCTGCTACCCTCCTCCCTCCCGCTCCTGCCGATCTCATTCATTTTCCCTGGACCTGTCTGGCTGTCCCTTGTAGACGTGTGATCTCTCTTTTCCTGGCTCGCCTTTATCTCCTGTTTGTCTTGAGCCTTGGCCAGTTTTTGTACGGGAACGGTGGAGCTACAGAGGGCAACCACGAGGCAGCAGGTTACGAGAAGAGAACTAGAGAAAGCTCCAATTGCCATTGCAGTAGAGCTGGGCATCACCTACTGCATCCCACAGGGGACACTGCATTCACATCAGAGGGAAGCGCTTCGTAAAGCCACAGTCCCTAGGAAAAGAAGGATTAGGAATACTTCAGCTTCTGCACTTCTTCCCCCCCGCACCCCGCCTCGCCTCCACCGATGCAACATCTCAAACAATATGCAACCTGCCTCGGTAGTTTATGCAAAAGGGAAACAGCCTGCTGCTGCATCCCTCCTCCTCCTCCCCCGCTCTGCCAACTCTTATAAATAGCAGGGCTCTGGACACGGACCGGGCGTCTTCGGCTCCGAGAGAGCACCGCGCAGAACTCCGGGGAGTCAGCGCTGGCAAAGGCAGGTACAGGCAAAACTCAGAGCGCTTGTGGGGTTATTTTTAACTTTCAAATGACAACATGTGAAGAGGACGGACGCCCGACGAATTAAATGGAGCTTCCCAAAATCCAGCAGGGTCCGGAACAGAAATTACCCAGCTGAGTTCTATTCACTGTCCGCACACACGATGATTTTTATTAACCTCTTATTCAGTCTGAAGTACGCTGGTTTGGGTTCTGTTTAAATAGCTACCAGCGAGCACGTTTCTGTAACAGACATCTAAAACCAAGCACACTAAAGCGAGCGAAGACAAACTACCTCCCTTCCGAACTACCCAAACCAGCACACAACGCCACCTCTTCCTCGCCCGTGTTCGAAAGACAAGGTAGAGCCGCTCCGAGTTTCCGCAGCCGAGGCTCATTTAACCCACATCCTCCAGGAGTTAGGCAGCGCTCCCGGCTCCTCTCCCTGAAACACTACACGCCAAATCGGGGGGAAMAAACCCCAAAACCCCCAAACCAAAATACGTACACTACTCCGGCCACGACAAACAACGCCGCTGCAGCCTCTCGGCACGACCCCACCTCCGCGGTACCGCTCCCCAAAGCCATTTAAAAGCCTCTCTCTCTCTCTAGCCGCCCGCCTCGCCGGCCMTCGGCGATGGCATCGCGGGGCACCGCGCTCCACCCGCCCGGCCCGGCCGCTGCAGGGGAGCCGGGGCTCCGCGCCGCCCGCCCAAACTTTCCGGAGGGCCGGGCAGCGCCGCCCGACCCCCTCCCGGTGGAGCTGTGAGGGAGCCGGGCCAGCCCCTTCCCCAGCCCGGGCGGCTCCCCCGTGCCCCGGCGCCTCAGTGCCTCCCTCCCTGCCCCGGTACCTGCGCTGCCGCCGCGCTCAACCCCGGCGGCGGCTCGGGCCGGCTCGGATCTCCCCGTGCCCGGCTCCCATGGCGGGGCCGCGGGCGGCCGGGGCGGCTTGTTGCTGCCCGCTCGGCTCCGCAGCGCTGCCGAGCCAGCAGCGCGGCGCGGCGGCCGCAGGCGGTGCGGCCCCGCCGCCCCGGGGACGGGGTCTGCCGCGGGCCCCGCTGCTCTCACATGGCGGCCGGGCGCCCCCGGGGCCGGCGGGCAGGACGGGGCGCTCCCTGCCGCGCTCCCTGCCGCTCTCCGCGCCGCGGGTGCGGGCGGGCGCAGGGCGGGGACGCGGAGCCCGCCGGGGGGCGGCAGAGCAGCGGCCCTGCCCGCCCCTGCCGCCGCCGGAGGGTGTGCGGGGCGGGGGCAGCCCCAGCCCGCTCTGCCGCAGGGCCCCGCCGCGGCCGCGCTCCGGGAGCGGTGAGCGGCGCTCGGCAGGGAAAGCGGGGCAGGGCGGGCGCGCTGGGGGCCGGCCCCGCCCGCCGGCGGCTGAAACTTTTGGCGGTGTCGGGGGCGTCGGTTCGGGACGCCAGCTGYGCGCTGCAGCCCCGTGCGGCTTTGGGCGCTCTCCCCGCGGTGCGCGGGACGCGGCCCCGCAGCCGGGGCACACCTGCGGACCCGCCCCGGGCGCGGGCAGGGGCGGCTGGGCAGCGTTTATCCAGTGTGCCCGCTTGATGCTGCCCGCACCGCAGCATCACGCAGTACTGTGCCTCAGCGCTCCCCTGCCAGCCTGCTCTAGCAGCGAAGTGGTCCGTGGTTTACTAGTTGAAATACCTACCTGTGCTTTTGCATGGCTGATGGACGGTTCTGAAGTTAAATATAGTTGCGTTTTTCTTCTTTATACTTCTTTGATACAAAAAGAAAAAAAGGACAGCATGGTCTGTTATGAAATGACTGCTGCAGGAGTGTTGGGACAGAAACGCACAAGAACAGCTAGAGGTGCTTTTGTTCAGGATCTAAGCAAGGGCTTGGAGTCCAAAAGGTTATTTATTTATGTAGTTATTTATTTTTAAGCTGCATTAGATTACATGTCAATATAATCTTCTTTTCTGAATTTTGCTTTACAGATGTTCCAGAGCAGTCCCAGCTGCACTAACTCTCTGCTACAGTCAGTAGCRCTTCAACATCCACTGTGCCCTACTCGTGACCATGACTAGATTTTGCAACGTATTTGGCACTGTATCTGAAATTTTTAGGCTAGGTATAATTTTCAGGTTTGTTTTGTTTTAGGTTTTTGTGGGTTTTTTTTCCCATTGAAATGGTATCACTGCACTATCGGTACTCAAGAGAGCAATGAAAATCTGCTGGGTACTAATGTTTCATAGTTAAGTACCTTCATGAGCACCTGTTAATTGTGAGAACCCAAATGCTTAAATTGCTCCCCAGGAGGATACAGGTGCTAAATTCTTTTGGCTGCTGGGTTGTTGCTATTAAAAAGTATTGACTCCTGTCTAATTTAAAAAACTTTCTCTTGAAATTGCATCATGTCTTCCAGTCAGATGTTCACCAGCTAAATAATTCTCTGAAACTTTCAAATACAAGACATAAGTTTTGAAGGATATGAAGAAGTCAAGTTTTTCCATAGTTTGCACTAATAAAATGAAATTCTATATTGCTAGGGGATTTATAGACAAATTCCTATGGAGTTAAGATTGACTTCTCTCATTAACTGACTGCTAATAATTAAGTACTTCCTTTCAAACTACCATCTCATTACCTCTGAGTAAAGAATTTAATCTTTGCCATGTCTAAACCTAAAATATTTTATGCCTTATGTAGTTTAAACCCTGACTTGGGGTGAGCAACAAATACACCCCATTGCTGATGGCAGAAGAACAACTTAAATAATGGACATACCTTTGAGTTCAAAAGCTGTGAGCACTGCKGTTCAGCAGCAGCTGCTTGTGGCTAGAGCAAGGCAGAAGAAAATAAGTGCCTTGGGAAGACAACTCTATGTCTGTAGTAAAGAGCAGAAAGAAGCCAATTTATGGTTCTGRCATTTTCATGTGTTCCCAGGTGAAACTCTGGAACAAAAATCTGAGATCTTCAGCATCCAGGGCTCTCTTTGTAGGAGCTCTCCCTCTCCCACCCCTGGTTACATAGAACACGGATCATCAGCTGGAGCTGATGGTTCAAGACACTGCTCTGTAGCAAGAAGGGCAAAGCAAAGAAAGTTACAAAGCCACAGAGCACTTTTGTAACAACAAACTGCAGCTCATCCTAGCCTACTGGGCAAAGTAAGAAGTAAACTGTGACTGTTCACAGGGGTGTTTTAGGTTAAGAGAAGAGACGAGGATTTGACTCCATGTTGCAGAAGGCTTGATTTATTATTTTATGATATATATTACATGAAAACTATACTAAAAGAATAGAAGAAAGGATTTCATCAGAAGGTTAGCTAAGAATGGAATAAGAAGGAATGATAATAAAGGCTTGTGTCTCGGACTCTCTGTCCGAGCCAGCTGGGCTGTGATTGGCCATTAATTAGAAACAACCAACATGAGCCAATCACAGATCCACCTGTTGCRTTCCACAGCAGCAGACAATCAATGTTTGCATTTTGTTCCTGAGGCCTCTCAGCTTCTCAGGAGGAAAAATCCTAAGGAAAGGATTTTTCATAAAAGAAGTCTGCGACAGTAAACACCCTCCTTTATTTTTTGAAAGGATTTCTCATTGGGCTTCAGTCTCTGTTTAGACAGATTTGTCGGTATATTAAGCAATTAGTTGTATCTGACATTAGGACCCTTGCAGAAACTGACACCTGACCACTTCATTAATGTCATAGAATCAAATTGCAATATGTTACAGTCCAAATGGTTAAATAGCAGATATGTAAGAAATGTTTGGCGTTTTCTTCAGTGAAGTGAAGTCTGAACTAGGAGAGAGAATAATTAAAATCTGTCATCTGAAGGCAGCTTCTAACAATATTTTTAATGAGAAATYTTATACTGTATGCTGTACCATGTAAGGTCCTGGAGACTGAAATTCTGTTTATTCACAGAAAAAACTCAGTATAAAAATACGGCTTCAAGTTTCCCTTCTCTGATCTCCCCCAAGTCAACTGTAGCAAGGACAACTCTGTATCTGGATGAGGATCAAATTCTGCATCCTATTCAAGAGTTTTCTCTGGGTCTTGTCTGCATTATGAGAACTTTGTATTAGCTTATTATTTAAATAAGAGCCGTCAGGTGCACAAAACAGTYCTCTCTGTTTTAGCTTAGTTTTACTAAGAATTAGCCTAATTTTATAGGATGCAGTTGAATGGAAAGCAAAAGGGAAGTTGGTAGTTGAAACAATAATTGTTCTGGCAAGGAATAAGTTGACCATCTCCATTAGACCAGAGTCAAGACAGTGAAAGTGGACATCCATGCTGAAGATAGCTGGCTATTAGTCAAAAATACTTAATTAAACATCTACTCATACAGGTTAGGGGGACTGAAAGTTTGATTAATTTTTTTTAAGAGTGACCTTTGTATGAACAACAAGAATTGAAGTGTAGGATCTTTTGCCAAGTTAAAATTGATTCTCTGACTGGGTAATTACAACATAAACTCAAAACCTCACAGCTAGGCAGACATGATCTRGACATCTAAGAGCACTGAGGGCAACTACTTTTAGCCTAATATATGGATAAAATCTAGGATATGCACACTGGGGTCAGTGTAGACATGCAACCCTGCACTCCAGGGAGTCACCTGAAGTATCCAAATCCCTGTGTTCTCACTCAGGGACTATTTTATTGAGGGAAGTGTCACCTGCCTCCAGTGAAGAGACAGGGAGAGAAAAGAGGAGGAAGCCCCATGGGACCCTGGAAAGCTGGGCAGGGGAAGCAGAAAAGGAGCCCCAGTGCAATTGGGGAGTGGGTGTGGGTGTTGGAAAACCCCACAGAATAGTGAGGTTGGCTCTGGGACAGCTGTCTGCAGAGCCCAGGCGGAGGGCACGGCGTGCTGGGGGGAGCAGTGCTGCAGCAGCTGTGTGCTGCAGCGCCCGTGTTGATGCAGCAGCTCTGAAACTCTGCAAGGTGAGAGGGGAGGAGATGTCCCCCAAGCTTGACTCTTCTGGGAAAAGGGATGGTTGTGCCTTTTTATTTTGCTTTGTTTCATTATTCTTTCTAAAAGGAAGAGAGTTGTTATATGAAAGGTCTTTTTTATTGTGGTGCTAAAGTGGCAGCTGTTCAGGCAGGTTGAAATCACAGCCTTGAAAAGGTGGCAATTTGTGCAATAGCATTAGTCCAGCCATATGAAATAAGGCCTTCAAATAGTCAGTCTGAAGACAGGAAGAGAGAGAGTCAAAGCTGAAGTACATATTACTCTAACAAATCATGTGTATTTGAAAGGCTCAATTATAAATAAGCAGTTTAAACAACTCTTAAAAAATAAATAAAGAAAAGCAAGCTTTCATAACTATTTTTAAAGTAGGTTAACTTTCATCTTTTCATTTTTATTTCTTGTTTTCTTTATGCCACTTGTCAAAGTACTCAAGACACATTCCTGTTCATTCTTTTTTTCACTTTTCTGATGCCTCTTTCGTTATGATAAGTAATTATTGAAGAAGTATTACACAGTATTGCGCAAGTTATATTGTCTCCATTCGTTTTTCACAAATATTGATATGTTATAATATAATTTTTTCTGCTTTGTGTTCATGAAAATTTAACCCCCCCCCCCTTTCATTTAGAGTGTAGGATCTTCAAAACTCTCCTACACTTCTGTAAGTCACAGTTTGCATGCTGGAAAATAAAAAATAATGAATTTTTTTTTAAGTTTTGCTTATACCTGCGATACCAAGAAAAAAAAAAGCTCTGTAGACCAAGGGGAGATTTGAACTTTAGAAGTCATAGGTTTAGAAAACATCATTTAAACAAGATTTTTGCTGCTACTGGTTTATGTTCTAGGAACTCCCCTTTAGCTTATGATTTGTCTCATTGTTAGGAAAAATATAAATCTAATGCTGTGCTGGTTTTTACTGGGGTGCAGTTAATTTGCTTCACAGTAGGTGGTTTTGATTTCTACTGCAAACTGTTGATAATTCAGGGAAGTTTTCGTTGTAGCTGGGCAGTGCTTGCACAGAGCCAAGACCTTTTCTGTCTCTCACCTCACCCCACCAGCAAGGAGGCTCGGGGTTCAGAGGAGGCTGGGAGGGGACACAGCCAGATCAGCTGATCCCAGCTGACCCCCTACCATGCTAAATGGCATCATGGCTAGGGTGTAAAGCTGGGGGAAAAATAATAAGGAGTGGTGAAGAATAAGCCCGGGCTGATGGTGTTTRTCGTCCCAAGTCAGCGCTACGTGTGATGGAACCATGCTTCCATGGGGATGGCTGAACACCTGCCTGCCCATGGGAAGGGGTGAATGGATTCCTTGTTTTGCTTTGCTTATGTGTGCTGGTTTTGCTTTACCTATTGAAGTGTCTTTGTCTCAACCCATGAATTTTATCACTTTTACTCTTCCAAGTCTCYGCAACACCCCACCAGTGAGTGAAGAAGTGACTGCATGGGGCTGAGATAACATCTGGAGTTAAGCCATGACAAATAGAAATAAAATACTGAATTTAATGTAAAATATCCTAATTAAAGGTATCTATAATGAAGCTTGTTTGAAAATGTTGGAAAGAAGACTGGTTTTGTTTAAAAAATCTCTCTTTGAAAATATCAGTTTCTTTGCCCTGCAAGCTCTGCAGAGATTTTGATGCTCATGTTTTGCCTCAGAGGGAAGTAGAGGTTGCCTTTTTGTATATGAGATGTCTACAAGTTCCACTACTTTTAATAATCTTTCTATTTTCACATGAGTGTTGCATCTCTAATAGAAATTTTGGCAATATAGACTTGAGAAAAGTGTTATTACCATGTTAATCATAATAGTTATGTAATATTTAAAATTTCATAGTGAAACCTTTGGAGAGCAAGGAGGATTCAATTCAGGAYCTGTGCATATGGGCTATTTCTGAGGAAAAAATAATTTTCTATTCAACATGCAGTGTTTTGTGTTTGTAATTACAGGACATAAGAAACATTGCTAAATGAATTTCGATGCCCCTTTTTTCACCATCATTTCAGTAGCCTAGGGTTAATGGATGTTAATCATGGCTCAGAAGATTTTTTTTTTATATTTATGTGTTTTTGCTCAAAGAGGGATGAAATATTTTTGCATGTATGTACACATAGGCATGCACAAAATATTATGAAACATTTAAATACACAATCTTTCGTATAAAGAAATCTTAATACTTTACCTTATTCTTCTATTTTGCAAAGCCAAAGGATGGACTACCAACGTTTTTAGTTTTTACATTGTCATTGTTTCGGAAAAGTGAGCAAAGTGTTTCTTAGGCTTCCCAGATTATCTAAAATTTAGCTAAAATTACAGAGCATTATTATTTTTCCCTTTATTATTTATGATTAAATTATTGGTTTATTTATTTTTAATATTTTAAGTTTCTCTAGATACATTTTTGTTCACAGTAAAGTTCTTCAATAAAGGCAATATCAGCTTTCAAAAGGTTTATAAAAAAATTGATTGCTATATTGTTCCACAGTTTAAGTTAATAGATCTCATCCTTCCATTGTTCTTTAGTATTATTGGAGAAAAAACAACCCCCTAAAATCAAAAACCCAGCTTTGTTCTCTCTCCCGTTCTTGACTTTTATTGTATTAAACATTGACCTAAATTTAATGAACAAATGGAATTGGAAAAAAACCAAAAAACAAAACCCCAACTTATGTACCTTACAGGAAGATAGGGCAAAATAGAAGTTATTATTGGCAAAATTGATTTAGCATTGTAACTCACACTAATATTTCTAACTTTCTTTGGAACTTCTGTAGCATGAATTTTACTGTTTAGTATTTGTTTTCTGTTGAACTATTTGAAAAAACAACATAGGTGTTTTCTGAAATATGTATGTATGCAAAATAAAAATGTGTTTAATCACCTTGTTCTTATTTAAATACTCTGTTAATATTGTTAGTGTAGAGTAAAACTGTCTCTTATAGGGTTGTTAGTTATAAACTCTTGTCTCCTACCAAGACAAATCCTTAAAAATAATGAAATTGTTTCCCATATCAAGAACTGGAAAGATAAGGAATTCACAATATATGTGCAAAAGCCTCCCTTCTCTCCATAGTTTGTAGGATTAGAGCACAACCTACAGGCACTTGATCCTGTAGCATTAAAAAAAAAAAAATCCAAAACAGTCTGCAGACTCAGAGAACCATCATGGAGCTTAAATGATATTCTCCAAAACTTACCGACATAAACCCCTAAACACAAAGGCTTTCCAGAGGACATCTTCAAATTTTTCCTATTCTTTGCCCTCTTGTTTTCTCATTATTACTACCCATTTTGTAAAAACTGAAGCTTTTGCAATGACACTTCATGCATAATGCATACACATCTTATCCTACTGCCCTCCTTTTTTTTTGAACCTGTTGTCTAAGCTCAACYGAACTTGAAGAAGGAATTGCTTTCTCAAAGTTTCACAAAAAGAGGTGAATTGGTAGCTAAGAGCAACATTACACTGGTTGTCCCCAAAGATGTGCATTGTTACACCCACTAGTGACAGGAGATGATTCCCATGGAAGTGCCCAGGACACATTAGGCACACTGAGTTTGCACCTTGGATGCTGGAGTTAATGGATTTAAAGTTACCAATAAATAAAAAAATTCTACTAATTGCTGTGTTCAAATGCTTTTGCTTTCCTGTCATTATCCTTCTCTACATTACTATAGAAGTCCCTGTGTCCCTTAGCAAGTTACTGTGATACGGCACCAGGCGAGCAATGGATTATTTTGCTGCTCTTCTTAAATTACAGGCCCAGTGAAGCCTTTAATATATATGCATTTGATAATGTCATCATTTAAAAAACTGGGTAAATTATGATTTGTAACGTATTGAAAGTTTCATGAATTGCAGATTCCCAAGTGTTCTGTCCTTAGATCTAATTACTGGAGATGATTACATTCAGGACCTTCTGAAATCAGAGGGACTGGTGATATAGTTTTCTCTCTAATAAGAGAAGCTACATGGCTCAAAATTCATGATTTAGGCTTCAAGCTGACAGAGTAGAGCAAAAAAAGTCAGAGTAGACAATATTTGGGCTAGAACTTGAATTAGGAATCAGACAAACAGAAGGCATTTAAATTGTTGTTTGCGCTAAGGACTCCAGATGTAAACTGGGTGTCCATATATAGGCTCTGCAGAAATGCTAAAAATATTGGTTGGGATCCCTAAAACTGGACATCCTTCAGTGACCAAGAAGGAAGGAAAGGACAGAAATGAATGGCCTGAAGTCCTACAGCAGGTGTGGGCTGAGAAGTTTATAGAAACTCCTGCTTCTCTCTCATCTCCTCTTTCCATTTCACCTTTACCAGTCCATGTTGCCTCTCTTCCCTAGTAGATATTGACTGCACTGCTGTACAGCTGGTGCATTACATCCTTTATATGTGTACAAAAGTTTAGCTCATTTGTGCAAAAATCTTGGTGCTTTGTTTGGTTGTTACCACCAGGCCTTGATGTACCGATGTCCTTAGGTCAAGTGTAGCAAGGAGGGTGATCCAGCACCATGGTAGAAACTTTAATATTAAATTAATGGAGATATTCTGTAGTTGCAATAATGAATGCAAGCTTTTAGTGCTAGTTGAATTTACTTTTTGTTGGAAGAAGATAACAGGGAAAACCACAATGTCCCTTGCTACTCACAGTACTGTTTGAGAGTTATTACAGATAGAACTTGGTAAGTAACTGACTTTTCAGATTAGGTCCTTGCCAAGTCAATGAAGACACTGGCAGTCTAGATGTTCACAAAAACTCCCGTGAGACACTAGCAACAGTAAATCAGGCACCAAAAACCAGATAGAACCACAAGTTTCTTCCATCCCTCACCTGAGGCTATTTAACCTCACAGTCCTACCCTCCCTGACCACCAGGCTACTGGCAATTAATTACTCAACACTGCTCTGCTTTAAAGAGTTTGCTGGAGAAAGACTGACCGAGACTCAGTCATCCCCACTGTCAAGGCAACCAACTTCAGCATGAAAAGGTGAGCAAACCTCATTTAATGCCCATCTGCAGCTCTGCTCAGAATTTAGAGACAGATGGATTCAACATGTGATCCTAGAGGTTTTTTCCAAACTTAGTATTTCTGTGATTCTTTGTGTTTTCTTCTAATAATTCTAACCTTAATCAGAAAACATTCTGTAAGCATGACCCATACAAATTTTCATGTGAAGAGGCCTTGTGCTCTAATTTGTCAGTCCCTACTTTGGCATTGCGTGTTCTTCAGCTTGGTTTTYAGAGCAGAAGCCACAGACCAAGAACTGACAAAAATTTTGGCTAAAAAAAAAAAAGTTCAATCTTGCTCTAGGGTTAAAATGGTTGTTGGAGAACTGGTTTGCCTGAATCAACCATCCCTAACTTGGTAATCCTCACAGTGTTAAACTCTTGCCTTTAAAGGCTTTCAAAATGCATTCTTCCTTCCTCCATTATTAATATTAATGCAGATTTAACACAATTACTGATTTCTAAAGCAGATTCAGGCTGCTGACCCAATGCAGTAATTCCATACAAAACTATACCTCAGCTTCTGCCTGAGATCAGCAGCAGCAGTCACAGAAGAAGAGAAGGAAGATCAATGCATCTGGTACTTTCAGGACTCAGGTAGGATTTGGCTGGCTAGGACTTTTGACAGGCCAAGCAAATAGCTACCAAAATGAGGAGCCTGATTGTCAAAGATCCTCAGCCCATTGGACAGCAGCTCTGAAGAMTCATGGAATCAAAGAACAGCCTCACCTTGGAAGGGACCTTAAAGATCATCTAGTTCCAACATCCCTGCTGGGATGTGTTGTGTTCCGACACCCTGAGCAGGGACATCTGTCCCAGAGAAAACAAAACAATAAAATATCGCAGTTTTCTTTTATTTCACTGTAAGCTAAAAATATTTTTGCCATTCCTACATTTAAAAACAGTCTCAAAAGTCCATGTAAAAAATACTTCCAAAACATTTTAGCTTAATAGTAGTTTAATTGATTACATATGCTAATTTTGCAAGTAGTCAAGGTATATAACTTGGCACATGACAGAAAAAACACTCAAGATATAAATAGTGGAAAACAATATGTCCATACCCTCTTGAGAAATCAGAAGTAGTGTGGCAATTAGTTTTACAGGAGAAACAAATAAGTGCCCAGGACTTCTGAAAATCTAGTCTTTAGCATGCCTTATAAGTACTGCCTTGTTTGTTAACTCAGTTTCTAGCCACCACTGAGCCCCCAAAATCATTGTGCCCAAAATAGCTGTCTGCTGAGAAAGTAATCTAGGTGTTGACATTGACATAAACTTTGTTTTGCTAGCTGTTTGATTTCTGAAACTTAGGTTCATTTTCCTTCATATCATCTTTTGCCTTTMTTTTCTTCCATGTAAGTTCCTTCCTCTGCTAGATTCAAAAAACAGGCTTTTATATGGACATATACAATTTTCTTTTACTATTGGAGTGAATTCTATATATTTAATTCAAAAAAGTAATTTACAAAAAAAAWTTTACACCAGTAACTACTACATAGAGATCATTCAAGGAACTAGGAGCCTAGGTTATTCCTGAGTGCTAAAGCTGTCATACTATTTGTATTATGCCTGACAGTCCATTGGAGTTCTCATTTTCCTCCCGTATCTTTTGGAATCAATCACTTCCAGTTGTGAGRTTGTTTTGTTTTGGGGTTTATTTGATTGGTTGGCTGGTTTTTTGAAATTAAGGAGAGCAACAATCAATATGGGTTGAAGCCACAAAAGGAGATGCCCTTGCCATTACTCCATCAAACTCTAGCTTGGGCCTTCGGAGAGATCCTTACATAGCAGCTTGCAGCCACCCCAAGCAGTCATATTTCTCCCTGTAAATTAAATTTCTTTAAAAAGTCTCATTTTATCCTGAGGCTGAAATTCTGTTCCAGTAAATTCTGATCTACAGAGACATCTACTTCCCATTGAAGTTGATGAGAGCTGCAGGTGACCGGTGCCTCTATAGCTCAGACCCTTAGGCTGGATTTCTCCCAGAGTAYGAATATGTTATTAATAAGAGCTAGCTATCTTTGGCTGAAAGCCTGGTGAAAAACACTTTTGTGGTTTAAACAGAAGTGAGATGGTTGATTATGGCACAAACTCTCAACTCTCCYCAAAAGTTYTTRCCTGAGTTTATTTTAAAAKAATTTCTTTTTCAAGCCAAGCCTTAAGTAAGACGTAAACGTAAGAGCAGGCTCTCAGAACTTTCCTACTTTTTTGGTTAAACAGAATGGAATGAGATAAATGGGAATAAAGCAACCTTCTTCTATCACCAATGCTTTTTTTCATTTGGGATTAATTTTTCTTTAAAAAGATAGAGGTTATAACTGATTTTGGAAAAAGAAAATATCAAGYACACCTGAGGTTTTAAACAAACAGTTCCTGCCGTTAAACAAATCCACAGTGATTTGTAGATGGAAGAAAAATCCCTGAAGCAGAGGCAAAAAATCCAGTAGTAGTTCACTGGATCTGTATCTAGGCTCTTGCTTTGGTACTAACGGGATTTCTTTGATATGTTGACTCAGGCTTTTGATAGAGGCAAGATTTAGTGTGAAAATGTTCACAGCTTCCTTTGCTGCCTTAGTTCATATGTTTGGTTTCCAAGTTTGGTGTTTACATTGCTTTTTAGAGTCTGCCTTGCTCTGCTCACATCTGTAATTTAATTTCTCTGTTTTTTTGTGCTGCAGTGCTCAGAGAAAAAGAGRAAAGAGAAAATTACTCTGTTTTGATATGTACCTGACAGAGATTAATTTGCCAGTAAGTTGGGCCCAAATTAAAGTATAACTTTTTGCCGTTATTCTTGGCAACTCAAGATTGCTGAACACCCCACATGATGAAAGAAAATGCATGGATAGCTGTCTTTTCACTTGCTAGCTGGCATCTGGACAATCAAGGGCTCTTGAATTGTTAGAATTGTTTTGTTGTTTGTTTGTTGATCTATGGCACATGGGTCTCCCAATCCTTCTTCATCTAAAGCAGAGGTTTCAGTAGGTGATTTGGGAAGAAACCTGCTTCAGATTATGCATTAAGTTCTTCCCAGGGGGGGAAAATTGAGTGTTGTGATGGTGTGGGGAATCCTCAGTCTCCAGGGTTAGTTGATACAATTGCTGGAAAGGATTGTCAAAGCCAAACAGTCARTTGCATCTAGCCTGCAGGAACCTGATGACCAGCCTCAGGTCAGATCTCTCAGCACAGATGCATGCCATATTTTGTCAGTTGCATTGACACTGCATTGGGGGGGAAAGAAGCAGTAATAAAGGCAAAGCTGGAGCATCACAACTTGGATTTTTTGTACTCTGAATAGAACGAATATAAAGAAATAATTATTTTACTTCAAGTCATCTAAGAGGAATTTGGAAAATAGACCTGAAAATGTCATCCCAGAATTGTATACTTCATGCATTAAAACTAAACAAAGTCCCACAAGCCCCAAAAAAGCCAAAACAAAAAATCCTCTGCCTTCCTCTGATCTTTTCCCTCCCTGCACAGTAAAGCCTCACTGGACAGGAAAATAAAAGATGTCTCAACTCAGCCTGTAGGATTGCTCTGGCAATACAGCAAGTGGCTTGCCTGAGAGGAAGGAAAGCAAGTGAGAAGACAGCAGAGGACCAGAGGCCAGGTTTAATTGGTAGGATTGGGCTGGAACATCATCACACTCTGTTTGCAAAATCGTTTGATTTTTGACAAGTATGTAAATTCAGATAAAGGTATGGTTAGAAAGTTTAATGAAGTAGCCCAATCTTCTGGTTTACTGTCTCTATTTAAAGTTTTCTTTGAGACCATCCCACCATGAAAGGCAGAATATGGAATGATATGTTCAGGAGGGAGAATACRTCTGAGAAAAATTTCTGTGGTGTTTCTGGATCGCTGATGTATAAAGAATAAAGTGATTTTGAATTCTTTTTAAGAAGTAGGAACTTGAATTGTGATCAAATTAAATAATTCATATTAAATTTTGTTTGATGGTGAAGAGCTACAAAGCATTCCAGAATATCTGGTTTTCATTCGCAAAAGCCACAATTCAGTAACACTCTCAGCGCAGTGCTGCATTTTCATATTGTCCAAACCTACTTCTATGATTTATAGATATCAACATTCTCTCTCTATCAAGGATTATTTACTTAAGTCCGTAGAGAGAAATTATGATTAAAAGTTCACCTAATGGGACTGACTCACTTGSAACTTGAATGGACAGTAAAGGAAACGCATGAAGATTTCCTGCATTGCATGCAATTGCCACAACCCTTGAGTGAAAGTTATTTTAGCACCACCCAAATACCTTCTGATGAAAATCCCAGTGAAGCAGCTACAACTCCATGGCTGTATTCAGTCTGGCTCAATCAATCAGAACCATTTGACAAAACATCTCATTTAAAAATCTTCATCCMGCAGAATGCAGAACTTTATTGCAAGGCCTTCATTTGTGGCAGAAAAGAATTTCCTCAGTTTCTTGCTCAAGATGGACTTTTTCTCCTTCACTGGGTGTTTTTCTCTGAGTGTCTGGATTTAGTTGTAATACTGATTTTATTCAACTGCTTCACTAGATTTACTCCTGTGTGTGTATAAAGTAAGAATAGAATGAAACTTCCCTTCTTCCCCATTTTATGCCATACACTCTTCTCCTGCACAGTGTCCCAAATGTAGGTATAACCCAAGAGTGCATGTATGTTCTTGGTACTGACCATAACAGGGTAACCCCCCCACCCAATATATTGTATTCCTTGATTCCYCTCACTCAAAAATAATATATTTTAGTTTTGCAGTGGAAATAGAAGCCTAGCATCTTTTTGATAGAAACTACATCAGAAGCTCTTGGAGGAAATGAGGCCATAACAGAGAARTTAATTTAATTTTTTTGCATATGTTCACTGTGAAAGAAACTTTTTTTACAGGGGCACATCAGTGGTTGATCTCAAACAAATCCTTGTTTCAGAACAAAGTTGATATGAAGTACAGCAACCATTTTTCATTCAGCCATCAGTTTTAGCCTAATACTGAACTTTAACAGCAATGTGCAGTTTCTCACATCAGCCTTCATATCAGAAGACTGTAATGCTAACTCTAGGGTTGCATGGAGTCCCAGAGATATCACTTACCAGAAAAGCCTGACATGATGAGAAAATCTGTAGAAGAAAATCTGAATAATGTACTGGCTAAACCAATACTGAAGAACAAAAATAGTAGGCATATAAGAAAAATAATACACTATGGGAGAGTCAAGAAAGATATTTATGCCCCACAAATCTGTTGGCATTGTTTGCAGAAGCTGAGAAGGGTGTAGATGAATATGATACTAATCTACARGGGTGAAGGCTTTAAAAGTCTTTTCTGAAAGACTTGAATTGACATGGGTAAAAAGGAAGGCATTCGCATGAACTAATAGACTAAAACACAGGACAAAGAAAGAATAAGAAGGTATGAATAAAGCATTAGTTTTCAAAATGGAAAGAAATAGATATTTATGTTGGGGTGTCTTCACTCTAGTGCATTCAAAAGAGATCTAGAAAGTGATTGGATACAAAGAAAGTGGTGTGAAGAGTAAAAAGAGACGCTGATTGAAAATCATTGCAGAGGATTTCTTATAATAAAAAAGATTACCAATAAAAAAAACAGGATAAATTCTATGTTAGTAAAGGAAGGTAATGAGGGGAAACAAATTCCAGAGGGTCTCTAGTGATGAGCTGGGAAAAGATTTTGCAGTTATAATTGATAGATCTAAGGCAATATCAGGTTGATGCTAATCAAATGGGGACTAGGGTGTTAGGCATCCTCTTGAAAAGTATAGAYGACTTCCAAACAGGCAGTTTTGATTTCCATCATCTCCTAGTGAATGTGGTTGACTGAGAAAAGGAACAGAAAAAAGTGCAATACAGAATGTTTTATGGGGATATATTAACARAATATATTTATATAATATACATACACAGAGGTGTTACAAAATATGAAAATTCAAAACCATCATGTTAAATGTAAACCTAGAACAGGACAGGCCAAAAAAGGATTTTTGAGGAACACTTGAGAAAACAATTCAAATTTCCAAGGATGTTTTTCAAAACATTAGAAAAAAGAAAACTGTTAAAATGCCAAACAGAAAATGAGATACAATGGCAATAGTTAGGGGGCAAATTACCTTGGGTAGATTTCTGTGCCAGAATCCTTTTTTRCAGGATGCTAATTTATGAAACCGTGGTCCAAACTGAAGCATCRGCAAAACAGCCTTTGAAAAAAATATCTAAAATTCTTTAAAAGAATTAATTCAGAAGAGATTCCTAAGAATTCCAATGGAATTCCATGGATTCTAGAAGAATTTAAATGTGAAATTGCTAGAAGTTGAGTACTGTGTTCATATACCGCTTATGTTGATCTGGCTGTCAGAGAAATAGAAGATATTTTAGAATGCCAGTTACATATTTTTTAAAAGGCATCCAAAAGTACTTATGGGTCATCATTTTGTTATTTCCAACATTTAAATGATGTGAGGTCTTAATGCATATATGGATATGTGYACAGATATGTTCTAATGAGGAATAAGTCATGCCTCACAAATTTCTTAAAATTAAAAAAAAAAAAAATTCCATGTAAATATTGTAAAGAATAATCTAGCTAGTGAAGTAGACTAAATTGCAGTTTTCCATAAAAGCTTAGACAAAGTTCTTTACCAGAAGGTGCTAAAAAAAAAAGTGTGGTGCAGGAGAAATATCTGCTTGTGTAGAGGAAATTAGCTAAAAGGCAGGGAGCAACATAGATAGACAGAAGTGGAAGTATTCCCTAGGGCCAGCTAATTTCTCTTTTTCACCATCATATGAGACATTTGGAGAAACAGTGAAAAAAGAAGTGACAAAATTTCATATAATGTGACAAGCAACATTAAAACAAAGAGCAAACAACTGATGGACTCATTTTGGGGTGTATTATCACATAAGAAAGACTCCTGAGGCACTGTTGGTAGGTATTCAAAATCTACTCTACAAATCTCACTGGCAGTCAAAAAGAAAAAAGAGAAATATTAGGAACTGTTAGGAGGAAAGGGAAAACAAAGAGGGGCCATCATTATGAGACAGCATAAATTCATGCCTCAAATGTCATTATGGTACAAGAAGTGCCTATAAAGATAAACATAAGAGCAAGATTATTTTTAGAGTTATTGAATTATTTATATTTCAGATAAAATAAATATCAAAGGCCACAACAGTTTAATATAGAAATTACTTTTGGGCACAGGGAGCAAGAGTAAACAGAAATCTGTTGGATAATCTACACAAATCAGAGGGCTGGGCAATCACCAACCAGATTTAATAAGGGTAAATGTGAATTCTGCACCTGGCATGGGACAACCYTGGATGAATGAACAGACTGGGGAATGAGATGCTGGAGAGCAATGCTGAGGAAAGGGACCAGGGGGTCTGGTGGATGTCAAGTTGTCCATGAGTCAGCAGTACCCTGGCTGCCAGAAGGGCCAGGAGTGTCCTGGGGTCCAGCATCACAGCCAGGCAAGGGAGGGGATTGTCCTGCTCTGCTGTGCACTGGGGCAGCCTCACCTCGAGTGCTGGGGGCAGTTCTGGGTGCCACAATATAAAAAAGGCATTAAACTGTTGGAGAATGTCCAAAGGAGAGCTATGAAGATGGTGAAAGCCCTGGAGAGGAAGCTGCATGAGGAGAGGCTGAGGTCACTTGGTCTGTTCAGCCTGGAGAGGAGGAGACTGAGGGGAGACCTCAGTGCAGCCTACCTTGTGAGGGGAGCAGGAGGAGCAGGCACTGATCTCTTCTCTCTGGTGACCAGTGACAGGACTTGAGGGAATTGCCTGAAATTGTGCCRGGGGAGGTTAAGGTTGGATGTTAGACAAAGGTTCTTCACCCAGAGAATGGCTGGGCACTGGAACAGGTTCCCAAGGGAACTGGTCACAGCACCAAGACTGACAGAGTTTAAGAACCATTCGAATAACACACTCAGGCACATGGAGTGATTATTGGGGTGTCCTGTGCAGGGCCAGGAGATGGACTTCGATCATCCTTGTGAGTCCCCTTCAACTCATCTTATTCTGTGATTCTGTGATTATCTGTGAACTGCAAAAATAACTAAGGAAGGAATTAAAGGAATAATTTTTCAGTATTTGTTGTGCTATAGGAAGTAGGGATACCCAATGAAAAGTAAACAAGTTTAAAGCAAAACAAACCCACTGATTTTTAATATTATATGTACTTAAATGGTGGTTTTCCATTTTGCCGTTTTTTTTTAATCAGAGTACTGTCTTTAAAGAACAGTTAAAAATTATAGAAGTAATGTCAGAGACTATTAAATAGGATGGTCCTGACGCAACCTCTGSTTCAGGGTGTCTCTAAACTGCAGACTGCCAAGAGCAAGAGTCAACACCATGAAAACTTTATTCCATTTTTGGCCTGTTTTTACATTTCCCCCGTAGCAATCCTTTATATGCKACTSTAAGAGACAGAAAAACAAAACTAGAAATGGACCTCTGGCAGTTCTCGCAGGTAAACCTGTCTTGTGGATTTTGGGATTACACGTAGCCTCTCATTTGCTGCAGAGATTTGTTTTWAAATTTTATTTATAAGACATATTCTTCAGTTTTCACAGATTCAATGCAGCTGGCTGCCAGTTTATTTTAAAATAAAAAAAAGAACAACAGAAGTATTTTGATATTTMTTTCTTTTCACAACTTTGAATTTCTGGATTTTACTCATGTTTTTGTTACAAAATGATAGCTCTAGACTATTGTTCCCTAAAAGGATACTGGCAACTTGTATTAAATAGTTTTAATTCCCTCTAACTACTCCCCATAGCCCAAAACATTTTCTGAGATCCTAGGAAACACCATTTCTTTCTTCATTGATTTTTTCTTTACTATAAAACAAAGCATTGATTTTCTTCCTTCTGTCTTGTGTTTCTAATGGTACGTAAATTAACAGGGTTCATTTGTATGCCACCTTACCAGGACTCCTTGTCAGACCAGCATCACCAATAATAGAATGTAGGACCCTCCACTTAATCCAGCAACCTGATAAATGCTGCACCAGCTGACAAGAGCAATGGTTGGATTTGGTCTTCCTCTATGCCCTTGAGCAAGACGCTTAATCTAGCCTGCCTTTAAATTCTATGTGTACAGCATAGGGAAACTGTTTATTTATGCCATACATGTTTGAAGATTATTCAAACCCATTAGTGAATGTTACATGGGCTCAAACACCTCTCACAGAGGCAGAACGCACCATCCCATTATTTGGATTCAGAAGGATGAACATATCACAGCTTCACCTGTATAACCTCTCTCGTCACTGCAGTAATCAATACATTCTTGAAGCTGTACTATTCATCCTCTCGTGCTGAAAAGTCTTCTATTTTACAGGTGCTACTCAGCATCACTAAATAAAATTTGATTTTACAGAATAAGCAGGATTCTTAAACTCAAAAAGAATTTGTTGCCACTTTTTTTGATTCTTATTAATTTCTTGCAGCTTCCTTGCTGTGTAACAGCTGCTAAACAGACCAACATTGCCATTATGCCTTATTAGATATGCTCATGTTTTATTATATGATCATGGCCTCTTTGCTTAACATTTCTGTGACTCCCCAATACAAACCAATGCTTAACTAGGCTTCATTCGTTTGCTCCATTATCTTTATCTTGAGCATGTTAGGGTTTTTTGAAGAGCTTTTTGTTTGTTTTTGTTTGGCGCCTTTTTTTTGTCCTCTTCTTTAATTTACAGTGAYACTGATGTATCCAGATGCAGAGCAAGCCAAAAGGACACAAATGTGAAGGGTTTTGAAACAGTTGTGAAGACTACCCATGGCTCAGGCACTTGGCAATAAAATAAGGGTGTTTTATATCTCAGGACAGTGTTCCTCAAACACACAAGTCAGGACTGAGAGGTGGAAGAAACATTTCCAATAAACAAAGTTCTGTTCTTGCCAATACACACCCTGCCAAAAGAAAACATCTGCAGAGCTGGACTTGCCCCCAGCCAGCGCTTAGAATCTGAATGAAGACCTAGTGTTATAGTATTCATTCATTCAGCACAACTCAAAGCCACATGGGAAGYGCATGAAGAAATGAAATCTGTTGACCGTGGCATTGGAGCTCTCCCCTTTAAAAAGAGTAGTTTCTGTGCTGAGGGAAGACAGGTGTAGAACTACACGGTCTAGTTATAACAGCACTTGGAAATACATTGGCAAACAGGACTTCTGTCAAGCACCACTGGCCTGAAAAAATTCCTAAGCAAAATGCCAGGACCAGATTTTACAGACAAGTCTCCAATAAATAACTTAAAATTATCTGTTCTTAGAGTTAAATGTTTCTAGAGCTGCATTTTCCTTATGCTTATGTTGTGCAATACTACTAAGGATGAAGTTCCTAAGCGTAAGAGTGAGAAGAGACTCCTATCCCTATGGATGAGATGTGAAGATAATTAAGTGCTCCATATGCTAGAAGAAAGCTTATTATTATTTTTCTGTCAATAAATTATGTATCAATTCAAAAAGTAAAATGTTAAAGTGAACATAAGCAAAGTAAACCACAGAGAAGAAATCAATGCTAAAAGTAAACTGATCCATTCAGGCAAATTTGCAACACAATGACTAGTTTGTTTTAAAGACAACTTTGCCAGTAAAATTGAGCATCAGGAGAAGTGAGTACTACACAGTAGAGAAATACAGTGTAYGTGAATCATTCATACTTGTCAGAATTTGCTGATTCTCAGAATGTCTTCTGAGCCTGAAATGTGTTCTTAAAGAAATGAAAAGAAGTCTTCAAAGCTGCGCTGTGATTGACAGACAGCATATTATCTTTTTTTTCCAAGCAATAAACAAAACACTTAGCGTTCACTAGCCACAAGTACTTATTAAACAGCTAATGAAAAAAGGCAGGCCTTAAAGTGAAAGAATCTCATATGCAAATGTTCCAGAGAGATGTGTGATCTTCAGCAGTACCTGCCAAAGGAGGTGGGCAGCATGGAGTGAAATTCTTTTCAGGATGAGAACAATTCCATAGGAAAACTATTAATTTATTCAATTGCTTATGCTTGATACTGAACAGGGAAAGTTTTACAGGCCTAATTTTTCAAGAGTTGATTCAAACAGATGAAAAAACCTTATTGATAAACTGTTGTGAAAGAGGTTGGCAATTTCCCTCACAGTAATTAAAAATAAATAAACCAACATTCACATAAACCATCACTGACATTAACTGGCATCCCTAATTATATTGCTAGTAAAGCCAGTAGGAATCCAAATGGCACTAAAAGCTGAAAAATATTCACATTTTGTGTGCCTCAGCCAGTAGAACAGGAGGAGAGCCATGTAGGCATGTTGATCTGTTATGCAGTTAAAAAGGRTTTTTCCATATTAGTCTGAAATGTTGTACAAAGACTTAATTCCTAGCAATATTTAATTGAAGGGAAGCCATATATGACAGCTTTGTTTATGGTTCATGAAGCACCTCTTACAAGTGGCTCTTACTGCTGTGTGTAAACCTGACGTTTCCAGGTGTTTGTAGCTACACAGAAAGAAGCTATGTTGATGAAAATCTCTCAGCTGTGAATAGTGAACTGTTTGAAAACGTACCACCTTGTGCCCACAATGAACAAAGAAACAGATCTTTACCTGCTCACAGCAGCAAATTAAACACATTGCAGGATAGCAGTGTACAACCTAGATAGATAGCTGGGGATGTAATATTAAAATGACAGAGGGAAAAAAGCAGATGAGTAAAGAAAGGTATATTCAACAGGTCAGCAAGCTTACCTAAGGAAGTCTCAGTCCTGGGAGTGGAGACTGTTCAGACTAAATAATCTCCTCTGATCTCTCCCCAGCAAGAAGAGTTTTTCCCCATTCATTTATATGGATAAACAACACACAATCACAACTTCAGTCTGGTTAAAATTGAAAACAGTCAATTCATTTGAAATGAATGAAGTCCACTTGCAACAAACTTCCTGGGCTAAAGTGAGAGAATGATGTAACAGAGAGAAAGGATCAGATTAACATGGTAGAACTTTGTAATAAAAGCAAAGAAGCAAGCAGCTGGGAAGCCAGGCTGTGAAAAAGGGAAGGATCAACACTTTCTCATCTGAAGAGAAAAAAAAAGAGAGAGAAAAAAAAAAGAAGTTACATAACACACTGCAGCAGCTTTGATTTTTTTCCTCTTCCTGGCCAGAAAATCCCTGTGGGGAGGAAAAAAAATCATAGTGAGCTTCATCCTGCTGTCCACAGGTAGGCAGAACAACAGAGCTCTGAARCTGAGATTAGGTCATTAAAATAGGGCATGAAGACTTGTGCATTTCTCTCTGCCTTGGAGGCTGCACAACTCAGCGCTAGGAATGTTTAAACTACAGTCATCTCCCTGGAGCTGTCCCATGTAAAACAGATTCACTCTAAAACTCTCTAATCTCTGATACCTGTCTCTCAGGTCCTACAATTAACATTTCCAAATTTAAGTTTGCGTGAAATACTCAAACAACAACTCCATGACTGCTGTCTGCTGGGCATGGTCAGAATTGCTCCCCTGTTGTTATTGGCAGGGATATTTGAACATCTTCATACCTTTTCCACTTTGATTTTGTGTAAAGGGGTCAAAGCAAAGCTGTGGATTAGCATGGGAGCTCTAACAGAATGGTGTCTCCTTGAATTAGGTGGAGTGCATGYATTTGCATTAATGTTCAGTATAAAAGGCACATGTCTTGCTATGTGAATGTGTTTGCAAAATCAAATAATTTCCATCTGACTGACAAACTCTATCCCAAAGAAAGGGCTCTGAATAATCCATTACATAAAAGGAAACAAAAGTGCAGCATAAAAAAAGTGATGTATTTAAAGCTTGTTCATTTAAGAGACATTGGAACAAGAGCAGACATCTAATACTCTAGCTTTATACCTAGTCAAAGGCATTTGTGCTTTACTGGCAGTAAACAATTTCAGAATGCTTTTGAAATGTCATTGATCTTGGTTTGTACTCCTCAGAACTGCAGCTGTCTTTTACTGCCTAGCTGGTGCTGGGTGCTTGACTTCATTCACATGCATTTTCATTTCAGGTGCCCACCTTGTGAGTTCACTGGGTAGGAAYTGTGCAGATACCATGCATGGAACAGCAAGTTGTAGCCATTCACTGGCAAGTCTTGAAGCAGACTAACAAAATACTACTTTCTTCCAGTACTTAGACTAAAAATTTGCATAATGGTGGGATGTATCCTTTATTGAGCTTTAGTTTAACAACAATGGATTTTAGAATACAGCGCTTCCTGCTTCTGATAGCCTTAGAAGCCTCTGGGGAAATGCTTTTTACCCTGATGTTTGTGATGGATCCTCAGTCAGGAAGTTCAGAAGAAAAGAGGCAATTAAATAATTACCAAAGTTAACCCAATTAGACAATAATTTTATTCTTTATAATAATTTGCAGGCTTCTGTGCACTTGATAAAGTATGCAACAGCTTAGGGCTGTTTTGTGGATTAGGCTAGGGATTTTTAATTGGTAGTCTGATCTGTACCTATCACAGCAAACAGCAAAGCAGCCCTTCCTTCACTTTTTCAGAGCATAGAGACACTAAATAATACCCTTTGCTTTACATGCTAAAATTTCCAGCTATCAAGCAGAAAATCCCTAGAGTTTCAATAATTTWTCTATACTTCCTGCATTCTCAAGGCCAAAAATCCACAATTTCAGCAACTGGTGGGCGAAAGGTGGAAGAAGAAGTATTTTCTTTTGGTAAAAAATAAAAGGTGCTCTTTTTGAGCAGCATCACAGACRAATCATGGCTTGAAGCCCGACCCTCATAAAGGTGAACATTTTTATTTCTGCAGAAGACCAATTTTTGACTTGAGAATTAGGGTTTTGTGAGAATTGCTTGCTAATGGTGCACAAAAGATCAATACAGCCCSTTCTGCAGCATGTTTTGAAAGCATATGGCTTCCAAAAAGATGGCAACAGTGTTTAGTACCCAAATCTAAGTGCTGTCTTCCCCAATGAAATATCCAACTCCTTCAGCTTTCTTTGAAGGTACCCTTCCTGTGCTAGACACATATGTGTGACTTGCCTGTGTTTTGTGCTGCTCCTCTCCCCATTACAGCTGACACAGCCCAAGACTCAGAGGTGGATGTTCCAAAGCCATATGCTCATTTCCTGAAAACTCAGTCAAATGCAAGGACTCAGGGATTGTGTGTGTGAACCAAAACATTGTTGTTYTTCTCCCCATGCCCCCAAAAAACCCCAAACAGCCCAGCACTTCAGGCCATATGYAGCATATGAGTTGGCACCAAAATGGTGTTTGGCAAGATTTCTATGGATGCTACTTAAAATAAAATTGGAAAAAAAAGCACAACCTCAGCAGCCAAAGTTTTACACACAGCCTGGTTGCACAATCTGCTGTAGAGGAACATATACCCTGAAGAAATTTTTATATATATATTCACTTTCAAATTACCTTTCTTTCTGAAATAGATATTAACCCTGAGTAATCTTGTTCTCTACAGAGAAGTGAATCTAGATTTCTTTTACATCAAAACCCCACAAATTTGCCGCAAAAATCTTGCAGAAAGAGGGCAAAGGAGGCCTTKCTTTGTGGAAAAAATTGCTCTCTAATGTCTAGCCACAGGTTTGTTAAGTGGAAGCACTGACAAATTATTTTCCTTGTCACCAGGGCTCAGAAGTCATTAAGGAAAAAGCAGTTTCTACCTTTTCTTTCGCTGCTGGGCAGAGGGCAGACAGGAACCTGTGCTTCCTTCATCAGTACTGCTCCTTGGTGTAGTTCACACAGCTTTTGGTACAGACTGCATCTCCCTATCCCTGCACTTGCAGGACAGCCTGGCTGCAGTGTGTGCCAGAGGCATAAATGTCTCCTCAGAGCAAGTTTATCAGATTTGCTCTTCCAGGAATGCCAGTTTGTTTTTATATTTTTTGTCTATCTGTGGTAGGCTACAAAACCAAACAGACTGGCCAGCACCTCCTCGAAATGAGGAGTGGGAGGGTGTCAGGGATATCTTTGTGTGGCTTGGGGACTCGGACTAGAGGAGCAGAAAAAAGCACTGCTTAGCTCCTGGCTCCCAGCAYAGCAAAGAGTGTGCACAAGGAAATCAGAGGACATCCATTTCCATGAGTACATGCAAAAATCCCTGTGTTCAGTAAACAAAAAGCACTGTGAAAAGCAGAGTCTTGACTTTTTCATATAAGGAAAGGAAAAATATAATTAATCTTTAAAATTGTGTGTGTATATATATATATACATATACATGTATATATGTGTCTCTAATGCATGTATTCTTAATATTTTTGTATGTAGACATTATTATATGTGCAGATTTTTATGGAAATATTAACAATTTGCACATATAAAGGAGATTTCTAAATACATAAATATYATGAATACATGCATTAGTGGCATMTATACATACATRTATATACATGTATATATATACAATTTTATATATACACACAATTTTGAAAATTAATTATTAAGATGTTTCATTTCTTTAGACATACTAAACTTTCTTTCTCTAATGAGTACCTCTGTGCAGGGGAAAGTTTTAAATAATGCAAATGAATAAATATGTCCCAATTCCAAACAAACACAAGACTTGGAAATGATTCTATTCAAAGCTAGCCACATTGTAGCTGAATTTATGTATGTAGACTGGCATCTGTGTAATCTGTTTTAGAAAAAATTGGCTGTGATTGTACCTATATTCCATCATCTATTACAAGAACAGTGAGATAGATGACATTTTAGGTGGTGAAAGAAAGCACAGTACAGTTACATTTATCCCCTGAAAAAATGTATGTTAGTAAATGTCTTTCAGGACTTCCCAGTCACAATTKCACTAAAATCCAGGTGTTTAAATTTCCTGGAGATGACTGAGCTCCTCTGGTTGTTCAGCATGTGCTCTCAGACTTTGCAAGGAATCAGAATAAAGGATTTCTGTCTCAGCAGCTGCAAGCTCAGAGCAGACGTGTACATCTCGCAACTCTGTTCAGCAGTGTTCAATGCATGAATCATGGAACCACAGAACCATTAAGGTTGGGAAAAAACTCTAAGGTCACTGAGTCCAGCTATTAACCCAGCACCACTCTTTTCACCACTAAACTCTGTTGCCAAGTGCCACATCCACAAGTGTTTTGAACRCTATTCYAGAGCATGACCACCCTTTCAGGGGACAAATTTTTCCTACTACCTAATGAAAACTTCCCTTAGTGTAACTCGAGGCCATGTCCTAAACCTTGACCACAGCATTCCTTTGACTGTCCGTGCTTTACCTTTCCCCTTCCACAGATTCTCACAGCTGCTTTAGTGATCCCCAGGTAATAAGGAATCTTAGCTCTGCATCCATGGCAGAAAGTTTCCCCTCATGGGGCTTTCTACCTAGGAAACAYGGCTACTTGATATTTCTAGAAATGGCTTCACATCAGACATCCCACAGTGTAGAATATGTCACTGCAGAGGTGTGTACCATGGGATTAAGGGAGGTCTAAGTTGAGACTTAAAATGCTGATCATTTAGCTGGTCCTGCCTCGTGACAGCAGGGCAGCAATTTTGCAASTGTTAAAAAAATGAAGAAAAGGACATTTGTGGATGTTTGGTCCATAACTGTCTCTGGGGTGATCTGGCAAGGAACACAGAGCTATCAGTTATATTTACCTTGCTTCTTCATTTTGTGATTGAAATTTTATGAACAAATGGTTAATTCTGATTAGCAATTGTCTGTAATAAAAAAGATACCAGTGTTAATACCAGGCCACTGCTCTGCTAGATCACCTGGAAGAACCTGCTTAGAGCTCATCATACCTATGGCAGTAATCAGTAGTCATTAGATAGTCTCTAATGACTATTGACAGAATGAATACAAAGAGGAGACAAATTCAAACACAATAACCTATTAATTTTCAAGGACTGCAGTAATATCAAGACCTTTAAGTGAATGATAATAAATAGGTCTAACTGGTAACTACAAATATATCACACTTTATTTATTTAGAGGCTGAGGTGCTTTATATGTGCACACTCAAAGGGAAACTCAACACTGCAGAGCAAAACCAAGGTGATGAGTTGCTGCAGGATGCAGTGCCTAAGGCTGGCAGGGCTGGGTCATTCTGATCTTTGTGCACAAGCCTCAGCTCTTGGGCTGTGCAGCTTGGATGCTCTGAGCTGCACGAGCTCTTGCTCTACCATCCCCATCCTTCTTCAAATAACCCCACCTTGTCTCCTCTCTTTTCACTCCTCCTGAACTGGAAGTGAGCTGCRCCACATTGTACTAATACCATAGCAGAGACAACCCCTTCATTTGGGCCTAGCCTGCAAGGAATGAGGGAGGGAAGGAGATTTTACCCTGATGATCTGCGAACTAGGGAAGCAAGCCAAGGTTTAAAGCAACAGCTGTCATGGCTGACCTGCCAGCCCAGAGCAGCCATCTGTGACTGACCAGCTGCYACATGCCCTGAGAACGTGAACACAAAAACATGCTTCCCTACTTTTTCGATACTGCATCTTTTGCTATCGTGTCTGTTTTGTCAAACATGAGAAAATTATCTCTGTTCTCACAGCGTTCAACTTGAAAAGTCAATAGCACAGCCTTCTTTCTAGCTTTATTTTGCAGCCTAGGAGACTGTCTGGCAGCCTCTTTGGGCCAAAGGGGCTTGCATAAGCTTCAGTAGCTGGTCTTGCATTACCACTCAGCTCCAGTTTCAGAATTAATTGTGACTTKACTGTGGTTTTGCCTTTCTTGTGTGTTGTACTTTAAATAGTTTCAAAGGCAATGTGTGTTTTATAGCCTCTTCTGGTAGAAAAAGTAAATTGAAAAATTTATACTCAAAGGTTGAACCTTGATTAATATTTTAGGAAAAAAAAAGAGATTTCACAATTTTAGCTCCCTACAGCTTCTTTTTTGCTTTTAAATTAATTCCTGATTAATTTCTACAGTATCAAGGAATTTTYTGTTATGGAAGATGAAGTTTCTACTTGCAGAAACATAGGAACTAGTTATATGAAAAATAAACACCACCACTTAGCAGAAAAACTTTAGCAGCCATTAATGCCTTCTTCCCTCTTTGCAGTTTGGGTTTCAGGAGGTGAACATCTACTTGCCACATCATTTCCTTTTGCCTTGTCTGATGATGCCTGCTATGACATCTCCACCAACAGGTAATTCTGGCAGAACTGCTCAGGAAAGGAGACTTGCTCTACAAAGCTCACTGCACTGGAATAAAGCAGATGCAAATCCGTGGTATGTCCTGTGTGTGGCTAGGAAAGGTATGAGATCAAGCGCACAAAGAGAAGTCCATAGAGACTTACTGATGAAAGGCAGAGAGCTTTTCCTTCTTGCCTTTAAGCAAGTAATCAGTGCATTCAGCTGGYCTCTTTGTGTTCTCCAGGACCACAACAGCCTGCCCTGCAGGTCTCAGGTCCCTTCAGGCCAAACTGCCTCCAGTTCCTAGGCTAGTCCAGAACTCATTGTTCCTTCATTCTTTAACAGCCAGTTAGGGAACTCTGTCCTTGAATATTGGGACAAAAAGACCAATTTGTGTTGCATGGTGTTGCACGTTATCACACAGAGGTGTCAGCTTCATGGGAATTCTCATTTAGGGGTAGAAGAACCAGTGCAGGAGGTACTGCTGGGAGTGTATTTCCTGCCAAAAATGGGATCCTTGTTTTGCACATCTTGTATATACCCAGCTGTCATGGCAGGAATTGTGGGTAGAGACCTCAGGCAAATGAAAGTTATTATTTTTTTTAAGCTGAGCATTTCCCTTTCCAGTATTAGAGAATGCYGTGATTGCCTTGTCTTTGGAGAGTCAGTTTTTCTGGAGTTTTAGGTGAATATTTTGAGTACTTAAAGCAGCTCTGTTTCTCTTTCTTRTTGGCTAACATCACAGAGCAACTAGACCCACACAGAGGGATTTGCTGAAGCTCCATAGCACATCGCTTTATTTCATGGCTTTTCTTTCCTTCCCCCCCTACTTTTTTTTTTTAATAAGAAAACAGAGCTTATAAAATGTGTGAAGGACTGATATTAATGTAAGCTATGGGGATTAATATGACTACAGTTAATGAAAACTCCTTTCAGTTTTTTGTTAATGGGTGCATATTCAGTGCTTGTGCGCTCCTATGGAGAAAACATACTATGCAATCAAAAGAAAATGGAAGGGATTTTCTAGATGCCCTGCTCCTCTCCAAATGGTGCCAGCCCATCTCATGCTGCTGGTCTGAGGTGACCATGCTCACAAGGCAGTGCCATGGCACACAGAGAGGATGGCAGATGTGGCAGACATGAGCATCATTCCCCACCCTCAGAGGGRCTGCCCTGTACAGTCTCGTCCTCATTTGTCCTCCACTGAGCTCCTTTACTCCATCAACCAATGCTAGATGTTTAAGAAGTCAAAGGCCTGCAGTAMTATTAATATGTAAAAGCCCATAGCACTTTCACAAGAGTTCTTCTTGCCTGGGGAAATGTTTTATGGCTAGCAGAGACCAGAGACTGGATTCCCTATAAATGTAGCCCTCTTGCAGTAAGGCTGCTGCAGATTTTATGTTTTGCAATCATGATTAAATGAAAATAGAGATCCAGACAGAATCTATATCTGAAACTTTTATTTGCTCTAATATAATTACAGCCTCTTTTTTCCCTCAATATTTTCATACTGCCTGTAGCAAACCRATGAAATAGCTATAAAATGACAACATTTTACCATATGCTATGGTATGTTTGTCAGATAGGAGACCAAACCCAYCCTAATCTGGTTTTAAGATCTGGTTTTTAGATCTTTTGAACTAGAATTGCCCAAGAAGAGTGTTTCCCATACTGACATCTATAGCGGCTCCACTAACAGGAATTCACCTGTCAGTTTTGTCACATCAATTTTGGTCCAAGCAGATYTGGCTGATCCTGACTAGTTTTTATWATAGGATTCATTAGTTGTTTGATMATAATTTACAYGACTAGGAAAAAAGTTACAGTGTATGAATTCCATTATTAATGAAGGTTTTGACCCAAGCTTTAGGTGAATTTGTTAGTCATTACTTATGTTGCATATCTTTTCCTGTTYATTGCAAATAAAGTATTTCTAGAGGAGCATGGTGACTCAGAGAGATCCTGCKTCTGGTTTTTCTTAATTTTCATTCTTTCATAATCCCACGTGTTTTCTCTGATATACCTTAAATGAGACGGTTTGCACTTTGCACCACAGAGTCACCAGAGAGTCTAGTCAGGCTATTTTTCAAACTCCAATGACTATGCATTTCAAAAGAAAGTGAATTAAAATAAAAAATAAAAAATAAAAACAATTATTTCGATAAAGCCTTAATAGAAAGCTAAGAAAATGCAAAACAAAAGAGCTGTTGAAATGAATTATTAAACCTTTCAAGCTGAAAAGTTAGTTAGCTAGGATGTGGGGGACATGGTTTCAAATAACTGYTCATTTCATTTTCCTAGTGACTGTTCATATTGAAGCAGTAATAGAAATGGCACTGGAGGTTGATTAATAAGACATATGAGAGGGTGAAAGCTCACATTCAAGTCCCTATTTTTAAAGTATAAATTGCTTTTTCTTTTTGKTCCACAGATTGAATTAAAACAAAGCTATTTCCTATACGTTGGAATTGTTACTCCAAATTAACTGAAAATGTTGAAATAAGTGGCCTGTATCTCCATCTTTCTTAAAATGTGTGTCTGAGCATTTGCATTGYTTATTGTACATATTTTTAACATTTATAATCATATTTAGGCCCAATATCAGTGCTGGCTCCAGCAATGTAGGATGGCCATAACCAATTTGTTTTCTCTTGCAGTTTTGATACAAACTTAATAATTTTAAAGTTCTGGGAARACTGAGGATAAGAGACACTGTATTATATTTACAGTAATTGCATTGCAAGTGTTTGCTGAAAATCTGAGAATTCAGCGTATAATCAAGGTTGAATTTATAAGGAAAAAATATGGCCATAATCATCTAGATAATAAAATAATGTGTTCTGACAAGAGGAATGGCCCATGGCAATATACTTGTTAGAAATACCAGCTAAAGGATGACCCAGCTAAAGCCATTTGCAAACCCTCTGAATACAAGCAATCGAATTGTTGTAAAGTGAAAATAGAAATATGCCTGGAAGTGTGCTTAGCATTTTTATAGGATTTAATCAAGGTATAAACATTTAACAGAGRAGATTTCTTCATAAATACTGCATAATACTCTCATACAAATATTATGCTATTTTCTCAGATATCATGTTCTACATATTTTATCTTCATGGCCTTCAGTAGCTACTGTTATTCTAAATCATACTGTTTTCCTCTGTGGGAATGCACTAATAGGATTTTCTTCTTCTTGCCTGAGAGTCATGATTGTAACACTGGTAATTTCAGGAAACTGAATACACTTTATGCACTAAAATTAGATGTGTGTTTATGTAATAACCAAGACATACTATTTTATCACTGCACAAAATCACAGTCTTCACWCAATATTACTGTCTGAGGACTTGTCAAACTGAATGTATATGCATTTCTGTAATTTTCTTTTGATATAAATTCAGGCCTGTACTCTTCTGACAACAATTTCCAAAAGCATATAACTTTTAGAAGAAGTTCATAGCTATAGAAGAATATGAGAACCCTAAGGAAGGCCTAGACATGTATTAAAATGAGATTAACAGGTTCCACCACATATGCTATTTATTAGGCAGCTGTATAGCAAAGGCTTTAATTGATCTGTTCTGAAAAACATTTGTAGAATGTGAGAGTGAGCTGGGACACTTGTCTCTCTGGCTCAGGTGCAAGGCTTCATTTAAATTTTATTTAATGCAGCGGCATTCTCTTGTAGCTTCATAAATAACCCGTATTACACGTATTCTTTCCCTCCTTTGTTAATTATTACAGTTTTGAGGCTGCCTTCTGTGCCAGAAGGTTTTTGCTTTGGAGTTCATAGCTCCCATATTCCCTTGTGCTGGGATTATGCTGTTTCACTGYGCAGTTGTGATGAGCAGAACTATTAATAGCTCTCTCCCTCATGCTGCACTTGCTGGGAACTTGTGAGCAGCCAGAAGAGATGCAGCGGTGCAGCGCTACGTGTCCTTCTGCTACGGCCTTTTATCTTCCCTCTGTACTCAACAGACTTGATTACACACTGCAAAGCACATTTACTCTGCTCTTCCACAYGCCTGGTGGGCCCTCACAAGAAGAGGCATGCCACTCAGAAGAGCACCTGTGAGAATTCAAAGCTCTGGCCGCATGTGTAGTTTCCATGCCCGGTGGTATCAAATTGCTTTGTTTACAAAAGAATTATTTACTTTTTCTTGCCTGCAACTAGGGCTGCTTCCAAGCACATTCAGAACCGGCAGCAAGCTCTCAGAAGCAACTAAACATGCAGGACCTTCTTCTCCACAGTGGTCATGCACCCTACAAAGCCAGAGTGACTGCTGCTTTGCTCAGATAAGGGACAGAAGCAGGATGGGGAATAAGATGGCAGCTTCACTCCAGAGCTTCCCAGCGGCAATCACAACCTGTCTCCTACCCTCATGCTGTCAGGAAACACAGAAGGCTCATCTGCTCTGGAGTTACCCCAAACCTGATTGTCCTGAGCAGTCTTGGCCCGCTGGCATAGGAATCACCCAACCTCGGCCATCCCACCCAGCCCACCCTCTTGCCACTCAGGTGATGGTTGAATCTGTTCTGTAGCTTGGACCCCGTGTTGCCTACCTGCCTAAAAACACCTGAACCATATCTGCTGCTGACCGAGGTCCCTCTGGGTCTTCCCTCTTTGTTATGCCAGCTCTGACTTCACAGGCCAATGTGCACACATAGAGAAACTTGCTGAAATCCACCTTTTTTTTCAGCCGTTCTGTTCAAAGAATAAGGATGTGGTTAAGCTCTTGCTAATTAACCTACTGGGAGTACCAGAATTCAGTTAACTATCCATTCCTYTCAAGATCTTTTTGCTGCAAAGCTGAAATTCAGCTAAAGGTCACCTGATAGGAGAACAGGTGATTTTTGAAAATGGTACTGAGGGATGGGTGACCTTTAGCTTGCTCTCTGTAGGAGAGATACCTCCCTTCTGCAGTCTTCTTGCCTCACATGTAGCTGCATAACAGGGAAATGGATTCACCAGTCTGCCTACTAAAGTGGGGAAATTACATGGAAAAAGGTGCTAAAGGCTGTATAATCCTGGAGGTGGGGCAGACAGCAGGAGCAGAATGTGGAGATGGCCCTCCCTTAATGGGGTATAGCAGGCCTAAACTGGAGAGTGGGAAAACCTCTGGTTTTCTCAACATGCTGAGCTAGTGCATTGAAGGAATAACTCTGCAAGATTATTTTCACAAACATTTGAACAACAAAGCCCCCTTTAAAATAGAAGAAAAAATAAATCCATGATGGCATAGAGACTGAAAAACAGGGATGTAGAGAGAAGAGTTTCCCTTCAGCCATTTTAAGTCCTTCCCATCATTATCTGTCAGTTGTGATTCCCTTGTTTTTCATATGTCTTCACCACCCATTTTACTATTTATTTGTTTATTTAGTTGGTTTGTGTGCAAAGAGGTAGGGAGCATCCTGAAACTCAGGAAACAGCTGAGGAATGCCAGGGAAAAGACACCAGACCCTCAGTTTTCTAGGAAAGTGTGCCATGCTTTAAAGAAGCCAGGTGTGCATAGCAGCCCCATTCAGCAGCCTCATCGACATGCTTCTCTTTTTTTCCTCCTTTTTTTCACAGACAAGCCAGACAGGTTCCACTTTCAATAGCTGACTTTAAAGCTGTGGGTTTTTTGTGCTTCATTCTCTAAGGGATGCAGCAAGAGCACCTGAGCAGTGACTTTTGATGAGCAAGTAGGAAAYGTGAGCTTTCGCAGTAGCCATCACGGTCAGGGTAAGGACTTGGCAGACAAAGTCTTTCATCTGTCTCAAGCCAAAGCATCATTTCCCGCACACACTGAGACCTGAAGTACAAGTTTTTTGTCCTTTCTCAAGTGGACCTGAGCATGCAGCCTGCTGCTGCTTTAGCAGGAATAATAATGCCAGGAAAGAGAGTTTACAAATCATCTTTTGATGAATTCAAAGTCCTACACCATGCACCAAGACATGGGCAGAAATTGTTAAAGCCAGGTCTCAATACAGGCGGTAAATGRTTCCCTGTTTTTGATTCACAAATATGAGAAATGAGGCACTAGTGAATCCAATCAAACCAGACACTTTTTATAACTTATTTTGAATTAATATCTTTCAATCCTTCCCCTCCTCCTCAAGTTAGATTCTTACTGCAGTTCATTTACAATTTTCAGTGTATGATAAATGCGATTAGTTTCAGGAAAAGAGCTGATGCTTCTCAATGAAAGAAAACTATTACTTCACTTTGGGGAGAGAAAGGGAGTTTGTGTGTGGGACTGTGGTGGAATATTCAGGGACGGTTTCAAGACTGTTAATAATTTTTTTCCTCTTCTTATTCAAAGCTTTTCTTTTCACAGGGGTAATATTCAATTAAGAAACTCCTATGGAGCAGAGAGGGAAACCAGCAGGCAAGGAGTCAAAATCTTTGCAATCAGCACTGATAAAGGGCTGTTATTTTGACAAATGGGATAAAAATAAAAAGCATAAAAGGCTGCAGCAGGAGGCCTGAAACAGATGCTGAGCACTCTCCTTACTCAGTGAGGATGTGTTTGCCATGGTAAGTCATGCATGATTGTTGGAGGCGATATTCTTTGATTTGTTACTGCCTTTTATCTTATTAGCAGTTTCTGTAGTTTGAAATGTGTTAAGCAGAGCAATGCTCTGTGCATGTAATGCTTTCAAGGGTTTGACTGCAGCATTCTGTATTGTTTCACAGGCCTTCTATGTTGGAAGAGTGACAAATGGCTCAGTGATTTGTGTTTTGATGTCTGCTCTGGTCTAAAAGAGCATAAAAACCAGGTACAGAAAGCTCAGTTCAGCACATATTGACCAATGTTTCATGGGCTGCATCTTTATTTACAAGGCATCATATCTGACCTATCTACTCTTTACCACATTTCAGAGCCTCTAGGATGGCCAGCAGGCTGTCCAGAGCAGTTTCCTGCGGCTCCTTGAAGCACGGTGACTGGGGAAACACACCTCTGGAATGTTACCAGTCTAGCACAATCACTTTGCAGCACTGGCCTGCAACATGCAAACCTAGCACCATTTGCCACAGAAAAGGAATTGAACATGCCCTAGGAGCTTTTATAAGGCAGCCCAAACTAGCACTGCATACACACAGAGAGCAGTGGGGAAAAGCCGGGAGGGTGGATGTAGTGAGCTACATCTGAGACACTTTCAGCTATTAGCATGCTGAAATTAACTGGATTAATTTTGCAGCCACAAGTTCTCAAAAGTTGAGTCTGGACAGTTAGATAAAATGCAGATGCATCCTTATCCAGATTTTCTTGGAAAGCTGTATACTTCTAATGGTTASGACGTCAGAGTGTCCTATAGCTTCATTTCTTGCTTCACTTGTCCTGTACTGCAATGTCTGATAAACCTGTTCAGCTCTCATTGTTGASGCTTTTTATCTGTAAAGCAGGATTAAAATACTTACTACCATCCCCTGAAGGACATGATGGATGCATGCACCTCAGGATGGAGACAATGATGAATTGTCTTTGTGAGCCAATTTAGAACTGAAACAGCTTTCCATGGGCATACTATGTCCAGTAATATCACATACAATCAAAGACTGGCCTAATCTACARAATCAAATTGTTTGGAAAACACTGMATTTTTCCACTCAGTGTGAATGCCTTTTTAAACTTTTCACATACATTTTAATTCTAAGAAGTGGTAGCATGTTGATACTAGTCTACTTAGCAGACTGTGATATAATATTCATTACAAAGTGATCAAAACCAATCATACAGATATAATCTACTGAGGAGACAAAAGCTCTGRAAAAAAGTTAGAGATTAGCAGCTCTGCTATATATGGAGTATGATGATGACAAAAGCCAGCTAATTATTGCCGTTATGCCTCAATAATTTATAAAGTCAGCCATTTCCCCAAAAGATCTATAGGTCTCTTTTGACTCCTCAAAAGAAGAATAAATGTATCACAAATAAAAGTCTAGGTTTTCCACAAAGGGGTTCGAATGCATGGTTAATACTGATCTCCTGTCCTTTGAAAGAGCAAAATTTACTGAAAATTTACACGGCTGTTTGAATAAACATCCGAAATTTGGGGCTATGCCTCTGGTCTCCAAAAAGGCTGACCATGGAAAACAGAAGGTTTTATGTCCCAAAATAGTTTTTCTACAACCCACTTGTAAGCCATAAAAAAAATGTGAATACCCTAATATTATACCCATAAAAATATGTCCTGAATTTTTCAGAACTGTTTATTGTTTAAATATCCAGATATCAAAGTTCAGATTTTCAGAAGGTCCTAACCCTTTGCTCCTGAAAAACTTCTGTCCTTATCTGGTATCTCTACTTCTTCACATAAAACTGTAAAATTATTACTAACATATTTTTCATTTTTTTTCTTTCTTTTTTTTTTTTTAGCTAAAGGAAATCACAACCTAATTTGAAGGGTAATATAAAGATAAGCCAGTCTATGAAGTCTCCAGGTTTAATATGGGTGCACAATTTCATTTCATACTAATCAGTCATCTTTGCTATCTTGGAAAGCAGGTAAGAGAGTTCACTGAGCAGTTACCTGCTTCAGCTTTCAGGAGAATCTTGAAACAATTAAAATCATATACCAGTGAAATGTGTGTGCAGACATTCAGGTGAATGTGGTTTAGGAAATTAAAGTGTTATAAAACCCCAAGAGACAAAGGCATTAATTTTCAACAGTGTTTTTAACAGTGTTGCCTCCAGGCTCCACCTGGTGCCAGATTAGGCCTTTTGTGTCCCATGCCACTTGTGTGCAGTGGGCTGATATCTRTACACATGTGTGATGCTCCAAAAAGGCATCAGGAATGCCAAGAATGAGAATTCAGATAATTTTCTATGTGCAAGTAAGGCTGCCTTGCAGCAGTGTGTGGCTTGTTGTGATGCTTCCTTCCTCTTTCCCATCACTGCATTTCAGCGTGATAAGGAAAGGCCTCTCTGGCCAGTTCACACTTCACCCTAGAGGGATCACAGGTTCATGTTGGAAAAAACCTTCAAGATCTCTGAGTCCAACTGTTAATCCAGTCCAACTGTTAATTTCCAAGTCAACCACTGAACCACGTACCCCACAACTACACTACATGTCTGACACCACCACTTCCCTGGGCAGCCTGTTTCAATTTTCAGACAATCCTTTCAGTGAAGAAATTTTTCTTAATGTCCAATCTAAATATCATCATTACAGTCTATTCACCACTGGAAAGGGATTTATTAGGTTTGGATGAAGAAAATTTCTTCAAAGCCAAGGCTGAAATTTCACTGATTTTGTTGAAAAAACCCACCACTTTGGAGTCATATAATTATGGAACACTATCAGTTTCAAATTGCCCTTTTCCAGCTAAAATGTCCCTTAGTAGATGGTGCTTAGGAATTGTACTTCCTAATTTAGCATTCCCACTGAAACTACTGTGAACCTCAGGCCACTTTCTCACTCCCTGCCTCCTCCTCCCCCACCCCTGCAGTGGGCAAGACAGGAGAGCTGGGTGAAGATCAAAAGGTGCACAAGAGGTGAAGATCACAAGGATTGATATAAGAACAATTTACTGGAAACAGCAATGAGATAAGGAAAGAAGCAGTGACAGCCACAATATGAATGACAGAGGGCACAAGAAAAGAATTATGATTGCTCACCACGGAAATCTCTAACAACAAGCATCCAACCMCATCCACACTATCCTGACAGCTCCCTCTGGTTTGGGACCAGCACCATGCGAGCAACCCCTTCTTCCCAGAGGAGAGTCCCTTCCCTCCCCTCCTCCCACTCCTCTGCCCACCACCCCTCCTGGCAGTGATGTGAGGTTGTACACAAAAACCTCTGGGTCCCTGTCAGGCCGCCYCACAGCTACTGCAAAAATTAACCCTGGCCAGAACCTCTCATGGAAGCATACTCTTCCTTTCTGACAGCAGGGAGCAAGAATTCAATTTCCTCTYTCAATGGTTGCAGCTAAGTTACAAGAAATTATCCTGTTTTATTCTGTATTCGAGGAATAGTCTATTTACATGAGAGAAAATAGGACTTATAATTGTAGGTCTAGTTTCATACAATGCCCAAGAGTATGTACATTATTGTTTGCTCAAAAGAATTCAAGTTACAAAAAAATTTTTCATGATGCCTATGAGGTAGAATACAAACTAATAAAATATGTGTGATGGGTGGCAAAATATAGACATGAAGGCAGACAGCCTGAAAATTCAAAATTCTTAGAAAATGCAGCAATACATCCTATTAGTAACAGAACTCACTAGGAGAAGGACTTCAGGTTATGGAAAGCACCCTCGGATGAAATGAGCATCCACAGATTTCCCTTTTTTCAGCTCTGCTACAGCTCTCCTTTGGTAATTTATTCCCACCCAATCTCCAGCACATTGTGCCCAGTCATCCATACAAACATAAAGCAAACAAAAACCTGTAATAAATTAATCACACCATTTCTCCTGTCTCCAAGGAAGAAGAAAGGCGACTAGCTGTTATCTCTATTTCAAAACACTTGGGTGACAGCCACATAAGTGTTTTAAGGTAAATAAGTGAAGAGCAGCTTCATTAAAGGAAGGAAAGTCTATTGAAATGCACGGGTGCAGTCCAGAGCTTTGACTGCACACTAGGAAGAGTTTTATTCCAAGTTTACTATCAGGAGTTTTGCAGCAGCTAGCACAGGCATGCTTACACATTACTTCTCTTCTGTCACATTCAGCTGTCTCCTTCCTGCTGAGCACCATTAATCGCACTGATGTTCCACCAGTAAATAAAAGAGGGTAAGTTGCTGGTCCCTAAGGAGGCCACACCATCCCATAACTTGAAAATCAGCCTGAAGAAGCAGAAAATGCAATCAGCACAAAATAATTTATGTTTTTGTCTTTATTATGCTGAAAAAAAAAACAACAAAACAAACCAAAAAACAAACAAAGAAAAAAAATCTCAAAAAGAACCTCAAAAAACAACCAGAGAGAAAGGGAGATATAAAAGGCTCCRAATAATATTTGTCCCAAACTCAACTGAGCAGATTTTTCCTTGTGGCACTAATGAGACGACAAGTACGGTCAGGGTTGTGTCTTCACCTGGTTCTCAGGCATACAAAAGCTGTCTGTTTTATGACTGCAGCCTGCTTAGCCCCTGCAGAGGGAGCAGGAACACCTCATTATCAGAGATGGGAGATTTGCAAGCAGGAATCTTGGATGAGATGCACCTAATTAGACAAGACTCTTTCCCCCGTCACCAGAAAATGAGAACGGACTCAAGGATTTTTACCATTGGTAATGTGTTCTGAATGAAAGGGGCCTAATGTGTAGTTTATTGTAGCATATTCTGTAGGAAATGCATATGCAAGCCATTGCTGGCAGCCAGTCCTGCCAGTGCAGACATTGCATAATCAAGGCCAGAAGCCCTAGGGGTCTGACAGCCAGTTGCTTTTAAAAAATCCCGCTGTTTCACTGCACTTTAGAGAAGATTTTTGTAACTTTTGCTTTGATTATTTTCCTAAGGAAAATCCCCTATCATTTTTCCATTGTTCCTGATCTTGCTGGTTTTTTTTCCCACTGAACAGGGTTTCGAAAGCAGACATTCATTTTAAATAATTCAATTACTCCTACTGCTGCGCAGTTTGCCTTAAACTCCATTTCTATGCCCAGAGCTATGCTCAGGGCAAGAGAAAACTTCTAATTATTTGGACAGTTTTGCTCTTTAATTATAGAAGATCTTTGGCTAGAATGACATTTTCAAGAAACGAGGAGAGGCTTGTTAAAGAAAGATAACAAAAGAACCCACAAAACCCAAAAGGCTGAAATCTTTATGTATTCCTTGTTTTGATATGCTACCCATTATGATAGTGTTGAAGCAGGTTTAAAGCCTGGGGTGTTGGAGGGAGAATAGATAACATGGTATGTTGGAGAGTGTGAGAAGTACTGCTATTGTCAACACTGATTTTTCTATTCTCTGAGCTCAGTGTTAGGATATCCTAAGTAATGTTCTCRGTTTGTTTAATGTCCTTGCAGGTTTGGCTAAATCCTTAAAAAAATAGAATGATAGAGATCTGTGGAAATGGGACAGTGACTAACATATTTTATATGTCTCTTATTTCTCATGCAAAGGGCTTTYGTTTCCTGGGAAGATTCCCTGCTGACTTACACTCTCCATCTAAGTAGTGTTTGGGCATCCTTCCCTTCTTCTTCTTCCTCACTGTCTCCAGTTTAACTCCCAGTGGCCTGTCATTGTCCATACTGCTCCACCTTTCCAGYGTCCTGCCTGCTGTAACTTCTTCCATATTGTGTCCATTCCAGGTTCTTTGCTCTTCCTCAGTTTGTTTCACAGGATGACATCACCGTGCCTAAAAAAAATGGTTCATTTCTTTTTGAATACAGATGCAGGAAGTGCTTCCAACCTAAGCTCAGCACTTCCAGAATCACATCATCTTCCTACTTCTTGAACTGAAGATAGCACTAGAGAGGGAAACTCATCCTATGAAACAATGAATTATCTCATCAACTTCAGAATGAGTCAGCTCTACTGGAAATACTCACTCCAGATTGCAGCTTGCAGCAGTTACTCCCCATAAGTTAACTGTATGCTGCTGGGAATGTGGCAGCAATTCCTGGCACTTGGAAATGCTTTCAGACAGAAGCAGTATCATGCAGACACACACAGGTGTTATGTGGGAGCTTCCAAGCCAGAGCAGCCTTGGCACTGATCCTGATGCTACTTTTCATGACACTGGAGGCACTAGAAAAGGACCGAGGTTCATGGAACACATATCTCTGAAAAGTTAACACATGATGATACCTGACGTGAAAGGATTATCAGGCTCAGTCATCACAAAAATAAGAGCATATTCTGCCACACAACACGTTCACATAAGGAAAAAGATATTCCACTCACTGAATTAAGTAGACTGCAATTGAATATTGCCAGATTGTTATCAGTTGTTAAGTGTTTAACATTCTCCAAGTACTTAAACATGCTGAATTGAAGCCTACCTTGTAACACATAGTGCCATCTCTAAAGACAATATTAAAGCAGCTGCACAGCTTTGGAATTATTACCTCCAAGAGCTCAATAATTTCTTACTGTGTAGCATTTTCTGCAAGTTTGTGAGAAGCAGGTCTGTTGGTGAGTCCAGCAGCTCACTGCACTCAGTCCAGCTGCTATCAGCATCGTGCTGCTGTACCCACTTCTGAAATGGTCCTGGGAGGGATGTGTCTGCCTGCAGGCTCTGGAGAGGAGGATGCTAACTACAGCTACTGCCTAGGACATGCAATCACCCCATGCTGTCTGTCCTTTGGGGTTTTGCTTGCAATCTCTTTTTGACTGATATTTATCATGTTATAATGTCTATCCCTCTAAATCAAAGACTGCCATCAGTTTAGAGAGTCTGTAACTTCTCTTCCTCCACAGACATATCTTTTTCTCATCTGCAAACTTTTCCTCCCAGACCTTGCACACTTACCTTCCTAATCACTCGCTGACTTTATTGTCTATACCCAGGGACTATGCTGATCCCCAAATACCTCACTTTGCTGACATTAGGCRTGGCTGGATTTTTTCCCAAATATTGTCATGGATCCTTCACTGGTATTTTTGCCACAGCATATGCTACCAGCTGATTATATTAAACATAGGCAACCACCAACAAGTAGAGTAGAGGCAGTAGTTCTCCAGAGGCTGCCTTCTGAGTCTTCAGCTGAGTGCTTAATTCCAAGAGTCAATAATAACTAACTGAAAGTAATTAATATAATAAAACTGCTGCAAATGGTACAATTTCATATCTGCATAAACATCCCGTGCTTCATCTGGCACTCCCCTCCTGGTAGAGCGATGGATACATAGCCCTGTGATCAAAGCATCTATTTTTTCTTCTGGTTTAAAGCTTCAATTTTAAAGGAAAAGTTTTTAAAAGTTTCTTCTGCAATTTAAAAAATTAACATAAATAATTACCTTTAGCTAGAACCAAGAAAAGCTGACATCATACACGAAACTATAAATGTAGCCAAACAAGTTGTCTTCTCACACCAAACGTAGCTCAGGAATTTAGTTCTTAACTTAATAGAAGGTCATATCTTTCCACAGGTTTTTCTGCTGAGATTCTGAAGCTTTTAAATATAAGATAATCTTCTAAGCAGAGACWAAGAAAAACAATAAGGAATGGGATGCAGTAAGGCAATTATGCAGAGATTCAGGATTAAAGAGGCTTTATAACCATTTCTCTCCTACATCCTCCCCCTCATCATCGAGTGGATAAAGGGTAGTAAAAGATGTGTGCAAGAGAAGAAGAGAAGGAAGAAGATAGTTTCTTTGCTCCTCCAGCCAAATCAGTACTTGTTAGTACACTCCTTGGGGGTTACAACTGGATCAACTTCTCTGTTGCTTATTTTAGAGTCATCTTTTGCCAAAGTGCTGTGCTGCTTTCCCATTTCACTATTCTCCATAAAATCCTCACATTTTCCTTTCTCAGAGAACTGCTTCTGAAAAATCATGACTCAGCCAAAATGCTTTAGAAAATTAATAATTAAGGTCTTTGGAGTACTTTTACTAAGCCAAATGGGCCGTTATGGAGCACCCTGCCCCAGCATGGCAGACCGCTGCTCCCCACCTTCTCTTTCTTCCATCCCTCATTTTAATGTCATTCACAGACTTGCAAAATTTTCCATTCACCTCATTGTTCACTTATCCAGATAAGAATTCATTGCTTGGGCTACAGTGACCCTATGAAAGACCACAGCTTTCCTAAAGTCAAGTTATACAATACCTAGGCAACTTTTTTATTGCTCCTGGTAGTCTGCCCTGTCTTTCCACCTTCTATATGCTTTCATTTTGCATGAGAATGCAGCAAGGTGTTCCCTATTTCAAACCATAAAGTTTCTGGTTGAGAAAGGATGAGTTAACCACATAACAAAGAGATTAAATTAGTCTCATAAGCATGGCAGAAGCACTCATACATTTCTCATGAGGCTAAAGGTACTACAGTTCCATTTGCAGAACTGAAAATAARCCAATGTCTCTTGAGCTACTGGAAGAGTTAATGGTCTGTGAGACTTGAATTTCAACACTGAGCATGGATGTTTTGTAGCAGAAAGGCTGTATACTGATTTTGTGTACCATAGGAGTTTATGTATCATATCTAGGTCTGTATGTCAAGCTACTTTTAGGGAGCAAGACTTCCTTTTCAAATATCTTTTCAGTTTTGTCTGCTTTGCTTCAGGTCTCTGGAATCAGGCTCACTTGGCTGGTGCATGACAGATCTGCTGACCAGACCTTCACCCAGCTTATGAAGACCTGGAGCAAGAAGGGGCAGAGACCGTGCCCCAGAAGCCTTACAGTTTGGGACCACAAGGCAACAGGTGGAAGAATGAGTCTCCTGCTTAAAACCCAAGACACGGCATGTTGTGCTCTGGAGTTCAAGACTCCTGCTGCACCTAGCAAAGAGAAAACCTCAAGAACTGGAGCCACTGCTATAGCAGTAGACCACAGATATTTGAAGAGAGTTGATCTACAAATAGAAGGCATGGTGAAAGGTGAAAAACAATCTGAAAATGGACCATGAGAGATGGAAGACAAGATCTACTTGTTCATTAGGAAAACTCATGTGAGATGATTAAGACTCTACTAAATTCCTTAGAGAACATCTGCATGAGAGCATGGTTTTCCATGAAATTATGCATGAAGAGTTCTAGAGACCACAGAACACCAAAACAAGAGCACTTTTTTGTCAGCTTCAGAGGTGACTAAATGTAGGAGAGAGCTTTATATTGGAAGCTAATTAAATTTGACTGTGAAATACCCACATGAATGAAAAGTGGAAGAGACCAACTCACTTTTTATAGCTTTTATGTAATATTGTTCCTTGTTGACAACCATGAAGGGTCTGAATCTACAACTGCATGTCAAGGTAAGTCACAAGAATGTGAAGTTTTCCTACTGTCTTTTACAAGCAGACAATGTGTGGTGGTGGAGCTTCCTTATAGATATGTCACTCATTTTTACAGAGTAAGAGGAAGGCTCATAAGAGCATGAGGAACCTGAGAGTTTACAGAGGTTAATGAGATTAAATCAGTGCTGCTGTTCAGGTTCTCTTTTGATTTCCTTTTGACTTTCCCACTGCTCTCTGGTTCTATTAAGGCCAGCCTCTCTTTGAGAGATAAAAAACTATAAACAAGGTTGGGTGCAGAGAAGTACAATATTTATTTTTTTATGTTCTAAAATACATATGGGATTGATTTCTGTTTCACCTCAAATATTTTAGCAGTGCTAATGTAAAACACAAAATCATTCAATCATATCCASAGAGACTTAAGAAAGAGCATGACTTGCTGGAAGGAGTTAATCCAATGTAATCATAACTGTGGGGTCAGAATTACACCCATCAATTTAAGACTCCACATTTACCATTTTCAAGAAGTAAAATTTTGTATTAAAAAACCTGTTCATTCAATTACTAAGGATCCAGTGATCCTTAAATGTCATCCTGACTCATTGTTAAATTTTACCCAATAATATGATTCTTTCATAGGTCTGATGGGATAGCCCTGAACTACAGTACTGCCAGTTCTTGCAAGAACTCAGGACTGAAGCTTGTTATGTCTGTCTTGTGGGAAGATTTCTTAACCTGCGAGTGGCTTTGCTTTACTTGTTTTAGCTCTGGCAATATTTTTTTTTTCATAGACCAGGTGTTTCTGGCTAATTTGGTTTACTTTTGTTTTTCTTTCTCTGTTATAGCCATCGTTATATTTAGGTAGCAGTAAGAAGCAGTTACTCTATGCAGAATGAGATATTTATAATTCTGCAGTGGAATTCCCTTGCTCAGTTTACATCCATTCCAGGTGATTACTTCATAATGCATGGATCCTTGGGATTCTTGGTTAACAGCAACATCTGCTATAAAGGCTTTTGAAAGCCTTGTTTTTCTGAATATAAAATCTCTATCTCAAGCATGTAGAGGGGGAAGAATTTTTTTACTGTTGAAAAGAAAATTTTAATTATAATAATATATTCTGTCTATAATCCTGAAGCAAAGGACCCAATTCAGAATCTTGAATGTTTGTACAGAAGCTCTACTAAATTCCTTAGAGAACATTTGCATGAGAGCATGGTTTTCCATTAAATTAATATTGATCATATTCACAGTCTGGAATTAAGTGGATAATTCTTTTCCATGCTTGTACAACTCCCATCTGTACAAGAAAATTTGATAACTGTATTCAAAGAATGAAAGTAAATAATACATGTAATCAGTATGAGATCAAATCAAGGTTCAGCTATGGGCACTCCATTCCATCTCCCAATCTGTAGTGTTTCAAATGAGGAGGGTGTGTGGAAGTGGATTCTTCTCTGAGCTCTTGTCTTAATAACATCATCAATGATGATAATACCAATGGCCATCTTGTAATYACTACACTTCTAATGGTTCAGTTTATATGGTTGGTACAGGAAATCTCTATTTAGCTTCATTCCTGCTCTAAGGACTACATTTCAGCAGATCACTTCTACCAGACTAAAGGTGTCTGCAAACTGATATAGAAATAAAGTGTACATACAGATAACTMTATATGCCTTTGTGAGAAGAATCACTGGTTAAAACTGTTTGATAATTGAAGATTTGCTAGTTTGTTTTGATCCAACCTCACACCTTTCAAGTATCAATGATTCTGTATGCATTTACTGTGCTATTTGCCCTACTTTTCAGTGTGGCTGCATTAAAAAGAAGAAAAAATGTGCAGTGCCATAGAGACAGTATAGCATGCTAACTTTTGAAGCCAAAACCATAGATATCACTTTCACCATTTCTACAAGAAAAGTGGAAAATTATTTACTGTCATTGCTTTCATGCTATAATTTAATTGACTGTGAGAAAGTGAAATACCCATGAACATAAATATATAAAGAAAATCAGGAACATTAAAAATGTTTAATGTGCAGTAAAGAAATAATTAAAATAATGAAAATACAGTTAATATGTGGTTTTTCAAAACAATATCGAAAATAATGGTTAGACTCTATTGTTTCTAGAGGCATTTTCCAACCTAAATGATTCTATTATTCTGTGAAAGGCTGTCCCATAGCTAACAAAAGCAACACACAGAATGCTAGAGAAGAACTGCATYTTTATGCTAGAGCCATCAGCAGGCCTGTAATGCCAGTAAGAGTGAGCTGGGAGACCAYGGCATAGAAGAAAATGATGCACTTTTCACCCTCTATGACCATATACAAAATGTAGCTTAAAAAATTCATCCTGACAGCACCTTCACTGTAAGCAGAAAAAGAAGTATGTGCTTCCTGCAAGATTAAAAGAAAAAAAAAATCTCTGGTTGCAAAATTGGCCACAGAAACCTACAGATTTACTTCTGTGTGTCACGATATGTTTTGTTGCCATCAGTTACTGTCATAAGGTAATGGGTCTTGTTACACATAAGATTAAATACTGACCATGACATGTAGCGCATGCAATCCACAATGAGGCTTTCTTAGCTTGTTTGGGTTTTGGAAATAGCCTATTCAATCTCATGTGTGTATTTCCATCCATGCATCATGGACCATAAATCACACAAACACAGCATTATAACTGGAAAAATTTAACTCACTGGGGATTTTCATGTGTAGTGAACAGACAGGACTTTTTGTTCTTATACAGCTCCAAAGCAGACCAGAAAGCAAGTATATTTTAATGTATGGAATGAGTACATGGAGTTTTGTACTACTGTAGGGTGCTTGAAATATGTTTTTCTAAAGTGATGGAACCAAAACTACTCAAAAACTGGGGAGAGGAATGGGATTATGATTTAGAAAGTGAATAGATATTCAAATCCCTTAACAGCTTTTCAAAGGAAGAATGCTTGTAATTTGCAAAGAATTTAGAACTAAAATTCAGTTATACGCATTTTGAGAAGAATAAACATAGTGGGCAGAGACAGTGTTATCTCAAAATAGATTTCCAAATGCATAAGAGTATACAATCTTCATTTTTGTCATGAAGTTTCACAGTAATGTTAGCTGTACTTCTGTAGACCCTCTCTTTATTGGGACTGTTAAAATTTTGTTTAGTTTATCATTAGACAAAACTGACATGGTCAGAAATCACTCAGATTATTAAAATTACATAAAGCACTGCCTTCTAGGTCACAAGCAAATTCAGCCTGCAGGCTTGGGAGATACAGTGTGCTGCATCAAGATTTCCAGTTTATTTCTCTGCAAGAGAAATTGCTTCTTGGCTAAGTGCTTTTTGTTTTCATGTTTACGTGGATCAGTACAAAGAAGCTTAGTCACATCTGTGAGGCAGTGGAATCAGTGCATAACACAGCACAGACCATGGAAGCACTGGGTTAAATGCTGTCTTTTGGAGGTTCAGGTTTAAGTCTGGCAAAGACTAGTGTCTAAAGGAGCAGTCACGGCCACTGTGTCCTGCAGATTCTTCTCTGTATTTCCCACATGCCAGGGCTGGCATTCATGCAGCCACACTTCTTCAGAAATAACAGTCTTCTTCTGCATTCTTCTTCAGGAGCCACATTCACCCTGAACAACTTCCCTCTGCTTAGCTTTCGCCTTACCCCATTTTAATCAGTTCACTCAGAAGCCACATGAACATTGGCTCCAGCATAAAAGTTAGAGTAGAAATGACCTTTTCAGCAGCAGCACAAACATATGCCAGATTAAACTGACTGGAGTTTAAATCAGTTCTTCTGTCATTTTCCAATTATCGTAGTGGCTTAATAAATATATAATTCTCAATCCAAAAAGACTGTAACTGGGCCTGTCCTAGGATGGTAAGTATAACTCTGCCAAATAAAATTCCAAGTTACATGTGTCTTGAAAATCAAGATTCATATTCATTTGAAAAAGAAAGTCACACTGGATTTCATAAAGAAACCCACATCCTAGTTACAGAGTCTGTTACCAGATTTATAAAGTAGCCTTTTTCTGTACATTTAGCACATGGGAAAAATACAGGGCATATGTGTACTTGTTACTGTCCATGGTGCTGACTTTCTTGTTCTACATCCTTCTGACAACTCATATAGTACATATTACAGGTATTTCTAAAGTAACAAAACCAAACACTATAATGTTATAGTAGGACAATGAGAACCTGCCGCACCAAGACAAACCTTGGCAATTAGATTCAAGTCAATCTGTCAAATCCTGCTAAACTGAAAGATAAAATACTAAGGAGATGCAGTCAATGGAAAGAAATGATCATATCAACTGCATCTCATTTAATTCTACCATTACTTTTGTTTGGCACATACACAGCTCAAAATTAAATATTCAGCCATAATACCTTCCACAGCTTGCTGAGAGCCACTTTAGAACAGACAGAATTGATGCCCTTATTTTGAATTTGTAGAAAATCTCACAATCATCTGTGGGCAGGRAAATACAGCTCCTCCACAGGCAGGATCATGAGCTAACATGGGATTTCCTTTACTGATGGTAAATTATGCACATAATAAAATAAGGAGCAAACATCCAACTGCCCTGAGAAAAACAGCATTACATCCACAGGTAGCAGAGGCAAATCAAGGCTTGGGGAAAAGATCTTTCTCAAACTCACCGCAAACACAGAGGAGTATCAAAGGCCTTGAAACACCTGAGTGAAAAATTAATCCTATTCCAAAACATTCAAGAAACTGTATCAAGAAAAGGGTAGTTAACAGCATTTAAGAAGGCAAGAACCAAGAAAAAGCAACCAGCAACTGCAGAAGTCCAAACATTTAGTCGTTCTGGAGAAAAGAAATGGCAGAGTCCACTACTAAATTGCAGTAATACATAACAGCTCCCTGGGGCTGCAGGTAGTTGGTTCTTCCAGGCTTAAGACCAGGCAAATATAACTAAAAGAAGAGGTGGAAAAGAAAGAGCCAGTGGTAATCTGTCACAGGAAAGTGAGTGTTTTTTTATAAGCACTGTAATACCTGCTTGTGAAGAGAGTTAGTACACTATTACCACGAAAACTACCAAACATGTTTGCTTTAACTTGGGTTGTGTTTGTCCGCTGTCTTGTAGGAGACATAATTTGAGTTGCATCAAATTCATCAAAGCAGCTTTGAAAATCCATTTCAGATGTCTTAATATAATTTAAAATAGTATTGCACATGTGCTTACATAGTTTGGACGAGATTTCTGTGCTGCACCCCTTCAGTTCATGTAAATACACAGATATTAACTATAAATTTGGTTAGCTGTGCTTTTACAGAAAACAGAGATGAGTGTTTACTATTCACCTGGGATTCCATTCAGGTTTTACAAAAGGATTTTATGAATGATTCAAAGTCCCAGAATTCTATCACTGAACTGCTGACATCACCTATGCTAGCCTGAGAAAAAGGTGATCTATCTCTGTCCACTTTACCTCTATTGGCCTTTCTTGCTAGAATGCTCAAGGGAACTATGTGACCAGAAACTTGCTTTTAGGTGCACTTATGAAAAAGTGTATTTAGTGCAAAATGCATTAAGGAAATGTTGTTGTTGTTGTTTTTCCTGCAGGCATTTATAGTTACTATTCTCAGTAATCTAATTCAATTGAGCTCAATTGGTGCATTCACATTTTWAAAAGCTGTATCTTTGAAGAATTTGGACTTATATAATAAAAAAATCCTCTCTTAAAATAGATTATCTAAATAAAGTAGACAGGCAGGTTTAAAACTGGGTATTTGTGGAGTATACTAAAAAGTCCTTAAAATTTCAAGRAACTTTAGATTTCCATCTTGTAACAGTTTTGCAGGGGCTCTAACAGAATTCAAGGCATTATTTAAGAATGCTGCTCTAAAAACAATAAAAGCTTTTTCTTTCAAGTCTGGTTCTCAGTGTTATATGAAAAGAYAATGTAAACAACTGGTAGCAAGACTGAATATGAACTGTAATGGCATGAGTATTAGCATATACTCAAGCTATCCATTTCTTTTCTTTAGAGCACTATGCATCTCAATAATTCTCAGATAATGTAGATCTTTATTAGAAATGCTCAGGGATATTTTTTGCTCTTCTAAACTGGTAAACTCAAAAGAGATCAAACATTAACATTTTAAAGAGATAGCTCTGCTGGGTGAAGRTTTTCTTTGAGCAGTTGGATCCTCCTAATGAGTCTGTTCTAAAGTTTTTTCACTTGCTGGAAAAACCATTATGTACTTAAATAGTTTGTAGCTRTGGCAAGTTACAGGGCCTATCAGGTTTTAAGGACTCTATAGAGGTTGGCAATGCTGCATCCTTTACATTACTTAGTCAATGCAACAATTTTTCCTCCCTTTTTTTTTTTGGTGAAAAACAGTGATGCTTTTTATTCAGATGAGCTGACCATATTATTATCTGTTCTATAGCTCTGGAAAGCTTTCTTTCCTATTTGCATGTCACATTGTGTGTCTGTCTCATTATTTCAGTGGTACACAAATGACCAAACATTGTAAATGCTACACTGTGTAAAACAACACAATGGCTGCATCTGCATTGAAAATCTTTCTTGGTTGCCACAGTAAAGGACTCATTTTGATCTCACTAAGGAGAAACATATTTTAATATGGACTATTAGAAATCTTGTAAAAAAGGAAAAGCACCTATTTAGTGAAGCAAATGAAAACACTCTTATTGATTTAATTAAAATTGAAGTGGACCCTCTTTTCTCATTATCCGCTGGTAGTAGACCCTGTTGTTTACATTGAATACTACACAAACCACAAGTATTTTATTGGGATCTCTGTAGGACCATTATGTTGTGCAATGATCTACTCCACATGAATAAAGGCATCAAAATTACCTTGATCATTTGATCAAAGGCAGTGTATACTTAGGGACATTCACAGAAGTTCAGGAACAAAGAAATTTTCATATTATTTTGAACCCAGCGACTGAAATTTAGGACTTCTTAGAACTTTGCAAACACTAATTACCAAAATGCCCTTTCATCCTCTCTCAAAAAAACTTTTTTACTTCTATAAAGTGATTAAAAGTATGCCATTCTTAATAACTKAGACAGAAAACAAACAGAACTGTTGAGAGCTAGGTATTCTTCTTAGTGTCTGTGTAAGCAATGAGCATCTCTAGGCTGGCTGCATTTCCCTGAAATATACAGTCACATATATGTCACTGTAGCAGAGCTGTCTACAGTAACTCACTGTCCTCGTGGTTGCTCTCTTTCTGTCACCAGAGGCCTTGTGGACTGCTCAATGAAGATCTTACAACAACAGTGTTCATCCTACAGTGCTGAAACCAGCAGCTGTGCATATTAATGGTTGTTGTATGGGCAGCACTTTAAAGGAATAACCTTTCCTAGCTAGACTGATCATTACATTAGGGACATTTTACCAGAAATTTCTGAGAGATGTGGAACCAAATCTCTTATTTCTAGATATGCCACAACATCCCTTTCTCCCAGGTATCCACTGATAACTCGGTGGATTTTGCAGCTCCTCCTTAAATATTGTGATACAGAGGGGCAAGAAGCCTACATATAACTGAGAAAATTCTTCTTGTCATCTACCTTTAGAATTCCAAGCCTTTTCTCCAGCTACAGATAAAAGTATTCAGTTTTTTTTGAAATCAGACTCAAATATCACAATGAAAATCTGAGACAGATATAAAAATTTGAACCTTCTTTTTAAAAAAAATTATTATGTTACCAAACCACATGGAACACTTCTGCACCAGAGAATAGGTTAGTACACAATGTGTTTTATTATCTTTGCTGATGATAATAAACAAGATAATAAACAAGATCCAGAGAATAAAAGTGGAAGAATATGTGTGTGCACATGCATGTGGATGTCTGTGTGTGTCTATGTATGCATGTTTTATATATATGTATCTTCTTTTATGTCATTAAAGATACTTTGAGAACTTGACTTCTTATTTCCTTCTTTTCTTTCTAGATGAYTCTTATGTCTAAACCCTGTATCCACTATTCTATTTTATGGTTGAAACCAATTGTTCTGGTGTTTTTTTGTTGTTGGTTTTTTTTTTTTTAATAGGCAGTATTTCTAATACAAATTCTTTGATCAGTTTCACTTTCTGTGGGCAGGTTTCTAAAACAGTTTTTCCTGGAAATCAACCAGAGCTATAATTAATATCTGAGAAATGCCCCAGGATACTTTCCTATTTTTCCGCACTGCAAACAAAGTATTTGATAGGGTTTTTTTAAAATATTCATGTATCTGCGATCAGAATAGAGTGTGAGAATAGGAGAAGAGGATGCAGTAGTTAATTTTAGGTGAGAAAAAATTAATACAAAAGAAACCTAAACCTAAAAGGGAAAGGAATTTGTAAAGTTTGGGGTTTGAATATTCTGGGAAAAAATTAAAAATAATTTTCACTTTATTTTTTGGTTAACCATTCTATGTCATTTACTGAGAAAATTTGCTGCCAGATGGCCATGAGATATTTCTCACACWATGTAAAATTTACAATGATAAATTTTTAAGTTAGTATTTAATGACAGAAATGAAGCAAAATAGTAAAATGTTGAAAAAAAAATCTGTAAAGATCCAATTATGTTTGCTCTCTTCCAAGTGTCTTGGGATGGCCCTGGCTGGACAAAAACCATCTCTGTAGCCCGCCCTGTTACCAAAGCTTGGCCATACAAACCCAATACACCAAGAATGACAACAAGAGATCAGAGATAGCAGTTTCACAATCCAGTGACAAATCTTTGGTGGTAAAGCTTAGCTAATATTTTGGAGGAAGATTAAAAAGTCCTTCAGTAATCAGTTACAAATAAATATACTTTGGGGTTACAATATTTCTATCTTTGAAGGTGTTTCTCAAAAATATCTCAAAATTAAATTAATCAAACTCCAAATCTGATTCTGAAAGACGTGTTCTTTTATCAGATTAAATGTTAATTTAAAATGAGCATAACATCAGCAACACCATCGCTTACTGTTCTGTTAAGCTTCTGATGTAATTTATATTTTGAAAATGAGTTGRACAAACATTGGTATTTTCAAATATTTAGTACACATCTATGACTACTCATAACACTTCATAGTTATTGGRGCCTGAAAATGAATTCTTAGGAAATCCACAGCTTCTGGTATGGTCTTTGTTATCGCAGACAGGAATAAACAAAGACTCAGTAAGTAGAAATTCTTACATAAATTTATTTTCATCTTACCTGCCCATGCATGCCACTCCTGTTCACATGGGATTGCAGGATGGAGGTAAATACAGATKTATGTATCTATATGACTGCAGCTGTATCTTCATCCGGCTACCTATAGCTAGAAATCTTGATAAGTATATGCACACCCCTCTTTTTCACATTGAGGGTGGTCAAACACTGTAACAGATTACCTAAAACTATTGTGGAGTGTCCGTGGTTGTATTCATAATATGACTGGACATGGTCCTGGAAAACCTGCTCTAGCTGACCCYGCTTGAGAAGGTGACTTGACTGATTTCCAAAGATCCCTTCAGTTTAAACACTTCTTTGATTCTCTGTGATATTTGTTAATGGACAGCTTCTATGAATTCACTTGCCAAATTACTCAGTCTTGATGCCATAATTTTGCTTCATAGAACAGTTTACTGAATGCCTCACATCTTATAGTTCTCACTGCTTGCTTCTGAACACTCCTTGTTTCCTAATTCTATTCCAGATTGACTCTGAGAAGAGTGTTCAATTGATTTCCAATGGGATACCTGTGTGCTTTATATCCTATTCATTATCCATCTTACCAAGTTTGCTTTCCTTAATTGCTGCTGTGAAGTGCAGAGTTTTCTTCAGTTTGAGCTCTCTGCAGTGAAAATTACGGTTTATTCTTCCTATGAATTTTTACATGCAAATACCTTAAAGCAATTTACATGGAAATATGTCTTAAACGTCAGCTTTTCCAATTTGAAGGTTTCAACCTAGAAGGAAAAAGAGATAAAATAATTTTATAATTTTGGTTATGATGGCAAATATGGTAGCACATCTCTAGAGCATGTCAGGATCTTTTATTTTAAACTATTTATTTGATTTTGTTCATTTCTACCTCAATAAAAAAGCAGGAAAATCTTAGAAACATGGGTTAAAGTATTACTTCATTTACACAATTTTTTATCCTTTTATACTGTATTTAATTCTCATGTTATTGTCCTCAAACCTGCTGAAATTCATGCATCTCAGTTAGTTTCTAGACTGTCTGATTTGATTGTCTACTTATGAAGCAAGGAAAGAAGAGACTCTAATTAACAAAACTTTGATGCCAAACAAAGCCATCATTATATAAATGAAAAATATTTCTTGATACCTCAAAGGGGGCATTTGTAACATGCCAACAGAAATATCATATACTAATTGAGGGTAATATGAACCTACAACATGAAAAATTCTTTGCAATCAAATTATACAGGAGGTTAGTACAGGATAATGTTTAGCTTTGAGTTCTTTTGCACTTTTTCTATTCCCACAAGGGTCACTTTGTGAATGTGGTAGAGGCCTTAGCCTTCTTTGCTGAAGTCATTACCCAGGGTCTGTATTGAAGACTAATCACCTCTGAAACTATAGCAGGCAGGATGAATATATTCAAATTGATGCAAAAAGTATAAGARGCCACATGTATGCATTGTCTCTAATGGTGAAATAATGGAATCTTATAATATCTTTTATTCTGCAGAAGCCTTGTTGCCTAATGGGCTGATTCTGCTCCGATGCTAAGTGCAACACAGACCTTAACAACAGCTGTGGGAATGCCTCCTACATGATAGAATTGCACTGTAAATTTTATTGTCTTTTCTGTGCTGCAAAAAAAAGCTGTATTTCTTTTTCTAAACAATTTCTAACATCAGTAAATTGGTTTGAATGCCTCCTGCAAAATAATAAAACTTAATCACTTTTATGTGGATTCACTKAAGGGTTGAACAAAAATGTTCAGAATTGGCCATCTTACCCCCTAATCAACAGCTAGTAAGGRTGATAGGGTTCCTAAAAGTTGGCAAGTTCAGAGTGATTGAACAATACCATATAAAATTCCATGGASGGTTATTAAACAGACATTTAAGGTGTCTAGCTGAAGAAATTCCTAAGTACAAATTTTTGAAGGCTGCAGAGTATTTTCAAGAAATATCACTGCTTACTTGTCCTGTTCTTATACTTAACCTTATATATCTTTTATTGACCATGGTCTTGACTGTTCAGCTCAATAGCTATATGGTGAGATCTATTCTAATTTTAGAAAAAAGGTATTGACAACTTTCAAGAAAATTATTTGTATTGTCCTTCTTTTCTTCTTAAAAAAACCCCCATAAAAACATTTCAATTGGTGGAAATCTCATGGCATGTCTATTTCAAGAAATGCCAGAGAGAACAGGACCTGAGTTAGTGAAGTTACTAGCACAGAGCCCTCTCTAGTTTAATTAGTCTTCCTCTACTGTGAATTAAAGCCAAAATATTGATACTACTCATTAAGAATAACTAAATGCTGGTATGATGGTAGAGCATCTTTTTTAAAATTAGAATTCTCAGATTAGCCATGTGACCTAATTAATAGTAAGAATTTTTCTCTTAAAAGAGCATTTAGAGATTTAAGGTCTATGTCTGTACCGAGCATGTTAGTTAAAATGATGGTTACCAAGGGTAAAAACTGGAGTGTCTAGGATATCATGAAGCAGAATAAAACAACATGGCTTCTGCAAGGGAAAATCTCATTTCTTAGTTTTTTATTTAGGCTCCTTGAATAGATCTATAAAATGGTATATGAAGAAAAAATATTTCACATAATTTGGTAAAACTACTTAAGAGCCTTTGGCATGGTCCTGATTAAGATTCTATAAAATAAGAAGACCAAAAGGACCAACTACATCCCATGAAGCATCAAGAACTGCATTGCTAGTTGGTTGAGGAGGTGGTTGTCCCACTCAACATGTGCTGGCCCAGTCTCAGGCATTGTGTGCAGTTTCAGGTGCCTCAGTAGAAGAAGGACATCAAGTTCTAGTAATGTGTCCAGAGCAGGTCAACCAAGATGATTAGCAGCCTCAAGGGCAAGACTTACAAAGGGGTGCTGAGGTCGCTTGGTTTGTTTGGCTTGAAGAAGAGGAGGCTGAGGGTGACCTCATTGCAGCCCTCAAGGGTGGGCAGTGGCAGGGCAGGTGCTGATCTCCTTTCCCAGTGACCAGTGGTAGGACCCGAAAAAATAGAATGAAGCTCAGGGGCGGTTCGTATGTGACATTAGGAAAAGATTTTTCTCTAAGAGGGGTATCACCAGTGAAGWGGTCATGGCACCAGGTCTGCCAGAGTTCAAGAAGTGTCTGGGTGGTGCTCACAGCCGTATCTTTTAGTTTTAGGGCATTTCAGCAAGGAGCAGGGAGTTGGTGATCCTTATGGGTCCTCTCCAGCTTGAKATATTCTGTGATTCCATGAGATGAGATGAAATAATCTTAAAAGGAATTGTCGTGAAGAAAACATTGTTGTAAAGAAAAGGCCAAAGAGCACAGTGAAACAACCAGTTAAAACCCAAACTAAAGCAACTAACTGAACACAACAAAGAGTTTACTGCATTCAAACTGTTATTGTTCAATGCTGATMAATAGTTTTAAAAGAACTGTAGAACAGGACTGGCTCTCTCCTTACTGAAGATTGCGGATACTACAAAGTCATTTAAGTCAGGAAGGGTCACAGAGATTGATAGAAATTTTGGACATACTTAATTCAAGTCGTCTATTTATCAACATAATAAATATTTGATTTCATATTGAAAAGGAAATTTCACATTTTTCCACCAGCTCAGAGGGCTCTAAATTTCTGGAAGCAAYTCCTACAGCAGACCTGAAAATTGCTATAGATTCCTTGATGCTTCTGTAGCTGGGAGCCAAACAATAAGTTATGTTACATGAAGCAGAATAAGGTAATTAACATTGCCATATGATGAGTTTCTCTAATTAATGATATTRTCTCATTTGGAGTGCACAGTGCTGATCACTTATCCCAAAAGGCATCTGGCAGAACTTTGGTTAGTTCCTAGGTTATTGAAAAATATGAAAAGTGGACTAGAAGTGTTTGCATATGAAAAGAAACTGAGGAGTTAGGACTGATAACTGAAGAAACAGAAAACAGACACGTGATAAAAGTAGATTATATAAGAAAATAATAAAAAATTATAAATTCCTTTACTTGCCTCATATTGTAAATGCAAAGAAACATGATGACATGAAAAAGTTTTTGATTAAAAACTGATTCAAGGAATTTTCCATTCATTAACTGTAAACTCCTGTGCTTATTTTCACATGAAATTGCCAAAATCAAAAGTACAGAAAGAATTTTTAAAAAAATGTTTAAAAARTCAATTCATTTAATGCCTGTCAAGAACAAATTTGATAAACTATCAACTATCATGGTTGCTAGGTATAGGGGAATGATGGATTCACTGATCTTGGAAGTCTCTTTTGCTTTATTTTCCCATCTCATTCTTACCAACACCCTGGAGTACAAGCTTCTAATACCTACAGCAYGAATCACCTTCAAATACATAGTAGGTGTAGCATTACCTTTAACCAGCTGAGGGGGACATGCCCCACTTTTTGAAAGGAATAAACTAGGTTACTCCAGAGAATGGAGTTTGGTTCCAAATTGTGCCCTACTCATCCCAGAAAACACCAAGGCTATGTAAGACCTGGATGTCATACACTGGAAAGCATAATTTTGCAAACATTACCTATTTAGTTTGACATTAATTTTCGACCTTTTTTCTAGCTTACAAATTACATTCTCATCTTGTAAGGTAGTGATGTAAAGTCTTGCTCACTAGAAAAAGGACAATTGAGTGCACGAAATAAAGAACAGGTACTGCATGAGTTGAGACTAGCTGTTCACCTCAAAGCTTTCTACCAAATTTGACTGCAAGTCAAAGTGGGTTTTGCTGTAATATGCACTGAACCAATGTTTTCATTTTAAAAAGTCACTGAGGATAGGAACTCCTTTTCTCTGTTTACAGTAGCAAATATGGCMTGTCCAAAACCATTCCTTGCCCTTGAGGTTAATTGGCACACTGCAGCTGGTAACTCGCCCTATAATCTATCAAACTCATTATTTCCTGGAGTAACTGGCCTGTTGTACCTCTGCTAATTGTCATTGGCCTGAGAACCTGCTTTCTACACCTCTTAAAGGCATATGTGTTTCTTTCCTGTTTGTCCCATTCAAGACACCTCTACCTGCATGTAAAGTTTAGAAAGCTCCCCTTTGAGAACCGTGCTCACTGTGACTGCCAACACACCTCAGAACACCTCTGAATTCCTGCTRTTCCAGACACTCCCTGGGACCACTGAAAGGGCTGTTCTGTTGATAACTGTGGACACCATGATCCACAAGTTCATGCCTGTGCCAGCTTCAAAAGCACGTCTTCCAAAACAGGGAGTCACTTGTCTTCAAACAAACATGTAAGTAAATATTAAACTTTGACAGAACTGTACAGTTGTAAACTTCACAATGGAAAACCTACTTTCAATAAATTCATTAGAAAGTAAACAACCAGCCTACTAAATGCTATCATGACAAGTTTTCATTTCAAATATTTATTATGTTCATTTCAAGTAATTCAGAAGGAACTTAAATAATGAAAAGTGTTAGAAGTCATTAGGTTTTTTTCAATAGTAAGACTAACTGCCTAATTTATTCTGTAGCTGAATATTAATCCTAACAGTGAAAAAACTTAATCAGTTATACCATGATTTTTGAAAGCTTAGCTGAGCTGTATATTATCCCCAGATTGCCATTGGCAATTCCACTTGCTAAATAAGCAGAACTGGAGTGAATTACTTTTTTTTAATATACCATAAGACAAAAAAAATAAACAAATAAATAAACTAAAAAGTGGTTTATATTGCACTTGAGAGATTTGACCAATGAATGAGAAGGAAGAACTGAAGTATCTGTACTAATCAGGGAAGAATTGAACTTAACTAACTCACACAGGGCATTTGCAATTTTCAGTGAGTGACTTTCAAATCTGTAGTACACTTGACTGCATCTTGCTGGATTTTGTGCTTGAAATGTTTTACTAACAGTCCACTGAGTTGTGAAAGTACAATAAGTCCTTTCCGTGGGAGARAAGGTGCATTTGTTAAGAGTACAGCAGAACTAAAAATAGATTGCTATTTCTCCCATATGAAATATGCTACTTCATGCAACAGGACTGAATTTATTTCTAGGTGCCAAGGCCCTATGAATGTTTGTTCATATCAGCTGTGCCAARCCTTTATCACAAATGTAGTTTGTAAAAGAAACCCAAAAAATTGTTACCTTTCACTGTCAGGTACACTTCAAGTAATAATTCTGTTTAAGATTTAATACACAATCTAAAATAAATAAGGAAGTAATCAACAACTATAGCTCTCATCTATTTATTTTTTCTAATTTTCATCTCACTTTGAGGACTGATCATCTTCTGAGGTATGGCTTCATAATTATGATTATAAATTCTTTCCTTCTTTTTGCTTCTATACAATTGCTTTTCAGGCTCTATTCAATTTTAAGCTAATAGCGTTGTGCCTTAGGAATACCCATAACAAATAATTTGCCTTTGTTTAGGTCAATGAAAGATTTCATGGGTTGTTGACAAATACATGATGCTGGATTGCACATCATTTCAGCATTTTCTATTTTCAGAGAGGAAAGCAATATAGAAGTTCACATCAAATAATGAAAACCAGCAAAATCTGAAGCTTTATATTTTATATTCCATATTTCAAATGTTATTGTGAATAGGAGATACTTGGATCTGTTTAGGCAATAGAAATAAGTGAGCTTATATGTATTTTTGAATCATGAGATACCATGCATGGAATCAATGGAATTTTTTTCCATCTATTCTTACCAGCAGCAGGCCATCTGGTTCAATGGACTGATTTTCAAAAGCAAAGTATATTTTGCTGACTAAGTAATGTTTCTGTGACTTCARATAAGTAACACACTGAAAATGAACACAGTTATTTGTTGTCTCAATCAGAGCTCAGAGAACTTGTAGGAAGCCTAGATAAGACCAAAGCTCTCTGAGTGGCTTTAGCTGATTTTCTGAAACTAATAGTAACAGATATATTAAGAAGCCACCAGTAACCTCCTTTCAATTGCTTGTAACATAAAGAACAGTACACTCACTTAATTTAACATTTCCAAATATGGTCTTTACCTGTTGTTCTCAAGCCCAAGAAAGTTTGATGAAAAACTGCTGCTTTTCCTAAACTAAGCTAAGAGTTACAAAGTAGTGAGAAAATGTGTTTCCAGCAATTTCAGGAATATCTATCTTTTTTTGCCTTTTTAAAAATAATTCCTCCRTTTTGCAATACCGGTGATACCATGTGTGCTTCAAGTCTTCCCTGACTTGCAGACAGTATATGTACAACATCACACTATTTAAATATTGAGGCTACATTCATCTTAAATTTCCCGCACTAATGTATAGTGGAGCCACCAGGCAGGCAGTCCAAAGTCTGAAACACAGGAAGCCCTGTGATTGGTCAGGATCTGCAGGAAACCCTACAGAAATTCTCCTAGTTTTGGTGAAAAGAGAAACAAAAGAATATTTTCACTGGTGAATACACAGAAGAATCTGAACAGCACTGTGAATTTTCTGGCAAAACCTAAAATTACATCAGGATATGCACATACACTCTAAAGAGTGCAGCTCCCTGTGTTCCCTTGCAATACCCAAACGACACAAAACTTTGAGAAGCAGGATTCATCCTCCTTCTCTGAGCTTTCTGCACCAACATCCCATTGAGACTGGGAAACAAAGACTTCATGAGTGGGATACTCTTTTTTACTTTTTCAAACCCCCTGAAAACCTTTTTAATCCATCTTAGGACCAGTTGCAGAGCAAGTACCATGCTCTKGTGAGCACATTCTGGGTAGATGCACAGTGGTACAAGTGCACCCAGGCAGCTGTATTGGGTTGATGCTTGCTCTAACTACCTGCAGATTGAATAATTCCTGCATCCTGTCTTCAAAGCAGATGCATCAACAAGATACACARAACATAAAACATKAAATRGTCAGGAATCCTTATCCACAGGTCTGATATTAGCAGTGATCCTGATCTAGATGAATCAGGAACAAAATTGAAGAAACCCCTTTCAACATGTGCATTCTGCTTTTTCAGACAGTCTACCTCAAAAGTAGTGTGGTCACATGCCCAGAAAAAATTTCTATAGGCTGTCAGTCAGAATATTAGTTGTGACAGAAGAAGCACAGCCATAGCAAGGATTGRATGAGCAGAGAAGCACATATTTTCTATTGCCAGGACTCAGTTTTTACTCTACATATTCTTTGTTGTGTCAGCTGTATAGTTTCAGCTCACTCCTTCAAGGTCCCTTGTCCTCATATGAAGCCAATGACAATTTACTGCACTTTTTCTCTGGTTTCTGCTAAAAGTAAAAAAAAAAAAAATCCCCAAATTATGAAGTATAATGATATTTGAGATTTTCAGAACACATGATTTTATGCTCTGTTCATGTCTTAAACACCTTCTCAAAACATATGCAGTGTCTTTCTGTTCAACTCCCATGAATGAAAACAGTCAGTTTATGAACCCAAACCCAGTGATATTGTAACACAACTGGAGCTTGCTGGTAGTACACAATAAAAATAATGGCAAAGTCACAATAATAAGATAGTAATATAGCTATAGTTTTTAGCTACATTTTATAATATTTCTTTTGAAGGTTAGAGAAGAATACAAAGCAGTAGAACAATATCTTGCATGGAGAGAACTCATATAGCAAACTCTGTATGTCATCAACTCACTAAATTTCTCATTGATCTCCTTTGGTCTAGGCCTCCTGCAAAGGAGCTTCATTAATTTATACCCATCAAGAATCAGTTCTGTSCATCCTTCCTTTCCCTTGGTTTCATCTCACAGTGACAAGTTTCAGGTTACATGACTAATTCTTTCACTGGATTGATTCTTTCACTGAATTGAAAGTTCCCTTTTCACTTGTTGTGAGTAATTTCCAGAAGATGGATTTCACATATTATTTTAGTTGACATTAAAGAAAATAGTAATTGATTTTTTGAGTATTCACACCCTTTCCCTAGTTGATGTTTTGTAAGGTTTGCATGCATATATGCCAGACCAAGTGAAGAACGAAGAAGGATCACAAAGTTTAGGGKTTTTTTTGCTTATTCTGGACTTAATTGGAAGAGCACTGAGAAATTGTATAATTTTGTTTTAGCAGAGGGTGTTTATGATTTCATTTTAGCAGACAGTGTAGTTTTCTCTAGTCTAGGTGATGCTCTGAAACCTATGGAAATGTACTGTTTCAGAACAAAACCCTCTACAGAACACAGGCATAAACAAAGCCTAAATCTGTCTCAATACTGTAAGATAAAAACCATCTAAGGAGGGGTAAATAAATAAATCATATTCAAAATTGCAAACTACCAGCAGCAACAAGAACAAAATCACTTATGCAACCAAATCAGTTAATATATTTACATAAAGAAAGTGGTCAAATATCTTCTCAACATGTTTGTGATGATGGTGATTTAGCAGAGCCACTGCCATTTCATGATGTAGTGGCCTTTTAAGTGCTCTGCTTCAGACTAAATTGTAGRTAAAATGATGCATGCTTATTTCTATTTATGCCAAAGTGCCACAGGTTATGCACAAAGAAGGTAAGCTATGCCAGCCACAAGCCATCATCTGTGCTGGTATACTCAGTAGAGCTATTTTTCAACTACTTTTATTATTTAGAATTGCCTTTATAATAAAAATTTCTCTTATTAGCACCACTTTTCTTGTTCTAACATTTTTAATAACTTGGTAACTACTGAGAGGGAGAAATCTTTGTCATTTTTAGTCATCAGATAGCAGACAGACAGCACCCATTAGGGTCTAAGTCTATATTCAAGTATGCTGCTGCTGCTGAGAGCAGAACTTGACCTTTTCAAAGTACATGTCTGTGATTTTTTTTTCTGGTCTTAGTTTAAGAGTGAGAGAGRACAACAGGAGCACGCTGAATACTTGTCAAGAAGCTGGTGTGATTTTGGATAGACAGAGAAGGTATCGGATTAGAGAATAATAAAATTACACTTGAAATAGGAAATGGATTGACTAGACTGCATGCAATAATTCTGTACCAAAGACTTAATATGAAAGTGAGTTAGCATTAGGATAATTTCAGGGAAGCATTTCCACAAAGCACACTGATGTAGCCATGCATATAGCTAGCACACAAATCGATGATAAAATGTCARATCTTAAGTTTATCACAGAATTGCTGCCACATTTTGGGAACCCTCTAAACATGGACAAAGAATCATGTTTATGGAAAAGACATTTTTTATTCAAGGTTCAAGGTGGAAGTTTTCCATAAATCAAGCATACCAGGGAGCTAAAGGAAGGTAATTTGTGARTTGAAATTTACATAAACCCACCTATCTAATTGTTGTCTCCTACCTAATGCATTGACATTTAGCTTGTGCAACCATATGCAATACTTGTTTACTGCACCTATGTGGGCCTCTTCTGGTGGTCTCAGGACATCAAACTGCAGCAAATAAGATGTGATCTGCAGCTCCAAATGTGTCCTAAACAATTGCCAAGCAGGATATAAAATACAAAAGCTTTCCATAAGCATSAAGCACCACATGCTGAACATACCTGGTAATATCTATTTGCATTCAAAAGAGGGGATGAAGGCGTGAATGACACCATCRACTTCCATCTACAAAAAAGTTCAATGGAAGGGACAAAGAATTCTGCTTGTAGACATCAGGATGAATCCAAAAGATAGATAGATCATAGGTGGATTCATGCAAAAAGGAAATCTGTTCAACAGAATAAACACAGTGGATTYTCTGTCTCCCTGACTTACAAAAAAGTGGATTATTAAATAATACAATAATAAACAGTCAACACTGGTTAATTTGTTTGCWGTGGTTTTTTTCTGTTTCTTTGGGGGTCTCGTTTGTTTCTTTGGGGTTTTTGTTGGTTTTCACTTTTAATTACCACAGAACTTTCAACCATTTCCTCAGAATAGGAAAACTTTCTTGAGGTTAATTGGTTTGGTGAGARCCAGATGTTAAATGAGAGGCATATTATTTCCTCCTCCTTTGAGAATGGCATCTAAGTGCCATTTTTCTAGATTGAAAAGAATCCAGTTCACTCTTTCAGTGTGAAAAAAAAAATAATCAGAAATCAGCAGTAGAATTTAGGTTTATTGAAAGATTGGAGAAACCTTAAAGGCATATTTTTGCTTTGGATGCATCTGAAAGAAAAAAATCCAGCTGCTAAATGGTCATCACAAATTGCCTTCAATGGTATTAAGGCCACAAAATTTCATATTTTTCTGCCCTTCTCTCTCATACAGAAGCCATTATTATTTCATATTTTCAGCTTTACATTTGGATTTTACTTCATATGTGCTGGACTGAGCCTACTTAATGACTTTAACGAAGTTGTTCTAAATCACTGATCGTATGAGTGAGAGCAGACTCTAAACCAGCCTGGACTTTTGATACAGCAAACAGGCTATCTGTAGAAGAACTTGTGTCCCTTAGGTATAAAGTAGCTGTATTATACCTTCTGACTATGGAAGGTATTAATGAAAGTGGGACATTTATAATCACTGTACAATTTTTTACAAGCCTGCTTTCCTTGATAAGAAATTATCAGGAAGAATRCACCTGATAACCAAACCTCAAATGAAATCTTGAGCATGCGGAATAAAGTGTAATCCATTCTAAATTCACATCACTGCCCTTCTCCATCATTTGCACTTGTTATAACCCCACATCCCTGCTTGTGGTCTGTTTCTTCTGCCTCCATGGAGCWGACATCATAGTGGGACTATTTCACTGGAGCTGAATTTAAAAATAGATTAACATCCTAGGCCTTGAGATATATTTGATCCAGAATWTTCCAGCTAACCTGTGGATCACAAAAAAGCCTACAGTTTGGGTCCCCTGAGTAATGTATCATTCAAGTTGCATACCCCTTCCAGAAATTCTGCAAGGCTTAATTAATTACTGATTATTAACTCCTCAGGGTCTTCAGATGAAGAGCACTGTATAATTGCTTGGATTTACCATTGTGTTTATTGATGATAACTATGTTTTCCTTCTCTCTTATGGGAGAGAAAACACAACTAATGATTTCAAACTTGAATTTCTGGCTATGAAGATGGAGACTTTTTTTGCTTCTTTTCATTTTCTCCTATCTAGCACCAAGTTTCAAAATTTTTTTCTTCACCAGAGATATATGAAAGATTTGATTTACAGCACAACCAGGGGATTGGGCCCAGCCAGCATGGGGGTAGKAAAGGCAGATCCYGCTTGACCAATCTTATCTTCTTTTATGACCAAGTGAYCTGCCCTAGTGGAKGAACGAAAGGTTGCGTATGTAGTCTTCCTGAATTTTAGCAAAGCCTTTATACTGTCTCCCACAGCATTCTTCTGGAGAACCTGTGAGCRCACAGCTTGRACAGGTGTGCTCTTTGCTGGGTTAAAAACTGGCTGGATGGCTGAGCCTGGAGAGTGGTGAGGAATGGCAACACAGCCATTTGGCATCTCCTTACTAGTGGAGTTCCTCAAGGCTGAGTACTGAGGTCAGTCTTGTTTAGCACCATTATCCATGATCAAGATGAGRGGATTGAGTATTCCCTCAGTAAATGCATGGATGACTCTAAATTGGGTGGAAGTGTTGAACTGCTGGAGGGTAGGGAAGCTCTGYAGAGAGAGAGACCCAGGCAGACTGGGTCAATGGGGCTGTGGAAAATTAAATTAAATTCWACAAGGGCATGTGCCAGGTCCTGCATTTCAGTTTCAATAATCCCACGCAGCACTGCAAGTTGGGGAAAGGGTGGCCAGAAAATGGTGTGAGAGAASGACCTGAGGGTTCTGGTCAACATCAGCTAAGCATGAGCCAGCATGTGCCCAAGTGGCAAAGAAGGCTGGGGTCATCCCAGCTTGCATCAGGAATAGTGTGGCCAGCAGTACTAGGACTGTGATTGTCCCACTGTACTTGACACTGGTGAGGCTGCATCTTCAATCCTGTGATCAGTTTGGGGCCCTCAGTACAAGAAAGACACTGAGCAACAGGACAAGAAAAAATGGTTCTAATCCCTGCTAGGAGAGGTTCTGGTTGGACATCAGGAAAAAATTCTTCACTGAAAGGGTGGTTAAGCCTTGGAACAAGCTGTCCAGGGAAGTGGTAGAATCACAATGCCTGGAAGTATTTGAGAAAGACTAGATGTGGCATTTAGTGATATGGTTTTGTTGACATGATGATGTTTGGTCAAAGGTTAGACCTGATGATGATCTTGCAGGTCTTTTCCAACCTTAATGCTTCTATTGCTCTGATAGCTCACACACAGTAGTTTTCCTTTAATCATCTGAGCTGCTTATGTACAGTGGCAGCAAATACCCCAAAGTGGGCCRTCAAGAGTGCAGCTGTATCAAAACCTGGTATCATAGCAACCTTGGCAGCTGAAAATGTAGACRTGTCTCTGTCTCGAGTTTGTAAATTATGACTGCACTCCAACAGAACTGAGATCAGGGGTGCGCCATATAGGAAGCTAATGAGTTGGAAGCTGTAACCTGGAGATCATATTTCATTTTTATTGAAGGAAAGTTAAATTTTGTTTTACCACTGTGGTGGGTTGGCCCTGGGTGAATGCCAGGTGTCCCTACTTTCTTCCTGGGCTCAACTTTCTATTTGCTCTCCCTCCTTCCCCCAAACGGTACAACAGAATGGTGGATGGGGGCTGCAGTTCGTTCATCACTTGTTGTCTCTGATGTGCTYTCCTCCTCAGTGGGAGGACTTCTCACATCCTCCTCTGCTCCAGGTGGGTGTCTTCCAGAGGATGCAGTCCTTCAGGAGCAYGCTGCTCCAGTGTAGGTCTCCTGTGAGGTCACAAGTCCTGCCAGCAAACCTGCTACTCCCTGGTCTACAGATCTTGCCATGAATCTGCTCCAGCTCAGGCTTCCCATGGAGTCACATCCTTCTTCAAGCATYCACCTTCTCCAGTGTTGGTTCCTCCATGCTTCAGGCGGATCTCGGCTCTASCATGGACATCCCTGGCCTGCAGGAGCACAATTGCCTCACCATGGCCTTCACTTTGGACTTGCAGAGGAATCTGCTCTGGTGCCTGGGGCACTTCCTGCCTCTCCTTCACCGGCCTTGCTGTCCTTTTAAAATTCAACACTGTATTCCTTGTCTCTAAATATTGTTCCAAATAAAAGAACACAAATTCTTTGAGACGCCAGTTTGAGCTGAACAATACATTTAATACATGCTTTGTGATATATATGCAGTTTACCAGTTTTTTCTGATAGTCCAAACTGGTTGAGAAAACATAATGAAAGGGATCATATTTTGTAGTACCTTTTCTGTCTATAAATGGACCTTAAACTTTTTCTGTAAGACTTTATATTTTATTTGCATGAAGTAGAACTTCATATTAAAAGCCCATTTTTGCTCTAAATATTTAATGCATAGACTAGCTAACTAATCTGCTTATTTCAGGATTCTGTGGCTAGTAATATGGCTTCAAACTGAATGCTCAAGTTCTTGAAAAAAATCCACTGAGATTTTAAATACAAAGATACCTGCTTTGGCTCAAATATGAGCTGCAAATTGATGGAGGCTGGGAGAAAATCAGCATGTAGTTTGCTTAATTTTATACTCTTCCCCAAAAGTCTCATGTTGGGTGCTGCCAGAGACTGTGAATTCTACTGGATTTTTCTTCCACWAGGCCAAGTTTTTCTTCTGGCCTTATGGGCAATCCAGGCAGAGTCCATATGGTTACTTGCCTTGCTACAGGAGAGTAAAGCTTAAGTCTAGTGCTCAGCATTGTTTAGAAGACCTGTTCCAACAGATTTACAACACAACCTTTAAGCTACCTGAACTGCCTGTCTCTAGCTTAGCCTGAGCACAGCTATTCCCAAAATGGCATCTTACCCCTCACTACTTTCTTTTCTTAAAGGGAATATGAGGTCAGCTTAATTTTCTGGCCTGAACCTTGTGTAATGCWGTGCAAGCAGGTTTTGTGAAGTACTGTGCCATAGCTAGGAGTGGATGTAAAATAACAATATTTCAATGTTAGCTCCTGGAGTATATACACTTAAGTCTGGAAGAAGGAAATTTGAAAATCAATGTGCCATTTAATTGCTTTTATTTCCTCAAATGACTGACCAATGAAAAAGCCATTTTGTTTTTAATGTGGGTTTTGGTGAACCATATCCTGAAACAGAAAGAAAGAAAAAAATCACAGGATTRTAATTTTCTCTCCCTCTGGCTTTGCATTGCTCTGGGATGACTAAGTTTTGTAGTATCCAAAGTGTTGAAGTGATTGTATGAAATACAACATTTGAAACCTCTTAACTAGTTGTAAATCGAAGCTGTCCCATATTTTACAGTATATCTATTTAAGAAAATCATATGTATATAGTATCTTTCAACCTAAATGATATGATAGAATTTTAGAAACTGAATTTGTTTCCATCAACATTGAGATTCAGTCATCTCTGAGAGGTTAAGAAGCTGGCAAAACAGCAACTTCAGCTATCACAGGAGCARACTCACACACTGGCTAGGACTGCTAAGGCAAATGTTCCCATCAGAGCAACTGTCACATCATTTTCATCTGCTGAGAATGGTGGGGTTTTTTGATATCTTGGCTCTTTTTCTTTCCTTATGCTGTGATGTCATACAATCTGTGTTATTTATCTAAACCAGATAAAGTGATAAACTCCTTCCAAGTAAGTGAATTTGCCAAAGCATATTGTGACTTATTGGCAAAGGAAAATCTTGGACAAATGCATGCCTCGGTCTTCTGCATATCCTATACCTTCCTGCCGCTGGATTTTTCTGAGATTTGAGGAATTATTTGAGGCTCTTTCTGTGCACATGCAGGGACTGGAATTCATGTCTCATCTCTGTCTCTTCTCCCCTCTTTGGGGTAAACAGAGCCAAATAAAAACACACAACACACAGACCAAAACTGCCTCTTTTTACAACATCCCTTAAATGATAAAATTATAGGTACAGACCAAGCAATTGCAAAGCTTGCAACAAAGAACAGGCATAGATATGTCAGGCAGTTCATTCATCTTATTCTTTGATGTGAAAAAAWTGAGTAGTTGTAAAGAATGGACTGTGATTAAAATGAAGTAAAACTTGAGTTTACTAGATCTGAATAGTCACATAAGTGCTTCCACTTGTTTAAATGCCCTCAGTCAGCAGCATTGATTTGTACAAGCTCTACAACAAAATACATTATATTTGACATGAGTTTTTCAATATTTTAAAAAAGTTCTCTAAAAAGGTGTTGCAGACAACATGCAGTGATTTTGCCTTGCTAAGTCCAGAATTTTTCAAGGTTAATAGCACAAATAATTTTTCATCCATTAAATTTAGTGTTAAAGAAGAGAATTTCATTGTCTGATACTTGTCATTCAATATTTGTTGTTCTCCTGTTTAAGTTATTTCAGTTTCTCTAATAGGAGCACAAACAAACTCTCAGATTCAGAGGATGACACCATGCATAGCAATTAGTGGAAATACAATATACAATAAATTCATAGGCAGGCATAGCTTGTATGAATTGTCTAACAAATGCAGTAACAGAAATTTGTGAATTTTCTCCCTGTTTTAACAATTCATGAATTGTTAAAGATGACAAAATTACTCATAAAATGAATTGCTGGAAAGGTTAGTCCAAAACCTATGGTCAGGCATAATTTCAAATGAGGTTGTCTAGAATCCATATGATTGTAGGAAGGTTTCAGATACAGTATAAGCTAGTAAAGTAATCATACATTTAATCTAGTTTCTATGCATATATACCTGCACACCACTAAGCTAACATTTACTTCTGTGTCCTGATACTGCTAGGGGAGTGCGTCAATTTAGGAAAACTTATAGTATGAAGAACTGTTGAAAAGCTGCTTTATGAATAGGCCAGGTATGTATTAGGAGATATTTAACACTACAGCTGAGAGGAGACTTTCAAAAATTTTCTTGGCCTGGAGCACCAGTGAATGCAGGTTTTTCAATTAACCTTGTTTTTCTTGGCATTTATCAATATAAATTTGCTTGGCAATTCCTCAGTTGGGATTGAAGGACTCTGGACATGACTTTCCTATGAGATGTTTGGGTGACAAATGCTTCCATGTTCTATTGAATCCTCACCATCTTCTCTGGGTTGGAACTCATGACTTCTGCATCTTCCACAACATCCTGACAGCTTCAGTAACTTACTCCCCTGCATCCAGCCCTTAGGAGCTGAAACTGAACATGATCTGCAAGCTGCCACTGCATGGGGCAGCGCCAGCTTCCCTTCTCCGAAATCATTTGTAGAACTTCAATCTCAGCTCTACAGTTTCTCAGGTTAAAGTAAAATTTTAACAGAGGAATTGCTTTGTTGCTCCTTGTCCTGCACAGTGGGTGGTACCTTGATGACTTTATACTTTTAGACCACTGCCTGAAAACTCAGGCTGCTTATGGTTACAAAAAATATCTGTTTACTATTTTATGTAACCTAATATTTATATGCCGTATAACACCTCCCCTGCCATGTATTGTAGGGCTCATTCTGTCTTTTAGAATAAATGTAAATAAAAAGACTAAGTTCATATACTTTGCCATTTCAAATGAGTATGGATTTCTGAAATATTCTAGTGGAAGGCAACCCTACCAGTAGCAGGRAGTTGGAATTATGACCTTTAAGGTCCTTTCCAACCCAAATCATTCTGTGATTCTACATTTTCTGCAGATAATTTTCATTTTCTGTAAAAATGCAACGATTTTTTCAACACTTACACATTCAGGTTATGTTTTTTCTATTACTCTTAGCATGTTCTTACTCCTTGAGGTGGTTGAATTTTCTAACAACAAATTTTTCTTAAAAATATTAATCCAGAGATGAACCCTTAGTGGTTAGGATTGTTGTGTCATTTGAAGTTGTGTACTTGCTCAGATTTCTTATGGGCTTGCTGTGAGTTTTTCTCTGGGATCTCATCCATATTTTCATTTTTTCATCTGTTATCACTTTATAGTTTGGTGTGTCTTTTACCTGATTTTTCCTATTGATTTTCTAAATCAGAGCTCTCTTGAGTTTGCAGTCTTGCTTTCTGTCTGATGTTTGCTTGAATAAATTCTGTACATGCAGTGAAGAATATTTCTTTCAACATAGCAATGTTTTTGATACCCTTGAGGATGTTTTCAAGTGCGGATCTCGTGATTAAACATGTGAGCACWGGAACCCAAATTTTTCAAACAGAGCATATTGTGAATATTTCAAGTGATGGATAAAATATTTTCCTGTACTTATGATATTATAATTGAATGCATTTATAATTTAGAGGAAAAAATCTGTAAAAAATACACAGAAAGAGGTTTAAATTCATGAAAGAATTTAATAAGTAAGTGAAAGTTACACTATTGTTATGAGAGGGATTTTCAGGCTTTTTTCTTTGCAGAAACTTATATATGTTTTTGAAAGGCGYTTTTCATCATAAGGCTTATCATTCTTATATCAAAGATCTGATGGTTTTCGACATCAGTTCACAACAACTTTATTTTGCTTTTGGGGTGACTTAACTTTTTTCCCTAAATACACTTCCAGTTCTTTTATAAGGGRATAGTGCTGAGCATATTGACATTTCTCATCCTATGTCCTCAGTTTTAGTTTCCCTGATTTCTTCTTCTCTCTTTGCTGTGTCCAATGAATCAGTCACAGTGTTGATGCTCAGCAGGAGAGAGGCTGACTTTGTTATGTGGGGCAGAGGAGTGCTGAGACTGTAAACACAAGGAAGCCCCATGGGCTACTGTTGTCATAAGGTTCTCTATTTCCCTGATCAATGTGTCCATCTCCATGGTGGGAGGATTTGCATGGAAAGATGGCTTCATTTTATTTCGATTTTTTGAAGTGGGTTTTTTTTTGTGTTCACAGATTATGTCAGGTAAAAAAAGAAAGGGTCTGAAGTTCACCCTCTTGCTGCAGTTGTAATCTTTGTCTCTCTGTTGAAAATGCTGACCAGGATGTCAGCTATGACAAGGGTGTCTGTCTGCAAGGTAGTTGGAAACCATCAAATGAGATTTGAGGCAGAGACCTTCAAAATGTCAGAATCTCTACCTTACCAGAATGCCAACACACCTCTGTGCATCCAGTTGTATGTGACTTATGTCAGAGAGTGTCACAGGTTAGCATCAATGTGGATGGATGTGGATATCAAAAACAGTTGACCATAATGTCCCTGAGGAAAAAAAGAAAAAAGTCCTTGAAAATATAATAAAAATCCTATTCCATACATCAGGGAGAACAGCAGACTACTTGCAGTTAGGTGTGTGGTCCTTGAACTGGTGGCTAAGAAAATAATGAAATCTGTCCTTTTGATTAATATTGCATATGGAACAATATGTTGGAGACAAAAGCACAGCAGTTTTCTTCATTACTTAACATTTTTATGTGTATTTATTTCGGGMATATGGTACTAATCTGACAGTTTTTAGAAGATGAAACCTTGTTCAGGATCTATTTGGAATCACCTCTAGCCTTTGAGAAAACAGTCACCACATGTATCCTGTAATCCTCACCTCCTCAAACATGCAGACATTTCACCAGGGGAGAGTTATTGGAAAAAAAGCATGACATAAAAGAAAATAAGCAATTTTTGTATCTTGTGTGTTTTATGTTGTTCATCCAGTGATTTATGAAGTGCTACACTTGATCTATCCCGGTTCAATACAGAGAAGAATTAGCCTCTCACTCTCCAGCCTCACTTTCAGACTTCAGCCTTGCTCCTAAGCACAGCATACTAACCAAGGTGAGCCTTGCTGTGAGGAGGCTGGACACGGTGCTGTGTGCCATGCCACCCTTCAGTCTTGATTGCCTGAGTAGGTCTATTGCCTCTACATGTCTCTGTGTTTTCCAATTTCATCACAACTTGACAGTCACATCATCCCTGCAATCCCCTGATCCTCTAGCACTTTGTGRTAAGCCTTAAGTCCTGCACAGTACATGAGCTCATTGACAAAATAAGAGAAGAACGAGGAGGATTATTCATTGTTCCCATTCAATGTAAATCCTTTCAACAATAGCTTAGCAGAAAAGCAGTGTTACTTCACAGGRAAGTTTACTTTGGACAGATGTCCTTAAAAGGCTGCAATTTAGTCTTCAGCTATGCTGAACAATCCCATTCCCTTATTTTCTCCTCTCTTTTGCTCATGCTTAAAGACCCTGTTTATCCTAAGGAAAGCAGTAGTACTACTCTGGTTTTGCACTGTGGTGACTAAAACTATCCAAACTGCTAAGGCTTCGCATCAGGAGATGCAACTGAGAGGCTTAGAAAAGTGTGGGGATTGTGTGACACTGACACAGGTACCAGTAACTCTACAACCACTGTATGATGGGCTGCTCCCACAAAGAATGCCCCCAGGAAGAAATAAACCCCTGTGGTTCTGCTCTCTAAGTATGACAGATACTCTGACCATTCAATTTGAAGTCGTACTCTGGGAAGCACTTTAAAATCAATTTCCTACTGGTCTTCAAAGCTCCCAAAATAAACCTGGTAGGAAAAGTGTATCATACCTGAAGAAAAGATGATTTCTCTCTCACATTGGAAAATCATGCATGCATTGGCTAGAAAATGAGGGCAGAATTTTAAAATAAGGATCCTACAAACCTTTGAAATTACCTTCATTAGAGCAAGGAAACAGTAACTACAGAATACTGTATACGGACTTACTTTGGTTACAGTTTTCTTCTCATTCTTCCTGACTATTTATAGGGACAGGTGGGTTCTTTTTATTAGCCTTTTCCCTTGAYGTGAGCTGGACTGAGTGGCCAAATAGTTTGTTTCCATTTACAACTGATTCCATTACTAAAATTTTTTGGGTTGGAAAATAAGGAGAACATCAAAATGTACTTCCACAGAAAATTATAATGTAATTTTATATTATAATAGCTGTTTATAAAATGTAACAATGGAATATTTTTCATAAATTTCTACTACTGTATTTCAGAAAGAAAGCTTGCTGGTTGATTGCAATTTAAAGCAGACCCAAATACTGACTGAGGTGTAATGCTGTGCTTTCATTAGCAGATGGGAGAGGAGGTTAATGGTAGCTGGYGCACTGAACTTGATTTCCTGACTCAGCTAAAGACTTCCTCTCTTGCTATTTTATATAACCTCTCATCCTTATTTCCGACATTCTTTCAAAAAGTGGGCCAAAGGAACGCATAATAAAAGCAGTAATTTCCTCTCTATTCAATGAGATTGACAGCTTTTGCAAAACTCTGTAATTATCAATATTTTGCTGTACCATGCTTGCTWCCAAAGTTAAAACATTGTCCACCATCACCATATATTACCAAATCTGTTTCAAAACCCTGTGTTTGGGTTTTGAATCTATGGTTAAAGAAATGGAAGCTCTAGTAGCTCTTACCTAAAGGAGGCTTTGCAAAATATTTTCCACAAGAACCTAGAAGTAGACCCAAGATTGAATAATTTTCCAGGTTTGAAACACAGGGTGGAACAATCACAACTGACTTCTTCAGTTTATAAGTTTCACAACTTTCCCATGATTTGAGGCTTATTAATGTGAACAACTACAACTTTCTAGTTAATTTGCATACAGAAATGTGTAAGAGTCACACACTCGGATGCCAGCAATGAAATGTGAAGCTGTAAAACTCATTGTATCACAGGTTTGAAACCGAAGCCATAGTTATATTAATGAAAACAATTGCTTTCCTTGTTTCTTTGTGTGACCTTTTTCAACTGGGATGATTTTCTACCATGCATCAAATGTCACAGTGTTTTGAAAGACCAAAAATAATTGTCATTCACAAAGGTACTTAAGAACACATCTTTGATGGGACTGTGTACCTGTTTCAGGCTGTACATGTGCCTAAATACTGAACTGAATCCAGGTCCTGAGGAGGAAAATAAATCCCAGCTGCTCAGACCCTAATTTTCTTCCTTTGTTTTGAAAGTTGAGCAATTGAGAATTGATAAAGTAGCATTTAAACAGAAAAGGCCTGCATATGATTTATAAGGTTTTCTAGAAGATACATGAGAAAGCATTATGGGATGCAATTAATCAGTGCCTGGATTACTCAAGATACTGAATGCTTTTCTCTTTTCTACTTTCAGCAAGTAAGAGGATAGATCAGGTATAAGTATGGCACATTTTTCTAACTGATGGCACAATTTTCTAGCACCTTTCCTTGATTTATATTCCTGTGTTTATCCAATTTCCTTTATAACATCATCCAAAGCAGAAACATTAGGTATTTGCTATTTAACCTCTATGATACCTTCAGAAATTGGCAGAACAAAGTGGACTCATATTCTAATTGTTGCTTTAGATGACAATTTGGCAGAACTGAAGGACTGCAGCATTCAATTTATTCACTGTTGTTACCATAAAGATATGGACAGTACATTTTTTGCCTTAGAAGAAATATTTTCCTTGCTAGCAAGAAAGGTCACCTAAAAAAAGGCCTCCTGTTTCCAGTGAGATAAATAGGAATTTTGATACTGCCATGCAATGAAAGAACACTAGTTCCTAGTTCATKAATTTCCTGGTATTGGACTGAGCTGTGCAAGAGTCTGGGAACTGCTGGCCAATGTAACTCATAATTTATTTAGCAAACTATGGAAATTTATACTGGAGAAAACAAATTCTATTCTMTAGCTGAAGCATTTTTGGTTATCTCACAGCCAGCTCAGAGATTTCTCTGAAGTCTGTCCCTCACAACTTCAGTTTTCAACAAAAACAAATAACTGACTGACAAAAGCTCACCATGAGCACTAAAGAGCTGGGGTTTCCACAGGATCAGCCAAATGCCAATCCTTGTTTCACAAACTAATTTTTCCCTCCCCTATCAGTGAAATATGTTTGATGGCAACATTGCATAACACACAGCATGTCAGAAACACCTTGCAAAGCTTGATCCATACCCCCAATCCGTCCAGTTTCAAGTCTTTGTTTTAAAGATGACTCAAGTTACAGGCTGGGTCCTAGCTGTGATGCATGCCCCCTGAAAATATATCTCTTTTACTTGGTGTATTGTCCTGTCCAGGGACACAAGATGAATGTTCATCTCACCATAGTTTAAGAAAGCCACAGTAAATGTCAATGCAGACAAAAGTTATCAAATTCTATTAGACTCCTAATGCCTTCTCACAACTCCCAAGTGTATCCAACAGGACAGGAAATTTTTGAACTGTCCTAGCACAAAGAAATTTCTAATGTAGAACATATTGTTGTAACAATAAAGATGATGAGCTGTGTCAGAATGTCTTACAGCTGTAAGTGAGCTAGTGACATTGCTTTTTTACCTTTTAGTTCAAGCAAGTACTGCCTCACTCAGACAAGTTACCTTGAGAGCAAAAGCAGAAAAGGCAGAGCCTCARAGACATATTTTGAGAAGGTAGAATATGTTGGACTTGCTGTCACATTTTACAGCAGTGGTGACTCTACTACAGCAACAGTACATAGGAAAAACAGATGTGTTAAACCTAGGCTGTACCTGACAAAGTAGGAATGACACAAAATTGTTATTTCTCACTCCCAATACTCTTACACACACATCTCCTGGGCCTAAGCCAAACACCACAGAAGTCAAAGAGAGTACCTTTGATGCAAGGGAGGTGCACTGGGTCCAAAAGAACAATTTCTGGGAATCCAATATGATTGATATCTATTAGTTTTGAATATATTATTCTGTTCCATCATATTCACAACTGGAATAAAAGTTACATGATATTTAAAAAAATTAAAAATGCAATATGTTTTTTTGCCTTTGGTGCTTTGGGTATATCTAGACTTTTTCTTCTGACTGTGAGGGCTAAATCCACCAATATTTGTAAGACCCCCTATAAAACTGACAATACTTGAACAGAAAATCTCCAGTGAGAGTTACCCAAAGAAAGTAACAGAGATTTGGTTAATACAGGTGGCCAGTATTTTGGACTGACCTATGAGAAATTCAGYTTTCTATTATTACTAAATACAGTGGAGGCAATCTTCTGGCTCTCAGAGTTAAGTAGTGCTACTGCTAGAGAACCCATAAAGTGTCTTTTAAACATGTTCCCAGAATCAAATTTGCAATGGCAGTTAAATATAATTTACTCAAGAACATGAAMAAAACTTCAATAAGAAAAGGGTAATATACCACACTTTGTGCTATTGGTGAGGAGGCTCACTAGGACAAGACATACAGGAAAGGAATAGTAAGGTCATACACACTGGATAAGGTGTCATTCTCACTTAATGAATAATTTTAGCAAATAGAAACTACTTTGTGACATGACATGGCTGCCCTTCACGGCAGAAAAACTTTTAGGAATATATCTTGGTTTGGTTTTTTTCCATCCCTCCATGAGCTGGTAATTGCAGCCTGAAAACTTTCTAATCTCAGTCCCAAAAGGATAGAAAATAATTTAAAGGATTTATGCAAGTTAAGCCTGGCACAATTGTAAGTAGCCTTGCAGGCACAGGAGAAAAATAATAGATTTGTCCATTCAAAGCTCTTGCTTCCTCATGAGAAAATTTAGGATCATGGAAAAAACCTCATGCCAGATCTTTCCAATCATTCACAAAATTCTAAAAAAAGGAATATAGCAGTCTTCTCTGAAAGATATGAGCATTACCAGAGAAATCCATAGCACACTTCCAGAAGCCAGCCAATTCTTAGGTTCTGACAGACTTTGTTTCTCTGCTTCACTAGTCCAGGGATGAAATGAGAAAGGCTCATTCTCTGTGTGCCTGGGCTTGTCCAAGCTCTAGAAGCAGCTGAGCATAACAGTAGCAGCAGCATATGATAATGTACATTTTTATGATAGACTGTCTTTTGTCATGTTCTACATAATGCGGAGGCAGAAAGGCACCCTGCCTGGTTTATCTGCATCTGTGCCAGATTTGCTGGTAGAGCTTATGCAGCCAGGGGATGCAATTTTGCTCCATTCCCACTCTTACAGTGAGGGCAGCAATATCTTGTAATATGTTTAACTTCAGGGAGTGTTTTTTAATTTCCTGTTTTAGTATTTGTCTCTTTTCTGGGGTCAGAATGAAAGATATCACTACCTCATTACTGTGTTTTTTTGCAGAAAGAAAATAGTTCCCCTAGCAGGGATTAAAAATACCTCTATAAAATGTAGTCCAGTGTTSTGAACAGGTTTTGTAAAGCAAAAGCTACTGAAAATTTGAGGTTAGTGTGGTACAACAAAAAATCATATTGCTTGAACACTCAATAAATTATTGCATCTCTTATAGTACTTCTGTGATGATGATAAGCTATTTGTCTTACAATAACCTTCAAGCCATGCTGTGCTTACAGCACTCTGTTATCAGAAGCCCAGAGTTTGGATTGATGTAATTTGACATGGTTCTGATGAGATTCTGGGAATCTAATGTGACAAATAGACATGAACAACACAACCCCTCCAGTTAACTTGGTTTGAAAAGGACTAACTAGAGAAAATAAATATCTCAGAACATAAATGATACATTCAAAACAGAAATAAGTAGTCTATCTGAAAATCATCTCTATAAAATAATGTAGAAAAAAAGTCAAAATTCAAAAATGCTATTGAGATTATATGAATCCTGTGACTATATCTTAGATACCTGCTAATGAATATCAGTATAAGAATTAACACCAAGTTAAAATACAAAGCTAACAATACACTAGCTATGTATAAACCCAGAATATTAACTCTGTTTTGGACAATAATACCAAACTCTGAAACTGCTRTTTTCTTTAAAATAAATAAACATAAACTGTTTAGTATAATAAATATCTACCCCTAGATGGAATCGCTATTGCCAACTTTGAAAATATTTCCTAGAGATCTCTTGAGGGAAACAGACTTAAACTACAATTCTGCACATATACATAGTAACATTACCCTTATTTAAATTATCACTTGTAAACCTAGTGGCAGAGTGAATTTCTATGCCTCTAATCTCCAGAAAAATAAATGTTATTGTATTAGGTGTGTCCTAGAAAATCTGCTTTMACTGAAGCAAAAATATTCTTACTGCTTATGATGACATAGATAACCTTAAAAATATGAACTTTAACGTGAACCTTAAAAATACAACATTTTCCTGCAGAAAGAATCTCAAGAAGTGGTTGACTCCGCAAACATATTGGTGGCAGTTTAGATGTCTCTCTTTTTAAATTAAATATTGAAGGATTAAAATATAATGTGTTAGTTTCTATGTACTGATATCTGTGTGCTTTCCAAATAAACTTTTGTATACTCACACATGATGAATGACTCTATTGTTCTCAAATTCATTCTCTTAGCATCTTTTGTATTGGTGTAACATATTGCTAAAGCATATCTGTAATACTTTAAAAATGGGAGACGCCAGAATAAGAAATTGAGTGAAATAAAATATAGCAAAGGACAGAATTCTGCTCCTGATATCTCCTCCTTTTTGAAGTCCTGCGCAAATTATTTACATATATATTCACATCTGCATCTATTCACACGTACATATATATATRTATCTACACATAAACATAAGTATATATAGATAGTTGCTAGCAATGCTGCGTTAAGATTAAGAGATACTTCTGCCCAAATTAAGGTGCAAACCACACCATATGGCAGAGTCAACAGTATGGATTTCATTTAACAGTACATCTGAGGTCAAGAGATAGAAACAAATAGGAAGAGAGTGGCAAGGAGGAAGAGAAGGAGAACGAGARAGAGAGAGATTAAGCAGAAGATATCACCAGCCCATGGATTTCTGGGGCACCCTGCTGGTCCTTCTTCACCCTGGTATTTTTAGTGGGGGTCGCTGAATCATTCCTCTGGAGTATCCACAGGGCATGGATACTGTTCCCATGATTTGAGATGGTGTGTGCATAAACACTTACTTCCTTCCCACTTCCCACTGCCTGCCATGGTGGAAATTTTTGTCCGGATGCTAATCAAAACATTACCTCCATTAGGTCAAGTAGTAGCTCCTTCCTGCTGTGGCATCTGAGCTTATCTCAAGTTCCATTGTGTTGACTTATCTTATGAGAACAGTGTTTTGAGACATGTCACTGCATTCTTTAAGTGTTCACTGGTTATAACTCTAGAACTAAAAGTAAGCTAAAGAAACTACCACAGAAGATCCATTGCATGGCAGCATAGCATGCCTAGGACAAGGTTTAGACCTCAATTCAATTCAGTCAAAAGGGTAAGGAGTGTTTAGCTCAATAAACTTTCTGAAGAGCTCTTTAGCTTCCTCTTCATTGGTGACTGCACATACTCTCGTAGGAGGGTATGTTGGGTCAGGCTGGACTGGAGTTCCTTTTCTCATAGCAGCCATCCCAGAGCTGTCCTTGGCATTGATGGCTATAAAGGTGTTGATGACACCCCAGTGTTTGGGCTCCTGCTGAGCAGGGCTGGAACAGCACCGGGGATGTCTCTCAAATATTCTGCCCTTCAATCCATAGGCTGGGGCAGGGCAAGATCTAGGGGACGCTGCTAGGCCAGGCAGGGCAAGATCTAGGGGACAGTGCTAGGCCAATTGACCCAAAGTGACCAAAGGGACATTCCATACCATGTGACATCTGCTCAGATATAAAAGTTAAAGAAAGAAGGAGGAAACAGTGGGGCATCTGCTATTTACAATGTTTGACTTCCAGAGCAACTGCTACATGTGCTCTCRTTGCTTGTGCACATGCAAACCTTCACTTTTGCTTTAGTAAACTGCCTTAACTCAACCTACAAGTTATTTTTTACCTTACTTTCTCTCCCCTGCCTAGCTAAGAAGGGGGGTGATCGAGCATCTTTATGGGTACCTGGCATCTAGCCAGGGGCAGCCTACCACAGGAGTACAYGAGTATCTTATTTTAAACACATGAAGTTCAGACTTTTGTGGCTGCACAGAACCATTCAGCCTCTGAACAGCTAAGGAAATGAGGAAAAAAATTTACTTATTGCACATGTAATTAATTTTCTCATTTGGAATATAACTGATTTTTTTCAAGATTAACGTTGTATTGAAAGGACAAGGAAAAAACATAGTGACATGGCTGAAAAAGGAAATGGCAAACAATATTTATCCCCTCCAATAACCAGTTATTCATTTGATGGGATGAAGTACAAGAATGCRCAATGATGGAGGAAAATCAAACAAAGACTTGACTCCAAAAGACAAAGTCCAAGTGAATCTTTTTACAAATGACACTGCCATGTCTCTATAAACTATAAAACATTTACCACAAGATTACAGATTTAAGCTTCTATTCCCTTGTATGTCACTTTTTCACAACTGACCATTTTTATTAAATTTTGGAGTTTTATTCTCAAACAATTCCTCATCCAAGACACTGAAAAGAACCAATGGCACATGTTCAATACTTAGAGACTGATGAAGATTCAGAAAATTTCATATTTGAAAACATGCACAATCATGCTTTCAATTCTCCTTTCCTACTTAGTAACAACCACTGGCAAAAAGAAGAAAGGGTGTGGCTAACATTACATTGTAGTTCAAATACTCTTGGGTATTTTTGGAGGGCTCAGGGTCAAGAAATCTCAAGATTTAAAAGTTCCAATTTTTTTTATGCCAATAAATAACTGCATAATATCAAGTTAAAGAAGAATCGTAGGTAGATTTAGAGGGTGGGTGGGTTGGTTGGTTGTGCTTTCTTCTGAGTGGCATCTAATGCTAATTTTAAGATAGACTTTTTTCCCCCCACCACTTTTTCCTTAAATGCTTTTGCCRCAGTACTTGATATAGATGGCTATGCCTACAAAGATGAAATGAAAGTGGTCATCAGAATGTATATTGTGACAGGCCCAGGCCTAACAGGAGTACTCTGCAGTAGAAGTAAAAATTGTAATATTTCCAGTTGGTAAGCAGTGTTCTTCTTCGATACATTTTAAATAAGTCTGAAATGAGTTATCTTCTCTCAAGAGAAACTTACACACAGTAAACTTCCAAAACTTCCCTGAGAGTAGCACCTACAGCAAAAACATTTACTCAGAAATGAGAGAAAAATTTATGTAACCTTTAGAAGAAACATAGTAAAAACATTATGAATTTATAACATGCATTATTCAATAAAAAAATTCCAGTACTCCAAATGGTAAAAATCTCCAGTCCACTCTGCAGCTGAAACATATTTAATTTATAGAGATAGTGAAGTTGTTAAAATATTTGGTTCTCTTATCAAAATTATATACTTCAGGTTAAAACATTTTCAAAAATTATTTTTAGAATACAGAATGTAAGCTCTAAACTTGGGAATACTGCATACCTGTTGATAATAGAACAATTTGACAAAAAATCTAAGGTGTTGATCAGATTATTCTACCTTTTTTTTTTTTCCTTGTGTGTGCACTAGTGGATTGAGAGACAATGCATGGCTTCAAGATTATGAAATTGAATATAGTCTGTTAGAAGGATCTCACAAGCATCCTCCCTTTTTTCATTTTGATAATTCATACATTTCAATGCGTGAACATGGAAGCAAATATTTCAAGGAAAAATTCTTTGTTATAAGGCRTTATGTGCTTACAGAAACTCGTCAGGCTGCTTGACTTCATTATTACAATTGTCCTGCCCTGGCACACTTTTAGTTCACTCTCTGATGGGGTGTTTCATGTTTATGATGCTCTCTTTAGGCAACTCCCAGCCTGAGCTTAGACCAAACCACCTATTCAATTYCATCTTCCTGGAAGATTTTGCCTCAGAATGCAAACTGCTAGAGCTCAGGGTTGGATAAATGTGTGGGAACAAGAGAATATTCCTTGTTCAGGTCATCTGTGGTTTGATATCTAGGATAAAATGATGGGTTAGTACAGCAGATGTCAAGGTTTTCAAATACAGATACATTTCTAAAGCTGCTGGTCAAATACAGTTCACCTCATAAATAACATATTGATACCAGTAAGAATGATTTTGGAGTCAGTAGAAAATCACACATGCAAAAAAACCAATCCAAATCTGGCTCTACAAAGCAGTGTTCCATCACAAATTACCTGTCTTAAATATGAAAATTATTTAAGTGTTCAGTTCACAGGATAATACTACAAAACACTCTGAAATTAGGAAATGTGAAAGGGAAAGACAAATCACATGGAACTACATAATTATTCACCAGCAAAAAACCATGGGATGTATTTGATTGTCAAGAGTTGAGGAGTAAAGCAAAACTCAGAATAAGGGACTGCTGGGTAGCTGTTGGAGCGAAGAAACGGATCGTAGCCAAAACTGATCAATAACGGTGTTAGTAAAATTGCTTCATACTTTTCTAATGTTCTTCATAAGTCTTTGTTGCCATCAATTATGTTTTTGACAAAATTAGAGCCATAAACACGAACATTTCTTGTGATAGACATCTCCTTTTGACTAGTGTTGTGAGATATATAATGTTGTTATATAAAATGTATGTCCTAATAGCATTACTCTATAAGTACAACTTGAATGGAAAGTATTCTAGTACTCAGAATAATTATACAACCTCAGGAGTAAAAGACCCCAAACAACCAATCCACAATATTTTTGTTTATGCCTATACATTTAATTTTGCTACATCTGTTGGGGAAGTCTTTAGGAAAGCTAATCAAAGATGAATTCTGGATTAAGAAAGCCTCATCGCTTGCCTGTTGAAGACCTGGACTTTTCTTGCAGTTCACATATCTAGCAGTGGGCATATCAGATACCTCTTTCAATTTGCATTTTTCCTGCTGTCTTGGAAGACAATGTAAAAGTCCCTGAGATGAAATGCATAAGCAACATTTATTAGAATTTTCAGCATTGAAAACCCATGCCTAGACATGGAGAACAAGGAGAAAGACTGGCTATGTAAATTGGAGTAGGAGCCCAGTTGATGAACCCTCAGAATGAGGTGAAGGCTGTCTATCATGCAATTAAAGACAGCTTCTTACGGTATATGTATAAGGACACAAATTTATATTGCTCTAAAAATCTTAATTATGTCACTGCCAAACTCGAAAATGTATCAACTGCTGGAGTTTTTAGTCTTATTGTTAAATGAAGACTCTGAGTAAACTAAGCTGTTATTTTTGCTTGACTGCAATTCACTGCTCTTTGCACAGACAAAAACCTTTTGTGTAGGGCTGAAGGTGCCGAGTTAGCTGCTGATAACTGAACTTRCAGGGGACTGTGGAAATTTTCACTGATGCCAAGAAAGCCCAGAGTAACAGCACGATGCTGAACTTTCTGACAAGAACTGCAATGAAATGACTGCACATCAATGAGTTTATAACAATTAAATGAAACACAACAAGAAACATTTTTTTCAGAAAGGAAAACTACCTTTCATTTAGGAATATCTAAAATGGCACTGTTTAAAAACACATCCTGTGTTTTTAGTATGGAAATTTTATTGAAAACAAATTTCTTTCTGCTGACACCTTCATTTTCTTTAAAAGCTGGCAGTTCTTTGGCAGTTCTTATTTTTTATGCCAAGCTATTTCAGAAAACCAAAGAATTCAGCTCAAGGCATTTTTTAAAAATTTGACAGCTCTTCCAGATTTTATTTCTTTGACAATTTATAAACTAGTGACCCAATAATAAGAGGCACTATGCAACAAGGCAGCTCTGACAAAGTACACATGATGTTTGAATCTTCTGTAAAAGATATTTTGAAATATTATATTTCTGCTGCATTTCATTTTGAAACATTTTATTAGTTTCCCTGCAAATGCAAACCTACCTCATCTGTCTTGAACAATCATATATGGTAGACTATATAAATGAAATTTCTCCATTTTCTTATCATTTACTTGCTCATAAATTCAATACAGCAGAATGAGATATGAATGCACTTTATATTGAAACAAATGATTTTTTCTTATATCTTATTTTGAAATTGAAATAAATAAGATTCAAGTTTTCATTTGACCATTTTTCTCTTTGTATTTCTCTTAAAAAGGTATTTTTAGCTCTAATAAGGGTCATGAGATGACTTTGAGTTTTTTGGGTTTTTTTGAAACATATGATTCTGCACCTGAGTTCTTATTCCTGTGAAGAAGCACAYGAAAGACAGGCTGCTCATCTTGGGGTAATCACTCTTTCTGCCATTTCACCATATGAATTTTGTGTCAATTGCTTTGACTGAAGTATGTGTTGCCAATGTATGAACTAGTATTTTATATATTCTCAAAGCACAGGAATCTTTTCCAATCAATCTTGGTATATAGAACTTGGATGCAGTTAAGCTGCTCTTCAGTCTTTCTTGGAACCTACAGGTGYTGTATAAGGGCAGGTAAAGAATTAACACATCACCAGATAAAGAATATGAGGTAAAAAATGAGGAAAGGTTACAGGAAAATAAATGGATGAAATTGCTTTCCAAATAAGCAATCTTTGGCAAAATGACTATGGAAATTTATAATACAGATCTTGCAAGGAAGCTCAAGCTAGTGCAGTGCTGCTAAAGCATCATGAGCCAATCTGTTCTGTTTTTCTAAAAAATAAAAATTTTGATAGAATTATAGAAACAATTAATCATATTACATGGAAAAGACTCTTAAGATCATTGAGTCCAACTGCTAAACCAGCAGTGCCAAGTTCCCCAGTAAACAATGTCCCCAATGGCCACATGCACATATCTTCTACATGTGACTCCACCACTTTCCTGGACAGCCCATTCCAAAGCTTGGAAACCCTTGCAATGAGAAATTTGTAGTGATGTACACCCTGAACCTCCCCCAGCACAGCCTGAGGCTATTTCCTCTTGTCCTGTCACTGAATGCCTGAAAAGAGACCCAGCCCCACCTTGTTACAACCTTCTTTCGAGCAGTTGTAGTGAGTGTTAAAGTCCCCCCTGCACCTCCTTTCTTCAGGCTAAACAATCCCTGCTCAGCTTCCTCACCAGTCTTCACAAGACTCATGCTCAAGACCCTTCACCAGCTTAATTTCCCTTCTCTGGTCTCACTCCAGCATCTCAATGTCTTTCTTGTCATGAAGGCCCCAAAACTGGACACAGGATTTGAGATGTGACCTCACCAGTGCTGAGTACAACAGGACAATCACTGCCCTGGTCCAGCTAGCTGGCCACAGTATTTTTAAATCAGACCAGAATATCATTTGACTTCTTGGCACCTGGGCACATGCTGTCTCATGTTCAACTACTGTCGATCAGCATCCCCAGGTTCTTTTCCACTGAGGCACTTTCCAGCCACTCTGCCCCTCTACCTGTAGCGCTGCATGGGGCTGCTGTGACCCAAGGGAAGGACCTTGCGGAAGCTCATACAGTTGGCCTCGGCCCATGGATCCAGCCTGTCCAGATCCCTCTGCAGAGCCTTCCCACCCTTCAGCAGATCAACACTCCCAGTTTGGTGCTGTCTGTGAACTTTTAGAGAACACACTTGATGCTCCTGTTCAGGTGATCGGTAAAGATATTGAACRCAACTGAGCCCAGCACCAACACCTCGGGAACCCCACTAGTTCCAGACACCAAGTGGATGCAGCACCATTCACCAACACTGTCCAGGCCCAGCCACCCAGACAATTCTAACCCAGGAAAGAGTGCACCTGTCCAAGTCATGAGCAGCTGCTTTCTCTAGGGGAAATCTGTGGGAAATGGAGTCCAACCTTTACTAAATTCCAGGTAGAAAACAGCCACAGCCTTTCCCTCACCCACTAGCTGGGCCGTCTGATCATAAAAAGAGATCAGTCTGGTCAAGCAAGGCCAGCCTTTCTCAAGCCAATGGTGGCTGGCCCCAATGCCTGAGGTCCCCAAAGGCATCATTTGATTCTTTAATGTCCTTCCTTTACAGTAATTGAAAACAAGGCATTAGGCCTAAAAAAATCAATAGGACTACTGCTCTTCAACTAGACACCTGCTTCAGCCTGCTAAATGTCTTTTATGTCCCTTCCAATGAGGATAAAAAAATTCAATAATGGACTGTGTTGTATTTGCTTGTATCTCCAAAAATGATAAAAGCTCCAACAAATAAAAAAAATCTTACTTTGATTTTTTCAACAGCTGAAGGAATCTGGGAATCCTTATCTTTGGAGTCCTTTCTCACTGAGATTCTCAGTATTTTTATTCTGTACTCTGAGATAGCCTTATGGCTATTGCCTGTTTTTAAACGTCTAGACTCATGACCATGTAATCCTCAAAGTTATCCTATTTACTGGAAGGCAATTGCTGTATTTCCCTTAAATGCTGATTTGCCTTTTCATGAGAGACACAGGTATACACAGTCCTTTAGGTTACACTGGATATGTGGCCTTGGACATGTAAAAAGATACAATTGAACACCAATATTTTTTTAAATGTCATGGTTCATGTTATACCCTTTCCAGACAAAAAATATTTATTCTGTGCCAGGAAAATTTTTGACAATTTTGACATCTTTTTTAGAACATTACTTGGTTTCTGTGAAGGTTTTCATCTGTCTGTTCATTTATGTACGCTAGTGTGATCTTTTTCCTTCATTGGGTTTACTTGAGCAAAAGGTGAAAGGGTTTTCGAGATACAGAAGAAATAAAAGATCAGGACTCTTACATAAAGAGATCAAATGTACCTGCTTTCCAATAGTGGGGTGTCAGTACTATTTAGTCTATCTATTTCAGTAGTTTTTGCTACTTTTTTAGTTGGTTTTTTTTTTTAAAGTATCACCCTTGTCCTTGGACATCTAGGAAAAAAAAAACAAACCCAGGGATTTACGAACACATCACTTGTACCTGAGAAGCAGYTCTGATGGGGCCTAAAACTGATTCCGTGCGAGGGATCAGCATACACTCAATAACCACTTTTTGGATGGCTTTCACAATGTTTTCTTGAAGAATTTTTATTAAAGTGAATAGATGGGAGGCAACAAGAAAGTCTTTTGTGGGAAGACTATGTTGATATTAGCAAACTATTGTTTGCAAAAGAACATTCTGAAACTTCCTGCTGTCTCTCTGCACTTCACATTTGGATGTTAAATATTTCTGAATACTAATATCTATTTCTTATGTGACCCTTAACTGCCCCTTAACTGCCCCTTCCTACCATTTTGCATTTCTTGTAGCTCATGTGCTAAACCAAGAGTTACTTACATTTTCAGTAATTCTAATGAAATGAAATAATTTCATTTTAGGAGAGACAGCATGACAACATCATAGTTGCTAACAATCTCTGTTGAATAAGAAGTCTGATTTCATACACCTACAAGAACAAATAATGGAAAATACCAACACCAAGAAAAAAGTCCAATGTCACCATAAAGTCAACAGATATGAGATATCAATATTAAAGGATTTCTTCCTTTATCCCTGCAAAGGACTTAAAGTAARTAAATTATTACAATAGCCAATCTCAATAAATCATCTCACACTTCAGAAGATAAAAATGATTCTATTATATTCCCCGTTGTGAATTCTCATAACTATGAATTTGAAATTTTAATTCCATAACTTCATGATTTCTTCTAATGCATAGGTTGTTTTACAAAGCAGAATAAGAAACAAAAATATTTGCTAATAAATCTCTAATAAATGACTACTATAGAAGCAACAGGAGGCTGACTGAAACTGAGTTTGATTGCTTTAAAATTACTCCTGAATATTCACAGCAAACATTTTGCAGCATGTACTCAGCTCTCAAGGTGATAATAAAGTTTCCCCATTGTCATTCCTGTAGCAAATATTATTTTGTATTGAGCTAGCATGAAAACCAATAGTTTCTCTTTTTTAATACTTTAAAATGAAGCAGCAGTGCTAATAGTTGTYTCTTRTGTTTTGGGGTTTTTTTTAAGTAAGAAGAAAACAAAAGTAAATCTCAGATCTGAATGGACTTTCTTTTTGTCAGCTTAATTTTAACTTCAGAATTAACTGGCTACAAACTTCAGATATCTGCTCCAGTTATCAAGTAGAACTAGAAGAAAAACATATTAAAGGGACTAAACATGATACCCATAGTGAAAAAAATTATATGAGGAGAAAATCAACACTGAGATTCTTCTTTCTGGAAATAAATGAGCTGGTAAGCAATATTATAAGGGTCTGTAAATCAAGTTTGGCCCAGGAATTGCCTCTGATATCACATATCATTGTGACTCATGAGAAGTTAGAAGCACACTGGCCTTCTTACCAGGTTCAGGACATGTATTTAACAGCAAAGGAACATATATTTTTGTACAGTTTGTACTGTGTAACCCAGTATCACAGAACATTTTAAAGGTAAAACAAAACAAAATGAAGCAAAACAAAACAAAAGGCTTCAAAGGCTGGAAAAAATTAAATTAAATTTAAATTTATTGATGTTTTTAAATGCAGCGATTCATAGTGTTCTTTGATTCAGAGGTACTCATATTGATGCATCATAGAAGCTAGAAATATGTTACGTTGGGGAAGGCCTGAATATTAAACTCCTCAAACATCTGCTTCTCACTGCTGTTAGAGGAAACCTACTGACATTGGTGGGCCTGGGGTCCCATCTCTCAGAAAGGGTAAAACATGGTTAGACTTCAGCTTTGAAAGCAGCATGMCGTTTTCCTGGCATAGGAATGTGTTTTAGGGTGGTTAAGAATCTTTTCTTAACAGGACCTAAGAATTTGTACCTTCCCTTGTGACAGGAGGGAGCCAAACAACTTGAAGAGAAAAGATTTTGCTTTTTATTAGGYAATTTATATTCTTAATCCTTATCTTATCTAAGACTGTGACAGCAGCTGTACAAGGAATTTTGCTTCTTAAGCCACCCAAGTCAATTATTAATTCCTCGAGAAGCCATTCATATAACCAATTCCTGTTCCAAGAACASAAAAAACACTGCAAATTTATTTTTGCACCTCTTTTCATGTTGAAATCACTTGAGGAAGGACAGTGATGATATGCGAGCTTTAAACTGCTTTTCATATCAGTTCAGTGGTTTTTCTTTGCCTGATGATAGAATTTCATTATATTACAATAAAGCTTTAGTGCTGGTACAACTTGTTCTTCCTGTAATTTGCTTGTTTCAGTTTTGCTGCTTCTTTTAAGAGTGTCAAAAAAGCAATTTTTAAGGCTAGACAGCATTACCAACTACATGGTGAAGGAAAACACTTCCAGGTAAGAGGAAGGGTATGTGTGATTACTGACTAGAGTTCCTGAGAGGTGGCTAAAGAGGAAAAATATAGTGTTGCTGCCTGGTGCAAGAAAAATCAGGAAAATTATGGTGGGGCAAAAATGACATGTTGCAAGCAACAAGCAACCTGCAACATTTATAAAATGTGCCTGATCTCACTATATTCTTTTTAATATCTTGTACACATGTRAGAAAAGGAAATTTGCACAGAAATGTCTCAGCATGGCATTGTTGCAGCTTTCTAATGGTTTGGAATTTTTATCAACCGGTGAGCTTTAGAACTAGGATTTCAGCAGAATAATGATTCCAAGTCAAATGAGGGGACTCCAAAATAACCTCACACAGGGTTGTGTAAGCACCTAGAACACATCCCTGAGATGCCCTGGGGTATTGTGCGTGTTGTCAGTCAGCTGGCTGTGATCACTGTAACTCCACTAGCAAAACAAGGGCTGGTCAAACCTTCCTTCATCCAAATGCCTCTTACCACTTCCCTGATAGGTTTAAGGTTTATATTTATACCACTGGATAACTATTTATGCCTTAAATTAAATATTCAAAGAAAAACACAAAGAAGTATTCCACTTCTGTTATCATGAGCTTGTTCTATGTCCTTAGAATCCCACAGTAATTTTCAAATTTGCGGAAAAACTGACAAGCACCTAATTTTGGAGGCACAACCTCCACAACACATTGGTTTTTGAGATTCCCARGGCTCATTTGATTTATTTCAATATCATACATATTGCAAATTACCTTATTAGAGTACACAGCTGGGACAAAAACTGAATTAAGTGGTCCTTTTCAAGTTGTGGCTCCTGTCTTTAATATACAGCCATGGTCTTTTTCCAAGATATCAGCTTATTAGTGATGGAATTAGAATCAAGGGAGCTCAAGTCAGTAAAAGTGCCAAAAGAAATGTCTTAAAGGATTGAATAAAAAAGCTTAATTTCATAAAAGCTAATAGGAAGCCGTCCCCCAGATTTTATATTTCCTAATGTTATTAAAAAGATYATGCTTCTCAAAGCAGAACTGAAGTTTTATAAACAAAAGATCTTAATTTTCATGTTCCTAACAGATAGTTATGTCTTTCTTCATAAGTACACTTCCATTTGTTCCTTTATATATCAGTTACAACTAAACTCAAGTAGCAGAACAGCAAGTATTTTCGAGAACCTACAGGCCAAGGTGAGTGGCTGGTGAGAATACAAACCAAAATGGAATAATACTTACCAGCTCACCTCTTACATTAATTACATTAAAATCGGACTTCTCATGATCACTATTTATTTTCCAGTTGCCAAAACATAAGTAAATGTCACAATCACAATTTACAAAATTTAGCACAATACCTGAGCACTTGTGGTATGGCTGTATGTGTCTTTCTCAGCATTTATGTATCACGCTGACAAATTAATCTTCAGCAGTAACTAYAGGTTCCCTTTGAGTTCATAGATTGTTTTCCTTGACATAAAAGCACAAAGATGGCTCTAGGTAAGGCTTAATTTGGAATACAATACTGAATATCTTTTTTTCCTCTTGTTGTTTCCCCTTGCTGCATGAAAATGTTTTGGTATGTCAGGGATACTGACAAAGTTCTCTGCAGATAACCTAGCCTWATTTCTTTTTTCCTGGTGGAAAGGTGGCGGGGAGGATTCTGCACTGTTTGAACAAAGCCCAGCTTGTGCATATATCAGCTGCAAATCTCCTGTTTYGATGTTTTGGTTAGAGAAACCTGAAAACAAAGAGATTAATTAGATGCAAGGCCACAGAGACCATGCATTGGAAGCCAAGCTGACACAGAGGACTGGACTTTTCTCCCTAAACAATTTTCATATAGTTTTCACCATTTAAAAACAAACAAACAAACACGCAAGAGACATTGCTACAAAATTTGATTATCAGTGGAGGTTTAAGCAAGGAGAAAAAGCTGSCTGGCACCCTGCAATAGCAAAAAGATAATTCAAAATAAGCATTACTGTTAAAAAAAATGCAGGACTCTGCARCAACATGTTATAGGAAGCAAAAAATTGAGAGTGAGGAGGTACAGGAATGGAGTTAAACACATAGTGTGAGAAATTTGACAACGATGAACAGAAAGCCAAAAATGGTTATGAACATAGCACAAAAAAGAAAAAAAGCAGCCCAAAGTGTAATGATGTAATTAAAAATTCACTGGACAACTATGGGCTTTTTTCCCCCAGCTGTCCAGGTTCATCTTATCAACCACATCAATCACAATATTTATGAAGTGTCTCTAACATGAGTGATAACTAAGCTTGATCACAGCTGGTTCTTATCCCCAAGTCATTAAAATCACCTGAAAGGAAAGTTTTGTTTAACAGTACCTGACTGTATATCTTTGATGGAAGGAAAAAGGAGATTATTATCTCAACAGCAAGCAATTTAGGAGAGAAAGAAAATTGCTRAAAGATGTTTAACTCATAAATASTTAAATCTCTATTTTACAAACATCACTCAAATGAAAAAAAATCATCCATCTGCCATGAACTTATATGTTTGGATTAGTGTAGTGTGATGACTGGTAGAACTGACATGCAAACAACAAAACAAATTTAATATTTTACCCAGAAGCTAAATTTGTGTGGGTTGTTTTTAGGTGTCACRTATTACTTGCTCAGTGCCCAAACTCTGTAATTTGGATTTTAAATTTGCACAGCTACACTTAAATATCTTCTAAAGCTTGGTCCATTCTTAAGGATTTTAGTTCATTTTGGTAATGTTTTCCTCTGCAAGAAATATTATTGGGGTAACACAGCCATCTTGAATAAAGAACTGCAACATTAAAAGGTGCAACTGCCTTAAACCCTGAGCTCAAAAGCATTACCTGTTAGAATAGTCTCGAGTGCTAAGGATGTAGGGACATTTCAGTTCTGTGTGGAAGAGCRGAATAACCTGCATGGCTACTGTGACCAATACATGAGAAGCAGATTCTAAAGTGCTATTACTAGCTTCTTTCTTTGTAGAAGAAAGATCAAGGATTGTTAGACCACAGCCACAGACACCTTGATTCATCCTGCTTAACTTAAGGTCCTTCAAGAGTGCCTTTGTCTGTGATTTCATTTATAATCAATGGTGAGAATCCAATGCCTCCAGAGTAAAATGTTGTCCAATTAAAGACTTWAATAATCTTTTGAAGGCATCTGTTCTTTTTCATTGACTAAGGGAACTGAACTTCTGAGTTAGATGCCTCAATTAAATACTTGAAGATGAGTAAATCTAGGTGGTAAAAGATCAAAAAAGCTTTTCCACTGTGTTTTCTACAGCAAGTGCAAGAAATACTTCTGTTCATATTACAGATGCTCTTAGGAAGACATAAGCTTTATCTTCCTGCAAAGATGTTTGCAGGARCATCTGTCAAACCCTCTAGGGTGGATTGACCTTGGCTAGCTGCTGGACACCTACTCAGACTCACTTTTTCACCTTCCTCAAACATGGGAGGGGGAGAAAATAACATGGGTGATGATAAAGGCAGGAAGATTGATTGACCAGTTTTTGTCATGAACAAAACAGACTTGATTTGGTCTGTTCAGCCTGAAGGAGCCTGAGGGGAGATCTCACTGCAGCTTACAGATTCTTCATAAGGGAAAGAGGAGGGGCAGACACTGATCTTTTCTCTCTGGTGACCGGTGACGGCACCTAAGGGAAGTTGAGTCAGGAAAGATTTAGATTGGATATTAGAAAAGGGTCCTTCCCCMAGAGRGTGGTTGGACACTGGAACATGCTCCCCAGGGAAGTGGCCACAGCACCAAACTGAGAGAGTTCAAGAAGAATTTGGACAATGCTCTTGGGCACATGGTGTGACTCTTGGGGACGGTCCTGGGCAGAGTTGGGATTTGGAATCCATGATCCTGTGCTTCCCTTCTAGCTCAGCATATTCTGTGATTCTGTGACTTGGGGAAAATTAGTTCAATTTGTTGCCATTTAAAATTATGTAGGTGTTGAAAAACAAAAAGACACTTCACCTTCCCCTTTTTTTCCCAGATTCAACATCATTCCTCCGTTCTTGACTCCTCATCCTCTCCCCACCTTGCCCAGCATTGCAGAGGCAGTGGGGAACTGGGAGTTGCAACCATRACAGTTCCTCTCTGCCTCTCCTTCCTCCTCACCCTTTTCCTCAGCTCCAGCGCAGGCTTTCCATGGGCTGCCACTTCTCTCAGGACATGTATACCTGCTGCAGCCTTGGGTCCTCCATGGGGCTGCAGAGTGGATATCTGCTCCAGCATGGAATATTTCCTCCTTTTCCTCTGACCCTGGTATTCCTTCTGCTGTGTCTCACTATTTTTCTTCATTCTCAGTCTGTGCAGAATTTTCTCTCTTTCCTTAGAAGTGTTTTCATTGAGGGACCTAGCCATGACTAGGGGCTCAGCTATCCCCTGCTGTGACAGGARCTGGTTGTTTCTGACATGGGACAGCCCTGGCTGCTCCTCTTGGAGGCCACAGCTCTCCACTGTCCTTGCCTTGGCATGCAAATCCATTACATGCCCTTTTCCCAGGCAGATACCATTATAATTTGTGAGTCATTATTAGGTTGAGATAAAAACTTTGTATTATTCTGGAAAGGAAATTAACAAGCGAGGTTTAATACTTTCCCATTAATTTTCACATGGAAATTTTAGTTTATTGTAAAGGTAAGAGTGCTCATTCTTGCAGGTGGGAGTTTTTAGTTCTGGATGAAATAACTATCTAATGTCCCCAAAGGACAGCTCTCAGGATGCAGCACTGAGCTGAGGATATTCTCTGTGCTGTTAAACAGGTAATTACTTTCATCTCCTGCTTCCAGAACTGGTGAGCTTGTTTCTTTCAAAGGGCTGCTCAGATACTCCAGGGATTCAGTCAGATGTGGATACTGAATGACAACTCCACCTAAACCTGCCCTGTTCATGTACGAGTGTTTTTGACTACGGAACTATCAACTTTAATCTGGACTATGCCAGAAGTCTAGTCTAGGAAAGAAGAAGGTGCTGTATAAACTTTTGCATCTATAGCTATGAAGTGCAAGYAAAATGACTGAAAAACACTTCAGGAAATGAACTATCTCAGGAAAATCATTTATATGAGGGAAAAACAGGGTAGATTAGTTCATCTCCAAAATAAAGTATGCAGCTATGCAGGTAGAGCGTCAGCAAACAAGCACCTATTCCACAAATTGGTAATGKTTTTGTTGCTGTTTTCTTTTAGATTTTTTAACCTTTGGGTGGGGGGTTGGAAACAAGTCCCTTGCTCCTCCCTCCTGTTAAAAGAAATAAATCAGTCCAACATTTTTGCCACTTCTCCAGAGTATCTGTTGGTCTCAAGACTTCTGGAAGAATCTAAAACTCAATGCTTTTCTTCCTGCTGAGACGGACAAGATCTAGGTTCTTTTCCTATTGCCCTTCTCAGTTGCCATAGTGCTTCTGAAGTTTCACAAGGCTCATTTTATCAGACTAGAAAACATCTCTGATAAYGTCTGACCTACATACCCTGAAGCTCAGACCAACTGTAAAAGTGATTATCAAAAGCCTTATACTCTTAAACTACAATTCTGCTAGTACTGACAAGAAGACGACCTTTTTTTGCATTTGCRTGTTAACTCAGTCAGAAGAGTGAGATGAGACTAATGGAACCTAATTTCAAAAATGCTGATAGTTTAATTTATCCCTAGTTGTTACATAATATGCAATTAATGGAGCATAATCAAAGAAATATTTCTAGGAAAGAGCCAGTTCTGGTTTGACATGCAAAGTTTTTTGTGATCCTTAGCTTATTACAAAGAAATTCCCCTTTCTAAAATGAATTAATGCCGATGCAGATGCATGGATTTCACAAAATAAGCAAACACTCTTCTCAAACGTTGCACTATGGTAACGACTGAGCCTCTTTCACAAGAGCTAGCTGCTATTAAGTGCCTCAGCTGAAATATTTGGCTGTTAAGTTCCTGCTTTTAGGTGTCGAATATGGTATGTTCTTAAGATTTGGAACTGATAGAAACAATGGGAAATACACATGTAAAAATGACTATATGACTTTTTGGTTTTTTTCAAGTTTTCAAAAAGCATGTTGATGTGGTACTTAGGGACATGGTTTAGTGGTGGACCTGTCAGTGTTAGGTTAATGATTGGACTTGATGATCTTAGAGGTATTTTCCAATCTCTATAATTTTGTATGATTCTCTAAGTAAACTTCACCTCTGGTGCTCTGACTGTTACCTTCTTCAAACTGATCCTTGACTCTTCTAGTTTTAAAGAGATGCAATGGGAGCTGCCAGGAATTTTCTGTTTCTGAAAACATTCAACTCTGGCTGCTTTAGAGATCATAGATGGGATTAGAAGAATAATTAAGACTTTCTGTCTATCTAGTTTGCTGTTTATCTGACTATCATTATCAGTTACATCAATGTTAAATTCTTGATAAAATTGATCTGATTTTACTTCTCTCTGAGTATTTATGTTAAACATTGTGGTTTATTATTCACTTTTTTGCTATGGCTCTTTTGTGAGATTTTTTCAGCATCCTGCAGAAGTCACTAGACACCTAATGGTGATCGAAGGAAATTTTCTTCACACATGTTCATTCTAACTACCAGATCTTTGAAGCACCAGACACTGGGAGAGAAAACAGAACTATTTGGCATGCATTTCAGAAACCTGGATAAWGATGATGACAGAAAAATATAGATGGCAGAGCTCACTCCAAGGGTCATCCTCTGCCAGCTGGGCTGGTAAACGGGTTGCAGATTTCTTGAATAAACAATGTTGAGAAAATCTGTGAACCAAATGTCCAAATAACCTGAGGCTCAGTTTGATCAATGACCAAAGATAAGTTCTGAAGCTCTGTTCTCAGTTGAAAGATGCAATGAAACAATTTTGCTGGAACTTAAGCCACCTGTGAGCATAGAATAAGCCTCTATTAATTCCATTGACTGAAACAGAGTAATATCAGATTTATTAATGCTGTTACTAAGAAAACAAATGAGAAAAATAGTTGACAAGTGACTAAATCACCCAAGAGCTGTGAAAGGTTTTTCTGAATTAATCAGTTACTAGTCAGTTGTTGAAATAAGACTGTATAGAGTCTGCTTTTGTAGGTATGCTCAACCAGCTAAAAAAACTTTATGAGGGCTCTTTGATTGCTTACTTACTTATGTTCTGAAATAAGATGCACCAGCAAGAATATTGCTGGATTATTTTTAAACCTTAATTACCCAGAGAAAAATAATTTTATATAACTTTGTCACACAGSGGTGGGAAAAGGGGAAAAATCCCCCCTGACCAAAAAAAAAACCAAAACCAAACAACAAAAACAACCCTTAAACTAAATAGGGAAAAATCAAAGTACCAAATGAAAAAACAATGACAAAAAGTACATATAAAACCTAGGCTTTGTAATTTAATGTACCCTGCGTTAGTTCTCATGTTGCCAGAAACAATAAAATGAACTGTTTAGCAAGAATTATTATTCTCTGATTTATTGTTCTTGGGAGGGGAAGAGCAGACAGATGGAATGTACATGCTACCTCAAAGGAAATGATGGATGAAAGTATTCAAAATTTCACTGGTCTCTGATGAGGGTTCCCTTAGGTAGATATTCTAAAGAGAAACAGTGTTTTTCCTTTAAAAAGGCATCATTTTGGAAAGCTAAGCCTCAACCTTATTCTATCGTCTTGAGTGTAATTTTCAAATTAAAACCCTAGAAGAAAAAAATTATTTTCCTCTTGGATGTCTGAGTGATGACATTTCCCACTGTCACACAAAAATACACTCTTCTGCAGCCTGAAGTCAGACCAAAGTAACAATTACATGCCATAGTGACTTATTTTCTTGAAGGCAGGATGCCTGAAAATAGTATACTCAATACTTGTTACTGTACCATGTATTTTGTGTTTCAAGACATTGCTGAGTGCCTTAACAATCCCTCATGTCTTTATCAAATGAACAGTGCTTTCCCTCTTGATTGCTTTTGACAGGGCAATATTTCTATATTTGACATTGAATAATAAAAAAAGAAAGCATTTGTCCCTCAGCCTCCTCTATCCATGATGGTATTTTTTTAAGTGTTTTAATTACTACATGGCTGTCCTAAGACAAGAACAAAACCAGAACATCAAAACCACCAACTTTTTATATTTCAGGTCTTGTGGTTTTCATGTGTGTATGTGTTTGGGCTTTGAGGTTTTTTAAATGTAACTTCTAAACTTTAGAAATCTTAAAGAGCTTTTCTAAAAAGCAAGAGAGTTAGGAACAGATAGAAGAAAACAAGACAAAATCAGCAATGTTAGAGTAAGAAGTTAAGCATATTCTACACAATGTACCAGAGTAGTTGGCATATGATTTTTACTTAGAGAAAAAATCTTTGCAAAGCATTGCTTCATCTTGGAAGAAATGCTACTGCTCTGAAATCCAAGTTTGTTCTGAGCAAAAAGTCTCTCTAGAACTTGAACACGGGATAGATTCTTAGATGGGATATCCATGATAAGGGAGAAAAAAAGAAAAAAAAATCTTTAAGAGACTGGAAAATTGTCATTTCCACAGAAATATGGGTTCTTGAGCTAATAAATTGCAGTCATTCTTGGCAGACAAAGGTGGTCCAATTTAGGTCAGTAGGTGTTTTAATCAATTTGCAWTCCTCTCAGAATTTTTTTTCCTATCTTACTATTCAGATTTTGTGTTGCCCCCAGAACAWGATTTTCTCTTGGACTGATGCTGTTCAGATGCAATAATGCTTTTGCCTTTGAACAGAGAGACTGCTAGCCTTAGAACAGAGATCATTTTTCTTACTAAATGAGAACTCAACACAAAGATTGGACATGACAGATTYTCTCATATCAATTCTCAAGGTCAAAAATGAGGAGAGAGGAAGTTTTTTTAATTATTGCTCAGCTTCTCAGGCATTATGCAAAATGCTGAACTGTAAATTACAGCTGATTTGGTGATGTTTGCATATGAGAAAAATTATTCTGGGAAATCAGATTATGAATATTATTGATCCCAAGATCCCTAGAATATGTCAGTGTTAAAATCACAGTGCAGTGAACTGAGTTTGTCATACAATGATTTCCATTCTATCTTTTTCCCAGCAGAATATTCCTTTCCCYGTTTACTAAAATATGTCATTATCTGCAACACACTTTCTTACATGTGCTATAAGCATCTTCTTATAATGTGGCACTCAAGTTTTCCCCAAGAAAGAAATAATAATAACTCATGTGATTTTAAGGAAAATTGTAAACGTCAATCATGCAAGAATTTGGCAAACATCTTTACATCCTGGAAATTWTAGGGATAGAAGGGAAGAGGAATTACCGAGAGATCCTCTCAGCAGAGTGTTCTGAGTATACTGTGCATTGAAGAGACTGCAGAAAGGTATTTTCTTCAGTTTCGTCCAGAAGCAGGTGGGAAAAACATGGATAATCTGAAGTTAYGCATATAATAAAAATATATCATGCTCTTTCCTGAAGCAATCACCAGTCACAGTTTRTCCTGTTCTCATTTACAGTGCAAAATTGATTGGTTTGATGTTAAAACTCTTGCCAAATCACTATCAAAATATTTGTATTTTCTCTCTACAAAACTGTCTGTAAAGTATATTTCAGCAGCTTAGTGGAGACTGTCTGTTCAAAAATGAGAATATGGAGCACTAATAGAAAAGATGGATCCAGCTCTAATTACTGTCTTGTTGCTGTTATTCAAGAATTATGTCGGTCTTATGACAAAATAAAGAGTAGAGCATAAAAAATTGGTATTTCTATTTTCAAGCTGTGAACTGAATGCTTTCTACCTTGCATTTTTCAGCATGTCATCACAAATGCTGCCTCTTTTCCTGAAGATAATGAAAGAACATCTTATTTCAACAAGGACGTGCAAACTAAGAGAAGGGAGAATGTTTAACTGGGAGTATATTTCAAAGAAAGGTAAAAAGCCTTGCTACAGGTTGTGGGGCAGTCTGAATTCAGTAATAAAAGAGAATTAGAATCATAAATTCCAAGTAAACAGAGGTTAGTTTCCCATGGGATTTTCATTGTTGAATATACCCAGTGGATAACAGCCTYAGCTCTCAATGTAATTATTTTGTAAATATTTTTCATATGGACAGGATAGAGTAGGGTTATTCACTGCTTATGATCTTTCATATCTTGGAAGAAAGCTAGATTTCAGTCTAATGTTTCAGGTAATAGAAAGGTAGGTATGGGTGTAGTATTGCATAATGTAAATTCTCATCTWAATCTAGCAAATTTAACTCCTATCTATAGACGTAGTGCCCTACTATGAAGGAAAAAAAACCCTTCAGAAATACTTTAAACAGGTGTAGAAGACTATTCACAATGGTGTATAAGCAACTGAGCTTAAACTTTAAGGAGGCATGATATCTGAATATGCTACCTTAAATCCTTTCATAATGTTTTTTCAACCAAACCAGACATGCAATTCTATGCACAGACATTAAATAATTTTTGCATCCATATCCCTATACATCATTGTGTTAATTTATCAAATATATTTTGATTATTCAGATACCTCTTGTAAAGAATATTAAAGTAGTAGACAGCCACTATGTTAAAAAAACTACAACCCCCAACAYATTAAAGGAAAAGATAATTCCTTGATAAGCAAACTGTTCATCCCAGAGACGTTAATGMTGCTAATTTCCTTGCTCTATGTACTTACTGCACTTAAGCATCTGTAGATTGTCTCAAGACTTCATTGAAAAAAAAAAAGAAGAAAAAAAGCCAAGGTACTTAGCTAAATAGAAATCTTAACCCCTGACATATTTGACATTAAGATTATCTCAGGAGTATGTGCAATGTACAATAACTGTGCACTCATTCTTAAGCCAAACCTTTTCCAACAGATCTGTGTCTGCACACACTGCAATCTGTGGCACTTGGGCTGAGCTGTCTGTAGCCCATGGCCCAGTTTTGTAAGGCACAGTTATGTTCCTTGGCTCAGCTTTACTGAAAAATTCTTGAGCTGTGAGAGGATATGGGCTATAGCCAAGATTTTCTTGAGGAATAAAGAAACAAAGACAAAAGTGAAAATTTTGAAATGGTCATACCAGCTTGAGGAATCAGAGAAAAACATGACATGTAAAGGGCTGAAATGCTGAAAGGAACCAGTGAGTCAAGAAATGAGAACTCAGAAAGATTAAGAACAAGGCTGTTCCAAGGACCATGGAGGATCTGACACTTTTCCACATCAATAATAATAATCTGGGCAGCCAAGACTCATCAAATGCCTGTACTGGAGATGATGAGCATACTCATGTTTAGTCTAGCTGCTCCTAGCTACCTGCTCTGTGTATCTTGCCAGTGAATAATTGCTATAACTTTAAAAACTGTAAATGTACAAACTCTACTTATAGAGCCTTTGCACATGCTTAAAGAGAGACAATAAATTAAGGGTTGCATTTGCATGATACTTGAATGCTCAATGAATATTGTGACTAGAAGTACACTGGCTTCTGGAAGAAAACACCTGGTTTTTATGTTAACAAATAGTGACAAAGTCAGAGCATTAATGTTATATGCAATGAAAATTCTAATTTTATACTCTAAACCTTTGTCTCTAAGCACTTCATCTTTAGTCTGTATATTGATATAAATATCAATTAGTTGTAAGAATTTTATTGACTTATATAAATCTCAAAATAAAGTAAATTAATATTAAAAATTAATAAATGTAGGGGAAAAAAAGCCAAACCCAAAMCAATGCAACTATGACTGTATATTGAGTTACACAAAACTAAATTCCTATAGATCAAATGGTTGGTACTCACAAATGTCAACTAATCCCTTCCAGGGAGGCTCCATCAAGAATTCAGTAAGACATAAATTGATTTAAACAAAGGTCATTTTAAAACAGAAGAATGTCAAATAAATATACAGTAATTGAGAGAAGATTGCCTGGACCTTTCAGAAGCCATTGTTAGGATGGGATGATAACATGTRTAACAGCTGCTAGTCATTAGTCCCAACACTATTGAGTGTCTTTGAGGTAGGAGTTCTAGAGTCCTGAATGTAGTCTCCTCTGCTATCKAATCATTAGAAACTGTAATGGAAGACACAAAAGTACATCTGCCACCTATTCCAGTCTTTACAGGGTTTTGAAAGTCATGTGAAAGTAAGAAGGTTTTTTCCCTATTATTTTKCTATGTAAAGTCACCTACCATTTACTACTAAACACAGCAACATTTAAAAACACCAAAAGACTCCCAAAAAGAATGTGACCCCTTGTTAGCAACCATTTCAAGGTGGAAGAGGATTGCATTGTTGGGATTTTTGGTATTGTGAACTGAGGTCTGAAAGCTGGAGGGAAAGCAATTAATTTTAATGAAACAAAAATCTTTGTCATCTTTACCTATACTGATGCTTAAGAAAGACATACAAGCAAAGAAAGATACATATTCGGTGGCTGATTCTTTGCCTGGTCAGAGAGCAACAGTTTTAKCATTATTTTTTCAAATTCAGGGACAAAGGTGTTGAATTCTGAGACTTTACTTCCCCCTGCATGAATCCACCAAATATGTTTTTTCTAATTTTTTCTGGCATAACTTTATGAACAGCTATTATTAATACTGAGATGTTATCAAGTTTTCTTCTTTGACATTTATCAGTCCACAATAACCAGATAGGGCCAGAACAAGGCTGCACAACTAAAAGGTTCCTGGACCACCCTTGGCCTGTGTGTTGTCTTCACCTTGGGCCCAGTAGGATACCATTGTTTTGKTACTTTCATTTCCATGCTAGGTTCTTTCCTCRTTTTAAACACTGTCTGTTATTTTTTTCAAGAAATTCAATCTTGCAGCTAGACCTTCAGAGCCGTCTCCAGTTTCCCTTTCTCCAAGATTCCTAGAGACAAAAATACTAGTTCCCAGGTTTCAATTATAAATTTCTGGTTCCTTATCTCAAAGACAGACAGTCTTTGAAGTTGAACAGGTACCTAGACCTAGGAAGATTTTGGGAAAAAATCCCTTTGTGATCTATWATGCATTTCTCTTCACTAGGTTCCTCACTGTTCCTAAGTACCTTGAGTCTTGGTAAGGTTGCCTGAGGTCAAAATTAATTTGGAGCAGTTTCTTCCCTCCTTAAGAGACCCGAATGAAGTTTAATGACTGTCTAAATTTACTCCTAAAAGTCTCCCAAGACATTTTTTTTTAACACCAGACAGAATACCCAGTAAAAAAATTGAGGACTACTGAAGTTTCTCATGAGCCACTTAAAAGATACAGTCTAGCTTTTTAACACTGTTCCAGTCCAGCCTATTTCCTAAGACTCTGTACTAGCAGCTGTTGATCTATTTATTGAACATTTAAAAATATAACTAGTATGAAGAATATGCCTATTTCAGGAGGGGAGGAAAAAAAGTAGTATCTTTTATTATGAGCCTCCAGGGCTTTGCTGGAAATCTAAGGCTACTTTGATACTGTCAGATCAAAACCTTTTCATCTTGTGTACATCAATATTTTTTTTTAATTTAAATGAGAGTCTGAACTCTCCAGCATCACTGGTCTAAAATTTATACCATGGATTATATTATATTCTGTTTGGATTTTTTTGTGACGTAGGAAGTAGACTGATCTGTCTAGGCTGAGAAATCTTAAGGTGACTAAGTAAAAAAAAAATACAGCAATTGTTTTGGTTTTGGTGAAAAAATGGAAAAACAARGGAAATTATACCTGATCTTACTGGGAGAAAAAATTGCTAGCTTAAATTCATACACATGGCACTCAGCATTCACATTTACAATCATATCTTCATGTGGCATAATCAAACCTCAATCACCAGAGTGTGGAAATGCTTACCAGACAATCTCAGTGAGAAATATAGACAGAATGAGAATCTTATTTTGATTTCTGTAAGTGTGGTGGGGAACATGGAAACATAATAAGAGTTATGTATAAATATTTTTCCTTGAGGCTAAACAGACCAAAATTTGTCATTATTGGGTTTTCCACATGTGGTTGTGTTTCTTGGTAAACAGGATTTATTGCTTCGTCACCTTTTTCTGAGATTGTGTCTTCCAAACTGTGATAACATATATAGGCAGCTTTTTTTTTTTTTTTTTTAGTGTTTTAATTGATACCCTATCTCCATAAAATATGTTGTCACTGCTGCTCAAAACCTCAGAGTTTTAGGTCTTCAGGGAGAAACCATCTGTTCCAAAGCAACAGCAGTGTGCCAAGACCTAAAGTTGCAAGACACGGTAAGTCCAGTTAAATGCTTGTATTAAGATGTATTTGCCTATAAAGACCTCATTCTTTAAAAAAATGCTGAGTAGCTACAATTCCCTTTCAAAATGCAATATAAATGGATAGCATTAACTACTCYGTGTGGGAAACTAATCCTTAACAGAAATGTGTTCTTGAATCATATCCATATTATGGAGATATTCACGCCACACTGGAAAGAGAGGGGTGCAAGGCTGTATGTGATACATCGTGATACAGTAAAACACAAACCATAGACCTGGCAGAAGTCCTAACTAATTTATGTTGACTGAGCTGTACCTGTACAACAAAGATCAGAACTTGACCAATAACMAGCAGAAACGTAAGAAGATACATTTATGTAAGAACACAAAACAAACAATAGGTTTCCTGAAGTTAGCCATAAATTGTCCTTTTCAATCTTCCCACATTTGCTTGTTCTGAATTCACATCTGACAAACAATTAGTCACACAGCAAGCTGAGGAACGTGGTCATTAATAACTGTAAAGCGCAGCTGGCCTTAAGAATTCAGACAACACTGCTCACGTAGACTTTAGGTCATTTGGGATGAGCAGATCTGTACACCCTACTATGTTCCACAAGCTTACAATTATGTATTCAGAATCTAAATCAATTAGGTACTCAGATACTGGCAAATAGGAGATCATGAGACCTATTCACTCAATTTTCCTCATTGCCACTTAGTGAGGAAATGACTCAAATCCTGTTCACATTGAAAATACTGGGAAAACTCTCACTCATATGAGAACAAATCCTGTTCTTATTAAAGAACATTTCATTTTAAAGCTTTACAGGAAGCAAGTTTCTGTTGCCATACWACTCCTTCTGGGTCATGTGGAAAAAGTTTGAATGCATCTGGCAAATTTGCCTTCTTCCCTCTCCCAAACCTGGAAACCCCTTTTATTAAAAAAAAAAAAAAWTAAAAAAAAAAGAGAGATGAAAGATGCACTTTTTTCTGCTAATACTTCTTTCAGTGAAGCACAAGCATAACCTACCTTGAAGCATGGGATTAGCATGACAGGATACTTCTGTACCCAAGACAGGCTGACTTTTATTGTCAAT
>JACDOX010000110.1:409557-486001 GCA_014549065.1 Cardinalis cardinalis | reverse complement strand
CAGGAAGTTTACACTGATATTTTAATTGTATTTGTGTGCTTTAAAGACATAGAGCTGAAATCTACTTTTCTCTCATCCCTGAAGTAGAGCATTTTAAGTCACTGCAGGGAACCTAATTCTAGATGTCAAAAACTTTGTCATAGTTCTTCTGATCGCTCTTTTCTTTCAAAATGAAAAGAAAGATCTTGGCGAGTTTGTGAAGGCCAAACAAGAGCAAAACACTTCCAATAAAGTTAAATAAGATGTTATTTATCGAACAACATCCTCAGACATGTGGTGTGATTTTGGGGTTTGTCCTGTGCAGGGGCAGGAGCCAGACTGGAGGATCCTTATAACTCAGGATTCTGTGGTCAATTATGAGTAGCAATTTCCAGCAAGGAAAGGACCCTAGTCCAGGAGGCCATACTCAGTGTGTGAGTAGCTCTTTAGCTTCAGTGTAATTCTCAATGCTTGTGGATATTACATACAGATAAACTGCATCAGTTTACTATCAAACAAAAATCTGTGGAACAGCTAATGCTCCTGAAAATGACTATAATCTGTTTCATGACTTTTATTGCTAGCAAAAAGTGAGACAGCAATTGGCTTACRGATAAAACTAAAAATTTGAACATCGCTATGGTGGTTTGGTTTTGTGCAAATGCTGCATCCACATTTGAGTCTGACCCAGCCTACCCAGACAGCCTGGTGGGATTAACTCAGACAGAGTTGTTTATTTTTCTCCACAACTATGAGACTACTGCTATAGGTTTATTAAATGCCACTTCTGTACTGCAGTAGAGAGGATKAGCAACACACATATATGCAACACATCCCTGCACTGGTTCACTCACTAACATCACTTCAATTCACCTCTTTCTACATCAGGACAGCAGAGGCCATCAAAGAGCAATTAAACGCAGCAGTTCCTGATCTGAACGTGTTTTGAAGCCTAAACTCCTATAAGTATAATAAACTCCTACAGGTATCAAGTCTAGTAGGAGTTTCAATAGAATGAAAATGAAATAATGTGAATTATTTATACTTGGGATGGTATATAGGCATTCATACAATTATTTWTACTTGGGATATTTAGACACACATACAAAAATTTCACAGAATTTAGTAACTGKACACAAGTGAATGAACAAATGAAAGAAAGTGAGAAGCCAATGAACAAATGAGAAGAATGTCACTTCACAAACTACAGAAGACTGATTGAATAAAATGTCCATAAACTACATGAATAGATGCAGTCTTTATAATAAGGAAAAACTGACTGATCGTCTAGATATGGGGGATTTAGGGACTTCTATGCATTTATGTATTCTACTGATGTGGAATTTTTAGGTTTTATATTACATTATCATTTATCAATGTTGTCTCTGCTTTTCCTCAGGACCCTTAAAAAATTCCTCTACTAAAGACAGCTTGACCTGAGCAAAATTTCATGAGAATTTTCCAGCTTATTTTCTATCAAAAATTTCTTACCTTTAAAAAAAATCCCTCAGCTCCATAGAAAAGCAGCTCATGCAGGACAAAGTCAGATAGATGCCACACTAGAAACTGCATGTTTGCCTCTGCTGCCTCAGTGACTGCTCCYGCATGCAGCAAACCCACAGGTGTCAAGGAAAACTTGGTAAGCTGGACTTCAGTGGCTCTGTGCTCCACACAGACTGRGCCACCTGCGAGTCTTAATGTACTTGACTGGTGAGAAGTTGTGACCTCCAGTATGGGCTAAAGTAACAAAGAATGGTTTSTGGTTTGACAGAAACTCCAAGTCCTTCACACTATTTTTCCCTCCCTTGTTTTTTCTTCCTTCCTTCAAAAACACATTATATATTCCACACATCTATTTAAGTGGAAAAGGAAATTTTTGAGGATATCTTTCTAAAAATAGAAACTAAATAACCCCTTCTCAGTGCTTGAATATCTGAGACTTAGGAACAACAGAGGAATGAATATATCACATGGTAAGAGCAGAGAGATTTAGAAGAAGATTCAATAAGGGTTCAAAAATGTCCATATCCCACAAGGAACCTAGGGACATCATGAAGGACAAAGAGAAACAAACAGAACTTGATTATACAGATAATGTGAAGTATAATTTTCTGAAGACTTTCAGATTTTTTCTCATTTTTGTCATACCTTAAAAGTACTAAACCCTTCCCCTCCAATTTCTCCATTTGCTTACATATTATATATGCATTTAAAATATAGTAGGAAAATTTGTACTTGGTCAAGATTTCAGAAAACATATCAGGACTAACAGCTTTTATCCAATTGAGTGACCAGGGTAGGAAATTCCTACCAAGCAATTCAGGCATTTGAGAAAGTGGAAATTTTGATCATTTTCTTTAGGTTTATGTCCCTTCAAAATTCTGTCTTTCCCAAACTGTTCTGTGACTTTAGGCCCCAATTCCTATGGAAGTGGGAACTCTGTACCACTCAGGAAAAAACCAGARTGTTACAGAGTCTTGTTTCAGCAAGTGAAATTTTCATTAAAGAGTGCTTCTTGCTGGAAGCCGCTTAGCTCAGAGGAATGGCTYCAAGCATTCATCTTTGGAATTGCCAAAGAGCAAGCCAACAAGTGTTTCCCATTTCAGAATCACAGAATATAAACTTGAAGAGGCATCCAAAAGCTTCTAGGGGCTTCTTCAAATTGAAATAATTTAGTCCTTGTATATTAGGACTATAAAGCTCATATTTTAGAACTATTTTAATTACACATAATTTAGAACTACTGTAATTACATATATTTAATTCAAAAAAACAAGATAATACTATATTTTGCACACATTTAAAGATCTTTCAAGTCTCATGAAATAAAGGACCAACAGGATTAGTAAGTCTTTTGGTGTCCCAAAGTACAAGTATATCAGATTCAGTAATAAGAAAGTATTTGATAGAGGAAAAAAAAAGAATCAAGTTTGATATCAAAATATGTTATCACCCTGGTAATGGTGATAACACAAATGGAAATCCTTGAATGAAAACAGAATAKCCCTTCCTGTATGCATTTTTGCAATTCATGTGTCAAGGGTATTCATGTTATTAAAAAAATCCAACAAAACAGACATAAATTGTTTGATGTGACAGCTGCATGAGATTTTGCAGATCTGAAAGGATCTTTGCAGATTAAAGTATGTGGAGAAAAACATAGATAAAAAAAAGTGTCTAGTTTTCATTTATGTACTGGGAAAAAAAAATACAATGGTGTTGCCTAGAATACATTGAAGTAATGCACAAACAAGAGAGTTATTGAAAAATTGACTCCTATGAAATGGTAGAGAAATCATACACTTTAAACAAGGAGGTAAATACTTTTGCTATGGTTTTAATACTGCAGGTCCATAAAAAATCTTCTCAGGTTCTTGGGCTGGGTCTGAGCAACGTTGGAAAATCATAGGTTAATCCAGTGAAGTGCTAATAACCTTCATGGAACCAAATGTGGGTTTATATAACTTCCTAACAGAAGCAATGGGCCACATGGATGTAAGATAAGGGAGTCTGGTTGGGCTTATGAAGGTAGTGTAATAACATGCATCCTTTGGGACTCCTATTTTCTCCATATGGGTCAAAAAAATAGAGCAGGTTCTACCACTAAAGACAAATCAGCAATGAGACAGAATCTGGCCATAAGGTAAAATAATTCACATTCAATAACCCTTCAATATGAAATGTCCCTGGGGATATAAAGACATGTAAGCAATACCAATACACATGCCTAAAAATGGAAAGGTTAGAGTATAAACAATAAAACAAAACATGTTGATATTGTGYCATTTCTGGAGGGCATGCTCCTAGGAAAAAATATCACAGGTGATGACAKAACCCTGAAATTTTTGGATCACATGCAAGATTCACAACCACACCTGAAAAGTAAGGAGATTTGTCTGCAGTTTACAGCTGGCAAAAAATCTTGTGAAATGGGCACCAGTCATTTAGTTTCAATATCTGTAGATGTTAATAAATGGGTGATGATATAAAATACTGAAMTATACAGTAAAATGTCACTGATTTTTTTAACCAGAAATATTGCAATTTGCCATCCATTTTGGGGGACATTAGATTTCCTTCATGAAATCATTCTGCTCTTACTGCAAATTGTGAAGTTGAGATCTGGTACAATACAAATCCTAAAATGATTTATTTTGTGAGACATAATGATAAACAGTTATAAGAAAAGCTTAAATCCCTCAGTTCTGCTCCCCTTTTCTTACTTTTTCAAGCTTCAAATCTACCATCTATTCTTTCTCTCTTCATTATCCCCTTAAACTCCAAGTTAATAGCATCTTCCTCTTCTTTCAAAATCCAGCTCACGGCAGATGAACCAATCATAACCTCTTACCATGTAACTTCTGTTAGAAATCAGGAGGCAAACAGTACATAGGAAGAATTTGAAATCATGCATGGAAAACAGGTAAAATTATGAGCAAGCAGTAGTACATAATTTAAATCCTGCTCAACTCATTTGAGGACTACTAGCAGAATCTCTTCAGCTCTTCCATCTGCAGATCACGTTACCATGGTATTACGTTCTCTTGTATTTTACATATTGATTTGTTTATTACTGTCGTATTAGTAACCTTTTCTTTCTAGCTCCTTGGAGCACATGAGTTTCATTAGAGGTATTTGGARGAAATTTCCATACCAAACTGTGCTTAGCATTCTGCTACTAACAGAAGCAGAGAGAAAAGCACAGAACACCATACCAAATCAACCAGTGGTTCTTATCCATTTCCACTTTCCCAGTGTTTCTACTGCTTTGGCTTGGTAGAACACAATGAAGAGACCTAGCAAACATTCCTCGAGGAAAAATAATTTGAAAGAATTACTTTTAAATATTTATTTCTTTTTTAGTCATTCATTGTTCATGCATTTTATTAACCGTATTTAGTAATATAAAATTGTGCATATATTTGGACCATCATCTTATACACCAACCATATTACTCATTTGACCTAAGTGAAATCTGTCTTAGTTACACTTTTATTAATTTATCCTTCTCAAAAAATTGATTTTGAATAAAATTTTAGTATATATTTTCTACTCACTATCACATTTTCTCTTCTCACGCTAAATACAAGGTCACTATTAGGAAGTAGCTATTAAATATCAGCATATCCAGATGTTATATAGTTCAGTGAAGGGAAAATCCTCAGGGCCTGATTTTCCTTGCTTATACATTTTACAAAAGAAAAATTCTCTTGATATGCATAAGGGTGATAAAAATAATTGCCAGCTTGAAGAGAAGGAGCTGTACCTTGCAGTCCTGATAAAACCAATTTCAAACATCATTTTATTACAGACTCCTTTACACAGGAAATCCATACTGAAGAGCACAGAAATTACTTGAGTACCTATCCTGAAAATATTTACACATTTATATATATATATATATATATATATATATATATATATATATATATATATATATGCTCATTCAGGGAAACAGTGAAGTGACTTCATCAATTAACTTTAAACTAAAAAAATAGGTTTCCAGATATGAGTGGTTGTTTTCTTAATCCACTCATGATATTTGTCCCTATTTTATCTACTCTTCTAAAAGAAAGACTGAAAAGAGTAAACTTTAATTGCATCAAGGGTACTATTTCTTTACAAGCTCCTGTTGTCTATGACAGAGATGTTTTGATAGATTATAGGTTATAGGTTATAGGTTATACAATAAAATTGATTTTATGAATTTTTTTTTAAAAAGTTCAAAGATTACTTGTTATATATTTATTTACATATTTAGTGGAAGTAAGGGAGAGAGTTACATTATAAATTCCTTCACATCCATTTTGATATGATAAAAGTACTAAAAATCTGATGAAGAAAACGCTGAGATTACATTTTACACTGTACCTGGAACTAAAATTTACTGTAAAACAGTAAGGGTTACTCTAACTGCTTGCATCCTTCACCCATCTTCTCTGGAATATCACTCATGCAAAGGGTTTGAAATCAGCCTGAGGGGGTTTTTCAGCTCTTTCATTGAGATGTAAATTTTCAGGAAGTGCATATTTCCAGGAACTACCCCTCAACTTATGCTTTTCTGTTACTATTTTTTCAGAGAAACCTTTTTCAAAGTTCGAGCAGCTTTATCAAAGGATATCAAATTTAACAACACAATCTAACTAAAAATCCATACCTCCTTTCTGCTTCCTAGATACTCTCCTGAAAGCTATTGATCAAGMCATTTTTTAAACAAATATTTTAAAATATTTTTTCAAGATGCGCAATTATCTCAGGTTAAACAAAAAATATCAGGTTTTCAGTTAAATATTTTGCAGGAATAATACCTTTGAGAGCACTCTAACTATGCATTATCTAACTTTTCTATTTCTATCAGCTGAAATAAGAAAAGGTATTGGTTAGAGGTATATGCATCCTGCTGCATCCAAGAGGAATAAGGCTGCTGGCACTCTGTGTGCCCAGATCTACCAGTACTGATTCTGAAGATGTGCTTCCAGGAGACACACACACATAAACGCCCACATATACCCTGCCTATACACATCTCAGTGTGGCTGTCACACAGATCACAGAAACTTGGAGCGCCCACAGGCGCACAGACAGCACCAGTGGCCTCATCCTGCTTTGCTCGGGGCTAGGCAGGATGGAGGCCCACATGCTACAATATGTACATTCACACATACAGATGCATGCCTATTTCTGTATCTGTCAATATATACAGGCATCCACTYCCTTATCTGAAAGATGACTGGACTGCTGCTCGCCATGACTCGTGGGGACTGCTTTCCCACCTGGTTTCTGGAGATGATTTCTCCCCTGGGACTGACCAGGGAGGTGCCTGGACAAGGCACAATTCTTTGGGAGGCTCTCATTTGGGTTCCCTGTGTGTTCTCGTGCTCTTCTCAGCTTCTGCAGGTGGGCTGATGGCCATGCATGGTCTGCCTGGGAATGGCTTGGCAGGGGATTATTTGGGCTTTCCCTCCTTCCATTGTCTATCTGTTCCTCTGTGAGTTTGCAGATAAGCTTTATCACATAATCCTGAAGTACTGGACGATATCCAAATGAAAAGCTCAGTGTAAATCTACTTTTTTGATGTTTTTCTCCCTCTTGTGCTAGCAACTATTAACGTTTCTTACATGTTGTGCTGGTTTTGGCTGGGGTAGAGTTAATTTTCTTCACAGTGGCTGGTATGAAGCTGTGTTTTGGATTTGTGGTGAACAGAGTTGATAGTAAGGAGATGTTTTTTGTTATAGCTGAGCATGGCTTGCTCAGAGCCAAGGCCTCTTCTGCTTTTCATACTGCCACGCTGGCAAGGAAGTTGGGAGATAYGTGGGAGGTTGGGAAGAGACACAGGCAGGACAGGTGACCCCAACTGACCAAAGGGATATTCCAGATGATATAAAATCATGCTCAGTGTATAAGGTTGGGAGAAGAAGGAGGAAGCTGGGGGACATTTGGAGTGATGACGTTTGYCTTCCTAAATAACCCTCTGCATGATGGGGTCTTGGTCTCCTGGAGACAGCTGAACAGCTGCCTGCCCATGGGAAGCAGTGAATGAATCCCTTGTTTTGATTTGTTTGGATGTGTGGCTTTTGCTTTCCCTATTAAACTGTCTTTATCTCAGCTCATGAGTTTTCTATTCTTACCCTTTGATTCTCTCCCTGATCCTGACTGAGCAAGCAGCTGCCTGGGGCTTGGCTCTTAGCTGGTGAAGAACATGACACATGTCCATACCGTTCTATAGCTAGTGTTATATGATTGATTTCAGTCCTTTATTTAGTTGTAACATGTTTTTTTTTGACTTTTACCCCAGAAGTTACCCACTGTTTTTCATTTTTTTCTTTTCAAAAATTTAGAGTTCCTTCTTTCAGGTACTCCAATTTCCTTCTAATCATGTTTTATCATGATTTGCTGGGGAGGAGAAGCAAACTTCCTTTCAGCAATTAAGATTTCTCTGAAGCTGGTCGTTGCTGCTTCAGTAAACAATGAGACCAGAGCATAAAATAAGGAGAGTAGCTGCTGACCCCTTGTGTGCTGCCAGCTGGAGCAGTCAAAACAGCTTAGTGGATGCAGGAGATAGAAGAGAGCAACAACAGTGAATCTGGAGCAGGATCTCTGGGGAGGAGTCATGCCTTAACCAGCATTCCTCTACAGCTTTAGGAAGGATTATGTCTAAGATGTGATTAAGGTTCAGTATTGCTAGCAGATTTGGAGTTATGACAGAGTAATAGGAAATGAGTTCTTCAAGTTCATTAGGTACTGATAAAGCCCACTGAATTTCAAAAACAATCTTTGATAGTTGGAACTCCTAGTAATGCAAGATAGCAAATAAATTCTATATATTTTTTCAAGGCATTGACTAATAAATTCTCATATTTGATCTGGAAGAGGAAACTTAACACCTGAAGTTAGGGTATCTCAGAGAGTTTCACACAAGATGTGTAAGTTATTACATCCTGACTAAGGCAGAGTCTAATTTATGCAAATTTATGCTTAATCCATTTCCTCTCTTAAAGTAAAACACTATTTCGTATAATGAATTCTAAATGTTTTTGCTGGTAAGTTTTTTCCTAGGGAATTTCAAATTCTGCTCTTCACTGATAAGAAGAGCAGAAACATGGAAACATATAGAGAGTATGTATACCCAATCTGAGAAATCAGGGAGGGGTGAAGTGTATATATATATATATGGCAAATATCAATAAATGACCGGCTCTCTCAAATTTTTCATTCCTTAAGTTTCTTTCCATTGACAGCATATTTAAATTTTGAAAAATAAAAAGAGTATTACTACTTGAATATGTAGTAATTATCATTCAGAATACTTCCAGCTCCTGCCTTTATGTCTGGTTCTGTTGGATGGTCTTTTATTTTGTGTTTAAAGCTTCTTTAAGAGCAAAATCATGTTCTCTAGGCCTACAGTTCTTCTTTCATAGAGAAAAATTTTCTTATCTTCCTATTAAAGAAATCCTTTCTAGAATCATTTCTAGAACAGTGTGATTGTTTCACACAGTTTTAAATGGTAAAAGCGAAGAGGTAGAGTTACTCCATAGGGATTATTTATTTAGACAAAATTTAGCTATATCTCCATTATCTGAAGAATCTGTGCGTTATAGCTCAGCTTGAGCATTTCTGCAGAAGAGCTAATGCAGACATCCACTTCATATGCATGCAAGTAATTTTATTTTAAGGCAGCCATAATSTGGTATCATGTTAGACTTCTCTTAATAGCTAGAGTGCATTATGTGTGCATGTCTTAACTAAGCCACCTTAAAGGAATACAGCATATCCAATGGCAAAGCACAGCAAGCGGGAGCAATTGGTAAACTGGATTCAAAAGTAAACTCCTGATCTGCGTCAAAATGTTAATATGAAAACATCCTGTAGCATGCAAACCTCAACTTTAAGAAAAAAATTGCACTGACAGGATTAGAATGTACAAACCAGATAATAATCTACAGGGAGAAAAAAAGTACATGATCGTCTCTACTCTCAGCATTTGTCTGGTTATAAAAATTTACCAAAGTCAGGGTTTCATGGAAGTTTGTTTTTCTTCTCTGTATTTCCATCTGTCTTCCATTACATGTACACAGGTCTTTCTGGTAAATGCATAAGATTTAAGGTGGAGACATCTCCATCTTATCCCGAACCAAAAATGACGAGTAAAGGTTTAATGATTTGGCAAAAACAATCTTACCATGGATTTCAAATTTTTTTTTTTGTAACGACGCTTAGATTAGTGTCTACAGAAAACAGAATAAAAGAAAAACAGGTCTAAAGATAGCTTTAGAAGAAATGTGATTGCTCTGCAGTTACTGAAGAGTTATTTTTATATGGATTATTTAAGATATGCTGTTAAAAGGTTAAGTTACGTATAACTCATATAATATGCCGTAGGCTCCAGATTCTTAACTAGGACAGCTCTGTCTTTTGTGAGTACCGGCAAATCTTGGGGCAATAGATGTTCCTTTACAAGTCACCTTATTTAAATCATGAAGTAGCTAAAACAGTACCTCCTGAGGGCCTATTTTTCAAAACTAATTTTGGAAAATGTTCTGTTTTGAGGCACAGCTGCCTCTAGCTAAATACTTGTTGACTGGAATACCTCAGCTATAACTGCACATTTAAGATACAGCTTTTCAACTGGCTGGATTTTGTCTTGTAATTGCTCTACTTGCATTATTTGAATTCATGTATGCATAATGTGAAACCTAATGTGAAATCTAGTTCCTTTGTGATGTCCCTCTTTTTCAGCATAGCCTTCAAAAACCCAGGAGCAATTTTGTTCATCACATGCTGTCCTGCTGCAAAATTAACTGAGGCAACACTAAATGTTGGGGTTGGTGTTTGTAAGAAGCAATGTATGCCCTCTCATCACCACTGTCACACTGCCCTGTTGTGATCTTTTGCATCTCCTTGTTAGAATCAGAACTTTTTCTTTTTTCATATATGCTTTAGGACAAGTGATATTTCCTTTAGGAAGGAGCATGTTATTTAGAACAGCAGCTTCTAGGTGTAAAAAAGCTATTGGGATATGAGTTATTCTTGGAATTAGAAGCATTTAAGGGCTGTCTTAATTCCAAAATATGGGATGAATTTCTTTCTTTTTTTTTTTTCTTTAAAGACTTACACTCTATTTGAGTTCAGTCGACACATCTGTTCTCCTTGCTTCTCTTGAATTAGACTCCCACAGACACAACCTTCCATATGGAGGACACTTCTTGAGTATTTGAAGTAACACTCTTTGACACTTCAGTGCGGTCTTTGGAAATAACACTCGTGAAATAACCTGCAAGCCTTCAGCATAGTTCCTTGTGAAGTAGAATTAGGCACATTTTTAAATCCTTAAGGCTGTTTCTTAGATAATATGACCAATAGACCAATAACATGCAAATATATATTTATATCTAAATAAAGATTAATGTCAACTTAAAGAGAAAGGGGAGCTTTCCTTTCAGGAATACTTATCATTTGAAAGTCTGGCTGATAGAAGTATGCATACATTTCTGTACAGATAGCTCAACCTAGAGCAAGTGCAGTATTTACAAATAGTTAAAGTATGGGTTTTTGTTTAACATCTCTAATACATCATTTGATTGGACAATGATGGTTTTCCACCTTGCTTTCTAATAAAGCCTTCTTTCACATCCTTTTCCCACATCATGGTCCTTTTCCCAGCTTGTGGAGTCCTTGGGCTATAAACTTGCTGGCACTTTGGGGTGCTTAYCTGATATGTCACATCTTCCAGTCCGTTTCTCATTTCCATTATTCACAAGCAAGTCTTTAAAGAAAACACTTAATGTTTAAGTTTGTACCTGATTTATTTTGGATCTTGATTCAATTTGAAATCCTGAATGTACTCTTTCCCTTTTGTTTCCTCTTTCACAGGCTGAGGGCAGTTACTATTGCACATACCCTATATGGTGTAGTTTGGCATCTTTATCAGATGGTTTTGTGTAAGTAGGTACTATGAGCTTCGTGGAGCTCTGGGCCTATCAGTTCAGATCTAATTAGGACTCTGTCTGCAGTTTAGCTTAAATAAAGTATCAAGGAAGAGAACATAAAGCATAAACATATGCTTTTAACATAAACAAACACGTGTTTGCTGTCAAGGAAAGACATTGGTAGGACAGATAGTAAGGCCTAAGATGTGTCAAAGAAGAAATCTCACTAGATGCTGGACCTCAGTAGCCATAATGGTTTTATAGAACCAATAGTAAAGATTRCCTTGGGAAATGTTCCTGTCTCCATCTCTGGAAGTCTTTAAAAAAATATTAGAAAAGCACATCAGGAATGACACATCTATGAACAATTGCTCTAGGCAGGAGAGTGGACTTGAAATTTTCTTTAAGATCCCATCTAACTGTGAGAGAAAATAGACTTTTAACTCCTTCCTGACTTGATCAAGGAAATTGTAATAGGGCATAAATGGGAATATTCCATTCGTAAGGATTTTCAACATCACAGTGCATCACTTCCATGCAAGATGGAAGCACGTGGGAAAGAAGCAGAAAAAGACAGGCACAAATGGACTTTTCATGGCATCTGCTCTGGTATTCTAGTCTGGCAAGTTATGTTTACATTTATAAATATGAATATTAACACTTTTGTRGAACATCATATTTCCACCAAATTTATGACAGTAGGTCTGTTAGACTCAAACTAAGTCTCGTCCTCATAGCAAAGAATACCAACAGTGTCTTGAGCTGCATTAGGAAACACACTTCTAGCAGTTTCAGGGAGGTGATTCACCTTCTCCGCTCAGTACTGGTGAGGCCACACACAGGATRCAGGGTCCTGTTCTGGGCTCCTCAGAACAGGAGACATGGACCAACACATGGAGCAAGTCCAGCAAAGGGCTACAATGATTATTACTGGACCGAAGCACCTGCTGCATGAAGAAAGACTGAGAGAGCTGGGAATGTTCTGCCCGGACAAAAGCAGACTCAAGGGGTCCTTATCTATCTGTACACATGAAAGTTGGGAATGAGGAAGAGAGAGACAGACTTTTCTCAGTGGTGCCCAGTGACAGTACAAGAGGCACAGATGTTTAAGAAAACCCATAAAAATATAAACACAGGAAATTCCACCTGAACACAATTCCCCCACTCTTCTTACTTTGACGGCAAACACAAGAACAAGTTTGTGAGAGAGGCTATGGAATCTCCATTCATGGAGATATTTAAAAACCCCAATAGATTTCCCCAAAACCTTGGCTAACCCAACAGTCCTGGGCAACCTACTCTAGCTGACCTGCTGCAAGCACTAGTTGACTTCCAAATATCCCCTCCATGCCAAAATGGCCTGTAATTCAGCTAGTAGTTATTGTTGGTAACTATCTCCAGGACAGAGYTGGTGGTGCACATTTGCTGGCAAATATCTGAGGGAAGGGCTGTGTCAGTGGCTCTGTGTCCAGAGCAATGCTGTCAAGCACTCAGCCCTTCAGGGCCACAGTGCATTCAGCCTCCTCTGGTCAGCGCTGCTTGGTAGAGCCCTGAATCAGCAGCTTAGGCCACTCCAGGATATCCAAGGAAGAGCATCTGCTTAGATGAAGCTACAGCCATCCTTGCACCCACAAACACTCTTCTTCACAGTCTACTACATGGCTGAAAATATATTTGCAGGAGCAGGTATAGAGAAAGCATTGCAAATACTGCAGCACTGACAGATATTTCCTTTATACTATGTGTTGACACTATAAATAGCACCATAAAGCAGCAAGATAGACGTTAAGGAAAAGAGGAAAGAGTTGTATGAATTAGGCCTAAAAATAACTAAAATATGTAATTTCAGTACTTTCTATGAAAGATTATCTGTGCAGCAAGAAAAAGAATTAATCTCGAGACACATGCAGATTAACTTCCGAGAAATGCTTTGTGAGATCTCCGCTCAAAATTCTAAATGTTAATTTGAAACATGGTGTTCTGCAGGTACTGTTATAAAAAGAAGTGGTTTAATGAGGAATAACAAGGCTGAATTGATGAACTGTTTTATTTTCACATGAACACAGGGAATTTTCAAGAGTAGTCGTGCTGCAGGTGGCTTGTTTCGACTTAAAGCTAATTCTAGATAATAAGACTTCAAAGAGCGTGACTTTTTCCTCAAATAGAACTCCCTCAGGGTGTCACTTATGATTGGAGCAGGTAAAAACTATGGCTATAAAAATGAGCACAGTGTAAGCATCCTTGATTTCAACAGTAYAGTGTTTGGACCATTGTGTTTTCCCTTGCAGCTGACTGTCAATTCAACTTTACTCCAATGTTCAATGCAGGGGCTTCATGCAATTCAGAACTCCAAGCATTGTGAAAAAAAGAGTGTATTTTCACCCATAAGAATTTTGTCAGATTTAAGAGGAATAAGATTTGCTTATGTCTCAAAGATAAGCRCTATTTCTATACTTTTCTGCATAGAAGTTCAAGTTCACGTTATACCCACCAAGTTGGAAGCATCTTGGTAAGCCTGAATTAAAGCCACATAATTTTGTTAAATGGGAAGAGAAATTACATAAAGTTAGACATGCTTCCCTGAAGTTTAAGACTCACCAAACTGTTCATGTCTGGTCACAAATAATGGTATATTGTGTTATGTAGAGACAGAAGCCTTTGAACTGACTGGAACTATGTAATGGACCTGCCTAAGATTTTCCCATTATAAGTCCTCCAAAGAAAAAGCTTTTAAGCTTAAATTCCAAGTCTTATTAGAATATGAAGGGAGAATTTAAATTTGGGGGGGGGAGGAGGGGGGCTAGGAAGCCAGCAAGACTAAAGACTAATATAAATAAATAAATTCTATCACCATCTTTCTTGCACACTGAAGCAAGAGGACTTCTTTCTCTCAGCAGCTGCCTACTCAGCAGCTGGATTGGAGAAATATCTGCTGTGCTCTCCACTTCCCAGGAAGCTTCCTCAGTACTGAGGCCATCACTCCCTGCTCTCCACTTCCCAGGAAGCTTCCTCAGTACTGAGGCCATCACTCCCTGCTGCCCCATTTTGGGGATTACAGATTTTCCTCTCCTGGACATACTAAACACAGGAGTTCACCTGACGTGTTCCCTCTTGTGCTCAGAGGAACATGGCCAGCATACACATTGTCACTGAACACACAGCTTTCCGAAGAAAGCAAACAGAGATCCAGCCTCTTCCCTAATCTATGGCTTTGCCACTACCCCACAAACTGTGAACTCCCAATGTTATGCCCACAATCTCACTTATCCCATCTTAAATGCAGGAGTCTGGAGGAAGATAAACCAAATAAATGTGATTATTCCTTCCTCTTTCAACTTTGAAATTTGCTCTTTGAGATAGCTGGATAAACTACCAAATAAAAGTATTTAATTCCAAATGGATGGCCACGTCTAATATTTAAATTTTGTTTGTTACAATGGGTAAAAAAAGCTCCTCAATAGATCACAGTTGTATTAACAACTGTGAATCCAAGGACGTGAATATGAGTATACTGTTATTTGTGTAACTGACCTACTTCTGTTTRAAAACTTAATTTAGACAACAGAACTTCTCCAAGGTCAAAAGTGTCATCTCCGGCAGCTTGCTAGCTATATTCTTTCAGGGAAAACAGCTCAGGCCTCAACTTCTGTAGCATGTGAAATCTTTTACTTTATAAGCAGTGGTGAGAAATCATCTAGGAACAAAGCAGGCAGGAAACAACAGAAGCAAAAGTACCATTCTCATGAATGTATTTATTAGTTACTATCTTACAAAAAAAAAAAGAAGAAATCCCACTGTCAATTGGTTTAGCAAGAAAAGCACTGGAAAATACTGACTACTTAATCCTTGCTTATAAGCTTTTAACAAATATTTCAATGTAAATTGATGTTGCTATAGAAGCAGCATAGTCAGAAATTACAGAATCGCAGAATGGGTCAGATTGGAAAGGACCACAGTGGTCATCTGGTCCAGCCTCCCTGTTCAAGAAGTCATCCTAGAGTGCATGACACAGGATTGTGTCCAGATGGTTCTTTAATATCTCCAGTAAGGGAGACTCCAGAACCTTTCTGGACTATCTGTTCCAGTGCTTGCTTACCTGCACAGTAAMGAAGTTCTTCCTTATGTTTAGAGGAAACTTCCAGTGCATCAGTTTCTGCCCATTGCCTCTTACTCTGTTGCTTGGCACTGCCAGGAAGAGCTTGGATCTATCCTCTTGACACCCTTCCTTCAGAGTTACAGACGTTGATGAGGTACCCTCTTGGATGCCTATTCTTGAGGCAGAACAGGCCCAGCTCCCTCAGCCTTTCCTCAAAAGAGAGACGCTCCAGTCCCTTAATCACCTTTGTTGTGCAGCAGAATTGCTTCAGGAGCTCCTTGTCTCTCTGGTACTGAGCAGCCCAGAACCTGACACAGCACTCCAGGCTGCACCTCACTAGGGCTGAGCAGAGAAGCAGGATCATCTCACTTGACCGGGAGGCAATGCTTTTCCTAATGCACCTCAGGATACAACCGGCCTTCTTGGCCACAAGGACACTGCTGGCTCACGGACTGCTTGTTGTCCACTGGGGCCCCAAGGTCCTTCACTGTAATGCTGCTTACAGCACTCAGACTCAGTCTGAGCTAGTGCCTGGCATGGTTCTTCTCCAGCTGCAGAACCCTGAACTTAGTTGAATTTCAGAAAGATCCTCTCCACCCATCTCTCCAACCTGTCAAGGTCCCTCTGCAGGGCTGCACAGACTCCTGGAGTATTGGCCACTCCTCCAGCTTTGTGTCATCAGAGAACTTGCTGGGGAGACATCTGCCCCTGCAGCCAAGTCAYTGATGAAAAGTTAAACAATACTGGGCTCAGTATTGACCCTTAGGTGACCCCTCTAGTGACAAGCCTCCAACTAGATTTGCCACGGATCATGATCCCCTGGGATCTATCACTCAGCCAGTTTCCAATCCCTTCCACTGTCCATTCACCCAACTCACACTTCTGCAGTTTGCTCAAGAGGATTTCTTGAGAGACAGTGTTGAAAGCCTTACTGAAGTCAAGGTAGACAATATCCATTGCTCTCCCTGGTCAGATTTATCTTAGAAATCCCAGTACATCCTTACAAAGACATGGAACACGGAATATCTCTGTTCAGTTTCACAGCTTTTCTCATAAAGTTTCTATCAGGCATTTAAATCSAAATACTTGCTTTAGGAGCTGAAGTATCAGGAATGCTAAATTTCTTTCTTAATAAATCAAGAATTTACTGGTTCTTTGCAAAAGGCAGGCCTTTAACTTGGGAACTACAGATGAAGTTTGAATTAATATGGTTCATTAGGCTCAAAATTAGAGTTTAAATTCAAAAATCTGTTCCTTTTAGAGACATTAGAATTTACAAAATTTCCTTTCATGAAAGGAAATGAAATCTTGAAATCAGAGAAGAAAGTGTAAAAAGCACTCTGAAAAGGAGAGATGAAAAAATCAAATGCAATTAAAAAAGAAAAAAAAAAATTTGGAAGTGCAATTAATAAAATGAAATGGATTAAGATGAAATTAATTACAGTGAGAAGGACTGAAATTTGCCAATATTATATTACTGAAATCCCACAATCAGAGAACGAAGTCAAACAAAGAGATAGGAGAAGAAATTGAAGAAATTAAATATGAAAAAACCCCACTTCTGCACCAATGTGAAAACAATAAAATGGCATGGGATGACATGAAGTGCAGGGAAATGGACCAAACCTTGCCAAACTGACACCTATTGAAATAGCAAGATTTCATGTCCATTCATGAAAGGACATGAAATCTTGAAATAAGAGAACAAAGTGTAATAAACACTCTGGAAAGGAGATAGGATAAAATAAAATCCAATTTAAAAAAGAAGAAAATTTGGAAAAAAATGCATCCAATGAAATGGATTGAGATGAAATAAGGTGCAGAGAAAAAGACCAAAACTTGCCAAATTATACTCATAGGAATCTTAAAATCAGGGAATGAAGTCATATGAAGAGAAAGGAGAAAAGATTTATGAAATGCTAATACGAAAAGAAAAGAAAAGAAAGGAAAAGAAAAGAAAAGAAAAGAAAAGAAAAGAAAAGAAAAGAAAAGAAAAGAAAAGAAAAGAAAAGAAAAGAAAAGAANGAAAAGAAAAGAAAAGAAAAGAAAAGAAAAGAAAAGAAAAGAAAAGAAAAGAAAAGAAAAGAAAAGAAAAGAAAAGAAAAGAAAAGAAAAGAAAATTTAAAATTCTGCTCCAGAATGAATACAGTAAAATTGCATGGGATAACAGGAAGTGCAGGAAAATGGATGAAACCTTGTCAGATTGATCCTCATTGAAATCACAAGACTTAATTTCCTTCCATGAAAGGAATAATTTCACTTTGTGAAAGGGAATGAAATCTTGAAACTAGAGAATAAAATGTTACAAACACACTGGAAAGGAAATATGATAAATAAATATGAGTAAAAAAAGAAGAAAATTTAGAAATTGAATGAATTCTACAAAATTGATTGGGATGACACAAGGTGCAGTGAAAAACACTGAAACTTGCCAAAATGATACACATTGAAATCAGGAAATGAAGTAAAAAAAAGAGACGGGGTGAAACTGGAAATGAAATGAAATGAAATGAAATGAAACACAAAAAAGTTTCTTCATTCCATGGAAGTGTTATAAATGATCAATCGAGAAGTCAAATTATCAAAAATGTGAAAAGATTTTATTTATCTTTTTCTGCGACTAAAATACGATCCTCAAAACCACCACAGCCAAAGAGATAGCATTGAGCTCAGGTTCGGCGCTGAGTGAACCTGTATCTGACCTCTATTGCATCGAATCCCATCTCRTTCACGAGAGCCTCTTCTAGTGGGRATGTTTTATACAGTTTATTATGCCCGAGGCGAAGGAGTCACAATTTCTTTTGTAACTCTGCATATTCATAGTTGGTTCTTTCACTGTACAGAGCTGGACAATCGCCATTTCCTCATTGATAGCTGGCGTTGATCRAATCCCGGAAGTCATGTATTCACATGTATCTTTCTGGCGACTTCAGCTATCTTGATCGATGTTATTGACAGGGCGATGATCGCTCTTAGGCGTCTTCTGAGGACTTGGGATAGCGGCTATCATCACGCTGGGTACGTCTATTCATAGGCTAACTGCAGATTGYTCTCCTGCTGCCTCCAGGAATCTCAGAATTCAGATAGACATCTGCCTCTCAGGCTGCTTGTGGTCAGAGACTCATCWGGATTTCACAATCTTTACAAAATACATTCTCTGTAGCCTGAATTATTTCATAACATATATCACAGAAGGAAATTAAAYCTTGCAATTTCAATGAGGATTAACTTGGCAAGATTTGGTACATTTCCCTGCACTTCATGTGCAYTTCATGCCCATTCTATTTTTTGTTTTCACATCATTTCAGAAAAACACAATAAACCTCCATCTCAGAAACCACAAAGTCCAGAACTTCAACTGGAGCTCTGCAACTACCACACTGTAACTACAGTAGGCATGCCAAGTGGAGCATGGCACAGCCTCAACACTGTTCCCTCCACACCTTTCTCCTTGGCACCACCCATGCGTGGAGGGAGTAATTMGGTTTTTATTTATGCCTTTATTAACATACATGAGGAGGAAAGCATGAGGTAGAAACTTACTCTAGGAGATGTACACGTGATGGAAGGGATCCCAGTCCCTGGGGAGACTTTGTCTGACAGCCCATCAGGGCAGAGACAATTCCCATGATTGGGCTGTGAGACTGCCCCTCGCAGGTGGCATCATGGGTTGCCCAGGAATATATGCCACATAAATTGGGATGTGGGAGGAGCCTCAGCCCACCAAAGCAGAGTTACCTGCAGCACACCCCYGAGTATGCTATTTTCTGGTTTTCTTGCGCAGAGCAAAGGCTCCCCAGGAGAGTCAGGTCTGCCCACCCTTCGTCTTTTTCTCCCTGTGGTGCTGCTTCTTCACTGGCTGTCTGTCCTGTCCGCACCTGTCCTGCCTCGCCACTTCCCCAAGGAGCTGGCCGCCATGAAAACCAAGGGCTGCGCTGTTTCCCTGACAGGACAGACGCCATCATGATGCCGGCGCTGCAGTCAGGCTGCTCACCCCGCTGGAAAACGCGCCCCACGGGTCACAGGAGCCGCAGCGTGGGCTGATCATTGCTCACAGCATCCACACTCCACCTGCAGGAACGACAAACACGGGCCGCCTTCAGATGACGGGGAAATGTTGGCCTTGTCTTCCAGCTCTTTCTGTCCCTGGCTTTCCTTCTCTGCGCACTGTTCTATGCCCCTTCAATAGGAACATTAGTATTTATCAAGGGACTCCGTGAAAAACACCAAACACTTGTTTTTAAAATTTTAATAGCAATAAAATGGTTATAAAAATAGTAATACAGATAGAATAATAATAATTTGGACAATTTGAATTAGGACAATATGAGGCAATACAAACAAAGAGTTACAGACGTCCAGGTATCTTTTTCTGGGCAGCATGAGCCCGAAAAAGTACACACCTTAACAGAGGATTAACCCTTAAAAACAATACCTATTGCATATTCATACATCTCATACATGATGCATAAATTCCATTTAAACACAGGATTCTGTCTGGTCATCATCARCTTCTTCCTCATAATCCTAATGGCATCATTCTGCCTGAGCAAAGTGAGTAGTCCATTTCTCCAGATAATGGGAGTCCCGATGGGGCAATAAATTCTCTTTCTCTGAAAGATGTAGGTGTCCTGTGACCGCTATTGGTGCGAGTCCTTTCTTTAGAAAAAAAAAGTATTCTACAGAGCATAGTTTCTATTTTAACATTTTGTTATAACCTAAAACTATATTTAACACACTACTTCAGAGAATTAATACAGCATTACTTTCTAACACAACACATACAATATTCATTTTAATATTTGCAAAAAGCCAATCATAAAATATGCATTTTTCACAATTTCATTGCACTTCATGTCATCCCATTCCACTTCATTCTCCTCACTTTATACTTCTTTTTGGTTTTTAAATTTATTAGCGTTTCATATCAAATTTTGTTTTTAAATGGCATTTAATTACATCAATGTCTTCTTCCATCTCTTTGTTTCACTTTGCTCCCTGATTTGGGGATTTCAATGAGAATCGTTTCAGCAAGGTTTGGTCCATTTAGCTGCAAGAAAATACAGCCCACTGYCCAAAGATTGCTCCTTCTAAACCTTTCTTCTTGGCCCAACCCACGTGCTTGGCACCTCAGCAAAAGGCTGCTTTTACTGCTCTGCTTAAGTTTAGGCTTGAAAAAACCACAAAGCCCAGAGCTCCAAGGACACTGCAACTACAAATGGCATGCCAAGGGGAACACAGCACTGTCCCATCATTACTCCTTCTACACCTTGCTCCTTTGGAATCACCCATGTGTAGGGCATCTCAGCTGCAGCAAAAGACTGCTTTTACTGCTTGAGTTAGGTTAGGGTTATGCATAAGWTTTGGGTTGAGAAAACCACAAAAACCAGAGCTCCATGCACCCTGACACTACAGTATGCATGCCAAGGGGAGCATGGCACTGCCCCAGCATGATTTCCTCCACACCTTTCTGCTCCACACCACCCATGGGCTTGGCACCTCAGCAAATTGCAGCTTTCACTGTTCTGCCTTAGGGTCAGGCATTGGAAAACCACAAATCCTAGACCTCCAGGGACATGGAAACTACAAAAGCTGTGCAGAAGAGGAGGACTTAATGTAATCTAATTACATGTGATTACAATCAATTAATTTCTGAATTTTCTTTTATTTCTTTCCATGGAATTTAATTTCATTGGAAGTGCACTTTTATAGTTTGTTTCACTTTGTTCTCTGATATCAAGATTTCACTTCCTTTCATGAGATGAAGAACTTAATCTCATGAAAGGAAATGAAATCTTGCGATTTCAATGAGGATCAATTCAGCAAGGTTTGGTCCATTTCCCTGTGCTTCATGGCATCCCATGCCTTTTTCTTGTTTTTCTTGTTTTCACTTCAGAATGGGATTTTGTCTTTTTTTTTTAAAGCATTTCACTTTACCAATTTTTTTGCTTGCCTCTTTGTTTTGCTTCGTTTGCATGTTTCCAGAGTTCAATTTGTATAATTTTAGTGAGACTTGGTGCTTTTCACTACTTCTTATTTCATCTCAATCCTTTCACTTTTAGTCACTCYGTTTCCCAATTTTCAGTTTTTTCCACTTGCATTTGATTTTATCATATCTATCTTCCAGTATGTTTGTTACACTTTCATCTCTGATTTCAAAACATCATTTCCTTTCATGAAAGCAAATTCTTCATTTCATGAGAGGAAATGAAGTCTTGCAATTTCAATGAAGATCAATTCGGTGAGWTTTTTGTCCATTTTCCTGCACTTCATGTTATCCCATGCCATTTTATTATTTTCACTTCAAAGCAAAATTTTCTCTTATTTTTTTTTTAGCTATTAATTTCAGCAATTACTTCTGCTGTGTCTTTGTTTGACTTTGTTCTCTTATTGGGGTATTTCAGTGAGTATAATTTTGGCAAGATTCACTCCTTTTCACTGCACCTCATTTCATCTGAATCCAGTAGGTTATAGTCACTTTATTTCCCAATTTTCAGAGTTTTTCCATGTGAATTTGATTTTATCATATCTCCTTTCCAGAGTGCTTTTTACACTTTGTTCTCTGATTTTAAAATTTTATTTCCTCTCATGAAAGGAAAGTCTTCATTTCATGGAGAGAAATGAATCTTGCAATTTCTGTGAAGATCAGTTCGGCAAGGTTTGGTCCATTTCCAATGCACCTTATGTTATCTCATTCCATTTTATTTTTTTCATTTTGTTTCAGAAATTTTTTTTGGCCCTTTATTTCATCAGTTTGTTCTTCTGTCTCTTCATTTMATTTTGTTCATTGGTGTAAAGATTTCTGTATGTATAGTTTTCGCAAGTTTCAGCATGTTTCACTGCACTTCATGTCATTCCTACCCATTTCATTGTATTCACCCTTTTTCCAAATTTTCTTTTTTTTTTTCCTAAATACATTTTATGTGATCATATCTCCTTTTCAGAGTGTTTGTTACACTTCTCTGATTTCAAGATTTTTTTCCTTTCATGGAATGTAATTGTTCATTTCAAGAGCTAGAGAATTTAACATTTTTCCAGATTTCATGATACTCTCTAGGAATGAATTTAGTTGTCTTGTATAATTATGCAACTTTGAAAACAAATACTATATACAGGAAAATATTAGATAGTGTTAGGTAAAGATGCATCTGAACTGTAACTTTACCTATTTTGTGTTCCATATACCCACATCATACTCATTCCCTTAATGGTAGTTATTACTATYAGGCTTTGCCTGGAAAGCCTGAAATTATCTGCTGAAACAAGCCTTCAAAATTTATGTTCAAATATTTTCTCTTCCACTGASCAGTCCTATTTCTAAGAAATCTCCCTACTCACCTTTTTGTGTTACACACAAATCTGTTGCTTAGATGGGGCATATATGAAATCTGTCATTTCTCATAGGAGGTAGTAAAACTGTGATTCACACATATAAGARGCAAGCAGAGATGGAACTTTTTTTTAATACACCTTCTAGAACTTTTTTTCACTGATGGCTCCCTAGATGGTTTTCATTATCTCTTTCATGAAACATTATCCCCCTTTTCCAAGATGAAAGAGAAAGTGATAAAAATTCGACCACTTCAGAAAAAGAAATGCACTGCAGAGACAACTACTTCCCTAGTGACCAAATGCCACTTGCCCTAAATGGGAGCTTTGTATAAGCATTTTATTGCACGTGCAACTTTACACTATGCCTCTCAGGGTAATAGTTGAGCCCCTAGCTAAGGGTTTGTTGTGACCTATGTGTTTTCAATCCTTCATGCCATCAGCTTTGTTCACACTGACAAGAGAAATATTTTTCAAGCACAGGGTGCACTCAACAAGCACTTACACTCCTTTAAAGACAATTTTTGTAGTCTGCTCATATGAAAGAGCTAAGAACATGGCCAGCTACATTAATTTAAAGTGTCTGCCATAATGGTCCCAAGCTGGAGTTTCATAATCTTTACTTTTAGAAGGATTTAGGTGAGAATTTAAACTTACTTCCAGAAACGAGGATGTTCCACATTGCTGGAATTCACTGTGAGGGTGAAACAAAATGAATTCTCTCCAACCTCCCCTCAGCACAAAACTTGTGCAACTGTGCAAGAATATGAATCAAACATTAGTGACATGGAAATAGGGTCTGCATTTACCTGTCTTTTGTCCCGGTGCTGCGCAATACGATCAGATCATATCGCTAGACCAGGTTAAGTTGAGTTCTGGCTAATGTTGCTCTTCTGTGGAGAAAATCATACTTGGCASGTTTCAATGGAATGGGAAGCACATCTAAAAGTGCTGTCTGAACCTGAAAAGAAAGAGTTGTTAGGTAAATATTATGGGATTGTTTATCACTACCAGTAACTCTGAGAAGAGAGAAGCAGTATGTTCTTAACAKAGAAATAATACCTTTTGCAATTGCTTTATTATAATCATAACATTATTTATGCTGGAAGTGATCTTCAGAGCTCATGTTGTCCAACGCCATCAATCAGAGCAGATCTGGTTGCTGAGACCTTGAATACATCTAAGTAAAGAGGAGACAAAAAAATGAATATATGAACTCTACTTTTCTGCAGGCTCTTTATTCTCTGACCTCCATTCCTTTTGTCTAGGCTCCCACTCTCCTCCTGCCCCTTGGGTCTTTTTACGCCTTTTTGCTGCAATCATAAATCAAATATGACAACACTGATCCTTGTGTTCCTCTCATAGTCCCTCCCCCACATTACTTCCATCACCAAAATTCATCTGTTTTGGTTTTTTATTTTCCTWATATGCAAATGTTGAGGACAGAAGGATATTGCAAATCTTATTCTCATGACAGAATAGACATGATTTACCTGTATGAACATAATTTGTAGGTACTTGCTCTCTTGCAAGGTTTCCCCATTTTTCTTGTCCAGGTTATTATTCCCTGAATGTTGTTGAAAAGTCTAGAGACAGAAGGATATTGCAAATCCAACTGAGCAATTATGGCTCAGGAAAACATTCTGGAGTACAAACTGATACAGGCAGAGAAACTGCAGCTATTATAAAGAGTGGGAGAAGTCTAGAATAAAAAAGCTAAAAAAAGCAAAACTTATCTCCTCATTTAAAAAAGAAAGTACCACTTCCAGTCGTCTCTGTCAGGTGGACAATTGTGTTGTCTTTGATGAGTATCTGGGCCTGTTTATCTTTGCTTCTTTGTTCCCCACCTCCATATTGCCAATCTCCTTCTAAGCCCCACAAATATTGTTGCGCATTGTGAAAGACCCATCCTTCCTTCCTGCCAAATTCATTTGCACTACTAAAGCCTTCTGCCACTTTTGTTCTCTATCCAAGTGGGGGAATGAATTCGGTCATTGTTTTGCAGGGAAAAAGCAATGAATACTCCCCAAATTTTCAATTTATGACTGTTTTATAATATTCAAAGTTTCTGCAAAATAAAAAAAGACACCGGTAATTCCCACCCCAAATACTGAAACGAACATCCCAGACTTTCCCTACAATTTTTACAAGTTGGTTTCTGCTGTAAGGTAGAGGTAAGGTTGTAGCCTTCAATATTTATCAGCTGGAAGAAGCACAAAGAAAAGGGAAGATGTAAAAACTAGGTCCAAGGAATCTCAATTGTTCAGCAAGTCCATTCTAAGACAACATCATTTATGTCAGAATTCTGCATAAACTGCTGTCAGAGACCTTGAGTGGCGGGAGCTCTGCAATCTCCCATAGAAGTAGTTCCTTGGACTTCATTGTCCACTTTTCAGGAGGATCCCACCTAGCCAGTGCCTTACCTGCATGTCTTGATGTGGTCTAAGTCCATTGTTTCTCGTGTAATCTACAACTTATGAAAGGGAGGCTGATATTTACTTTKCAGCAATCTTTCTGCTGTTCTTCCCTCCTTCAGTCATCTCCTTTTTGTGCCAAAAATGCCCTGACCGAGCAATGATAATCACTAAGTAATGCCAGGTAGAAGTAAAAGATGAGTTTATTCTTCTTGGGATGCTATTCCCATGCTAAATAATGTCAACCCACCCCAGAACACTTTCTTCTCACTGCTTTTCTTGAACACATGCTTGCATAAATATTCATAACTATACATCTTATAATAGTTTTATTTATTATAGTAATTTTCAAAGATGTTTATTACTTTAATCCTTGAAACATGATTTCAAGTTTGTCTTTTAATGAGAGGATTAAACTTGCATATTCTGCTTTACCATCATAAAAAGGGAGTTATTTACAGCTAAGTAGTATAGTCAGGTGTGGAAGTCAATATTCAGTCAAGCTCAGTCTTTTTCCTCAGAAATATTGATCTATTATACTATTTAGGTTTATTCGCCTAAGGTGAACTAAAAGAATCAAAGTACAAAGGGAAACTGAGTCAAGACAGGATTTATGTTACTTAGGGAAAAGACAGTCCTATATAACTCCAGCATTAAASAAAGGCCTTTCCACAAATCTTACAAGAAAAATAAAAAATCTACTACCAGAAAAATGCTGAATTACTCCTTGGAAAGTTGAAGATTTCTTGGACTTGCTCATGAGGAACCTAAATCCCAGAAACTGTTAAAAAAATAGGTTACGAATCCTATGAAGTTGATACTTTTGATTTCACAGAATAGGGCTTCATTCTAAAAATACAAATCCATTTGGTTTCCGTATTTACTGTTGTTGCCTTTTTTCCTCTGAATAGAAGTAACATTCTAAAATCTACTGTGGAATTGCAAGTTGGACTGCTTGAGGCACAAAGATCAGCATGTATCGTATCTGGATTGCGTGGCAATGTTTGTAGAGAAAATTTGAGCTAAATGCTTACTGATCCACTGCATGACGCTTTCAGGCAAGTGTGCTTTAGCTAGTTCAACAAGGTAGGTCTGTTTTTATGCTTTTCTCTGGAGCCTGTATCCCATGAGATTCCAAGCGCTTTCAAGATATTGAAAAGTCAACAAARATTCAAACCATTTTGTAAACAGTGGGATGTGTTGAGAACATCACAGGGAAAAGCCCAAGGAGAAACAACCATAAATAAGGCCATAATTTGTAAAGAAGGAAGGAAACGCAGTCTAATGAATATAGGCATCACAGAAGCTAATGATGCATCCTAATTATTTCCTTCTCTGACAAAATTTTGCATCATGTCCAATTAGCATCAAGGAACCTGAACCTGTTATACTAGAAAATTACTAGTTATTAGTGTAATGACATGAGAGGGTATAAAAAATTCTAATWAAAAAAGCAAAAAAAACCCTGGAACAAATAACCTGTAGGTACAGCTCAGGCTTCATAGAATCACACAGTCATTGAATGGCCTGGGTTGGAAGGGAGCTTAAAGATCATCTAGTTCCAATCTCCTTGATGTGGGCAGGGACAACTTTCATTAGAATAGGTTGCTCAGAGCTCTGTCCAGCCTGGCCTTGAGACTTCRTGGGAGCTGGATTTTCAGTGATAAAATATGTTCTACACACTTTGTGGAGTTTGTGGTAGGTAAAACAACCTGAAACCAGCAACCCAACACAATCTTTCTTTTGGTTTCTGAGTTCAGATTAACAGCTTTCCAAACCTCATAGAATTGGATTTGTACTAAATTCAATCTTCATTAACATTTCTGTGAACAATTAATACCCAACTATAATTTTTCACTAAGATAATCAGTTTTGTTAGCTGTCACACATTAGAGACAGACTATAATTTGTTTCATTTTAGAGTTTGCATAAAAAAAAGAACATGTAATTTAGTCAAGASACTTAACTACTATGAACCTAGCTTTCTTCATGGGGTCACATGAGTAACAATAAAACTCATACAAGAAGTAGGTTTTTCATCCTAGATTTGCCAATAGCTTCCTATTGAGRCCATTTAAGTACACAAGGTTGAGATTAGAGGTCTTGATGGTCTCAGATGTGAGATTTACATGGGGCAATCTAAAAGCTTGACTGGTATTTTAACACAATGCTGTTATCTAGGATCAGCGAAATGTCTTTCTACCATGTGCTCCCTGTCACCCTACTCCTGTCCACCACCTCTTTGGTGCTTGTATGCCTTGCTCCTAGGAGAACTGCCAAAGGGATCATCTATTTAATGGGAGACATTTGACTTTTTGTCAGTGCAGAATACAGTAACTTGAAGCAGGGACTACATATTCTGAACTATACAGGAAGAGCCTATCTTACACAGAATAAATTAGACCCTACTTAAGACAGAAGATGCAATCATAAGACAGGCATGAGTCAAGGCATTACACTCATTAAAGTCATGCCTGCAAAGGACTGAAATTTCTTTGAACTCTCTTCAGTTTTGACACATTCAGTGCAATCTCACCACTCCTGCTTTATCCATGACTCTACAAAGAAAAGACAGTGAAACAGGAAAAACATGTTAAAAAAAGTTTTAAATAAAATCAAGATTTCTTCAGTTCACTTCAAGCTTTTAACATTTTATTGGTTTTCCTACTGTGTTTATGTCAACAAATAAACTCTCCTCTCCCTTAAATTTCTGCAGTCCCTTTTTGCTGTTGTGTTTGAAGCTAGTAGAAGAATCTTCTKATAGTAGTAAAAACAAGATCAAGGACATACTTGTTTTTCTTTATCCTCTATTATTTCTCCATTTGTCTCTGCTTCATGAAAGGTGTGCATTTCAGAGAACCCCTCAGTGCTGCAAATGAACAATTTTACACAATGCTGCAGACTGACAAGGCACAGACTTGTGTGTTTGCTCTYATTTCTTCAGTAGCCAGAACAGGAGAGGTCTCTGTCCTTCAGCAACCTTTGTCCAGCAGCTCGGCACTCACTGCAGCTCTCATCCTTTTGCTGCTAAGGTGAAAAGTGCCCTAAAGGGGGCGAGACAAGATTGTTTAGGCAATTTTGGCAGACAACATGTGAAGGAGAAATCATGCCTCAATAGTTACATAAACGAGCCTGTAAACTGTGACACCWTAGTACCATGATATACATACTAAATGATACTGCTAATACAAAACTTCTATTGTGTGTATTTATGTATATGCAGATACGCACAGGCKGAAGCACAGTTATATTATTAATTAATTTTCCTTGTATTTAAATGCACAATAKTTATGTGCAATGGCAGGACAGGAAAATAGTGAGCTTGAAATGGGAGAAGGAACAAAAGCATGGGAAGATAAGAGAAGAGGGTGGTGACAGAAAATGGTGCAGAAAAAAAAGAACATGAGGGAGAAGGGTGAGGGGGGATATAAAAGCAATGAAGAAAAAAAAGAGRTTAAAGAGRATATCCAGACAACCACAGTGCTATCAAGATTAAAAAAAAAAAAAAMMWAAAAAAATCCAAGCCTTATCCTTATGGGAAACAGCACCAAAGTCGGATTCAAGGAAAGTAACAGTCCACAAGAAACTTGTAAACAGCACTGAAGACAGGCTGTGCTGCTTATTAAGATTAGTAAGCCACCCCCTAATCTTCCGTGGTTTTTATCTCTCAAAAAAACCAAAAAGACAGACATAAAACATCCCAGAAAATTTTTTTCTGAGATGCACACCCTGAATAACACAGAACCAAAAATACTCAAAAAGAAGTGACACTGGAAAATGAAGCTTTCCTGCTACCATGGGCAGGTGCTTACCCGAAGTAGGGCAAGAACCTCAGTTTCAGTAAATATCTTGTCTTTCCTAAGACAGACAAAAAAGTAAAAATTTCAGCTAATTTTTTCCCTGATATCTTAAGATTTCCTCACTATCTTTATCTAACAGTGACTTGTCAAATAAAATTAGTTGTTAAGAGAAGGCTATGGAGTCTACAGAAGTCTACCTTGCAAACAGGTGTTTGTTGATGCTCTTGTCCTTGCTTAGAGTTAATGTAAGAAGGAGTTACTCTTTTCCTGATCTTCAAAGGATATTTGTGTCTTTATTTTTGAAATGACCATACCCACCTGTGGAAACAAGAGGTCTTCAGCACTCATAGAAAGAGACCTTACAAGGGTAATAAATTTCAAACAAATAAAATGACAATCTGGAGCAGTGTTTTTGAATAAAAGCAGTAAAAATGTCATATAAACCTTACTTATAGAGTGATGAGATTAACAAAGTCACATTGTAGAAGACAAGAAATACATTGTGCTAAAGCTTCTTGCTGTGGCCAGGGATAATTCTTTYTGACAGAAGCAATGAGAGATAGCCCAAAGTCCTGTGGTGGGTGGCAAATTATGAGTATAGATTTTAATGACTGTTTTTATTAGTGCTGCTAAGGCCTACTGTATAATCTGTCCCTAGAATAATTTTCCTGTGATCTTTCTGGGAATTAGGCATGCAGAAGACCCTTTGGCTTGAATGGAAATTGCACAGTGAAATCTTGTGCAACTCTGGAAAATATATATATGCTTGCTATACAGAACAGAACACTTTCTATCAGACCACCTCATTTGCTTTACATATTATGGAATAAATGCATTTCTACTAGCCTTCTGCATTTAAAGCCATTTGCTGATATGAAATGAAACTATTATGTGCCTGAGACAATCATGTAGTGTCCTTTCTGATATCTGGGCAGCAAAGACAGCTCACTAACACTGCAAAACATATCCTAAGCCTTCATTAAAAACTGAACCTTTTCTCCTATGGATACAAAGCCCTTCTCAATTTTGTTCTAGCATGCAAAATTCATTGCCTCTATTTGAGTGCATAACTCTCCATTTTGGCAGTAGCAGTTTTTAAGGGATTAAAAAATTACTTGTTGAAATACCCATGAACCTAAAGCTAAATAAAAAAAGTAATTTAAAGACCAGCCCAGAATTATTTGAAGGCCAGGTATCTCCACGCTCAGTTATCTCATAAATTAGGTGAGCCAAGTAAATCTTATCAGAGAGCAAAGCTATGGACAAGGGCAGGAGTCAGACTCTCGCTGCACAAAYGCACACTGCCCACTGACACCTGCACACTGGACAGTCACATTTCAGACTGTGGAGTTTCCATATAGCTGACAAAGAGAACTGAATGTCTCTCCTTGTCTCCAACTAGCATAAAGACATTGAAATCAGCAWATCCTGAGCAACATTGTAGAAAATCAAAAGTGATAAAAATCACTTGAGAAAATATTTTCACATGGATATTCTAGCTAGCACAAACAAAAAAAATCATGTTGAAATCTGTTTTCTTTAAGAAATAATAAAAAATATTCTTCTCTATCTTATATTTTAAACTGCTGTCATCTTCTATTAGCAAAATTATTCTCCTACTCTCTTCCACCAAAAATTTAGAAAGAAATAGTGAAGGAATAATGATATGTCACATTCACTATTTATTTTTCCCTCTGTAAAAAGGAAAATTGGAGTGGATTTTAAATTAAAGAAAATTATTAACTTATTTTTTTTAACTTTTTCTTAGTCTCTTGTTCTACAGGAATAAAAACATTCAGAGTATTCATGGAAATGGGGAAAAAAGGAGGAAAGAAATAACATATTCAGGACTTTATAATATATATATATAAGCTAATTCATCCTTATTTATGTTCATAAAAAATATTGGATTGCCTTCCAAGGTGGTCATYTGCTTCTTATAAATATGAAAATGTTGTTTTGAAACTGAGGTGCAGTCAAGTTTATTAATCCTACATTCTTAATTCTAAGTAATCTACTGCACACCTTACTTTTAATTCAAGCAGCTCTTATACACAGGTGTAATACTTTATAAAAAATGTGCTTAGCAGAGCTCACAGCTAAAAAGTAATAATGTCACTTTATATCACATTGACTTAATATATAAATGTTAGCACATCTGGAACTTTAATGGAAAGAAACAGTGAATATTAGTTTTTGGGAGAAATGTTTTTTGAAGAATATATCATTTTAATTAAGCTAACTTTGTCTTAAAACAAGAGATTGAATATTTAACTACTAATTAGGAACTGAACATCAGGAAAATAGCCTGTTTCTGCCTGAAAATAAACTGTTTAAAAATTACTTTTGTGTTCATAGACAACATTTCCAAATGTCAGGTTTTAACAAAAGACTTGAAGTCTTCTGCAAGACATTTTTATTAAAAAGAGAATAAAAAGTTAGACTTCTTTTCAACAGCAGAAAAGAAGAAGAAAGTGGTTGATTTTTCCATCTAACTCAACTTATATAAACAGGTTCAAGCTGTGAATTTCAAATTTAAGGTGCTTTCAAATGTAGCTCAAAAAACCTTGGAGCTGTGAGGCCATGTTCCTTGTTATAGGCTTAGGCTGATTTTGCCATGCACAGGACTTAAGTCTGTTGTTTCAGGTCGTGCTCCCTATTATTTAATCTCTTCTGCCTTACAGAAGAACAGGTCACAAGCATCTCAGAAACCCATGCACTTGCTGGGTCTTGTTCTTTCTGACTCTCTGCCTGTCTATCCATTTTACTCCAAAAATACATCATTACACTTAGACCTGAACACTCTTTCTTTTGGAATTCAGCATCTCTATAGAATATATACATATATAAATATCAATGTATATCTATATATCAGTGTATGGATTTGCCCTTATCCCTGGAAATTATCTGTTGATTTAGATGGTTTGCTGGGCAATGTAAACTTCTTACAAAAGAAGGATATTTTTCCCTCTCTTCGAACAGAAGAACAAGAGTCAGCACCTTGAAAAAGGTGTTGAAAAAGAGCTGAGTGGCTATTGCATGTGAGAGCAGCAGGATTTTGACATGCACATGTAGCAAGTCACAGCAATTGGAAAGGCTGGCCACCTAGATTCTGAAACTGGGGCACAGTGACACATCCTGGATGACAGGCCAAGCTGTGGTTCTACTCATTTCTGTGCAGACCATGTTTCAGAATGGTACAAAATTCCCTCTTCAAAAACTGTTCTAATATTTTGCCTAATTGTGCAGCTTTACACAAGTTCAGGACTTTTGAAATTGTCCTGCAGTCGAGAAAAGTTCTAAAAGTAGAGAGCAACCGCCAGAAGGTTTGGATGACTGTAGATGGTGAATCACTGTGTTTTAACTCAATAACCTGATCAATTTATCAACAACTATTTTTAAAAGTATTTCAGTATGGCAAATTCCTGTAATAGTCTGGCTGGTTTCTACAGTTGATACTGTTTTTTTTTTTTGTTTTGGTTAGGTTTGTTTTATGGTTTGGTTCTTTTTTTTTCAAAGAACAGTCAGGATTTATCTAAAGCGTGGCTGCAGCTGGCATTGCAGGAAGGCTTTTAGCTCATGTGAAAAGAGTAGCTGTTCTGACTTCACCACCAGATCATTACAAAACCATTAATTTTATATTTTTTTTCATTAACAAGCATGATTTTCTTCAAAGTCATGAGGTTTATATTAAAACTATTGTTTGTGGGGGTAATGAAGGGATGAGAAAATTGAAATAAGAGCAGTAGCAAGTGGACGAGGAAGTGCAGTGGATATTTTTCTCCTGTGGAAGCATTTGAGTTGATGCATCCTATAAATTAGTAAAGTCTGTTTAATGCAAGGTTTTACCCCATTGTTCCTATTAGCAGATYTGATTTGTATGGGAGACAATGCCAAGAACTGTCCAGCCTACAACACCTTTAACGTTTTACATTAGTACCTTAAAAAGGCATCATTGTGAATTTGCACTGTGCTGCTGGAAATAGCAAAACATTGACATTTCAAACTAGAATAAGCATCTTAACCTTGTGAGAGCTGTAATACACTATTTACTGTTTTATTACTAGCCCTGGGGCAAACTCTAAAAGAAAGCCTAAAAAGCAGAAGCCTCAATTACCTTCCTGCAGGATGGAAGTAAATTGTTTGACCTGATTAAAAACAAAAATATAGGTAGCTGTAAATGGGTAGKCAGGACCTTTAAAGCACCACCTTTATAGCATTTCACTGAGAAAACATCATTCTCCCAAGCAAATGAAAGAAAGGATGCACTTCAGGGAAGTAGAATGTTTGGGACATGTCTAGCAAATGTGAGACACAAACCGTAACAGACGTGACTCTTGACCAAATGGCAGAAGCACAGAAGGCAGCACTTATCCCACAGCTTCTACTCTGGAAGAGACAATATTTTCTTTTCTACTTACTCTAGATTTGTGCTTGAAGAGGAGTAAATAGAGAGGGAAGAAGGCCAAAATCAGAAAAGGTCAAGTTTTAGCTCCCAAATGCAGCAGTACGCAACAGTAACAGCAGGCTTAATCCTCTTCCCTTCTGCAGTAATACAAGGAATTGGTGAACTGCAAGGAAGAGAAAACCACCTGCAAGGGATTAGAGGCAGCAGAACTACTTTCTCCAGCTGGTCTCAACAGGAAAAAAAGGTCTGGTTTAGGTGTGGGGAGCAGAGACACCAGCACACACACTAGTTCTGATCTCAGCTGTAAAAAATGCCTATGCTGGACTGCATTTAAGAAGTCCAAAACATTTGCAGCTGAAATTAAACTCTGGGAAGAGCCTGAGGAGTCACCATGGATTATTCTCTGGACTGAGCATGTCTGTATGCAGGAGTAGCCAACAGAAGATTACAAAATGTTGAGCATGCCAGGAAAAATCTTGAGAACAAGGCAGAAGGCTGTCTTTTTCCTCTGTAAAACCCGTGGCACTCGTGCCTTGAATATTTAGTACTGTCCAGGTCCCCACATCCCAAGACAGATATAGCAGATTTGGAAGCAGAGAAGGGCAGCAAACACAATCAAGGGATGAAGCATCCCACATGTTTGAAGGTTTTGAACAGCCTGGGAAATTAAATTYGGCGAGGAGAAGGTGCATTAGCAGGTTGATTGAGGCTTACAAGATCATGAATATAGTGGATTGGGTGACTGCAGGATAATTTTCCACCCCACCATGCAGTATTAGGGATACTTGTTAAAACTAGTGGGACATCACTTTTAAAACTGGTGAATAAAATATCTTTTTACAGAGAAGTTGATGAACTTTAGGAGCTGCTGCCACAGGATTTTGTAGAGGTAGAAGAATGAGTGGTTGCAAAAGATTCTGAACAAACTCTTGAACAGATTTATGAGCAGATACTAAAGGGAATTTGTACTGTCTGATGTGCTTAACAAAAAGGCTGTGGAAGTTGGGAAGAACAGGTAAATGGATTTGAAAAACAATCCAGACTCATATGTTTCCCCTTGCTGATGAACTTCTCTTTTTACTACTGTCATGGTGGAATGCCTGGCTAGATGAATCATTGTACTAATATCCAGTAGGGATTTTCTTGCTGATTTTAATAGATACAAAATTAATGATGTTTTTTAATTCAAGTAATTGCTTCRGGCATAAATTTGAAAGTTCAACTCATTTCAAAATCCTAATAATCTTTCCTTTGTTAGTATTTTCCTCTTTTAGCTAATTCACATAGTAAAGGAAAAACTTTTTTTGGTTGTTTTTTTAACTAAAGACATGTCCTTCAAAATAGAGGCAAGACATAATTAGTCCATGCCTACTGCATCTCATATATACACACTCATCTCCATAAGTACATTCAGGTGCACACACTTTCTTAAAGAGTAACTTTGGAGGTGACAAGTGGGGCACTGAAAAGCAGGAGAGTCTGTGAATTTCATTCTTTGTCTGCCACAATTCCCTCTCTCTCTTTTGTCCAGTGTTTAACACCCCAGTGAGTCCTGCTTGTCTCTGTGCAACTCCAGAATGATGGAACTGGATCTCCATCACAGGTGCTACCAGCTCTGCAGGRCTCCCCTGTGGCCTCTGCCTCTTCAGAAAACTTGAGTGTCAAAGACATAACACACAGAATAAGAGAATTCTTGCAGTTCTTTCGCATTGTGCCCTGCTCAAAGAGAGGCCTGACTGCCACAATGTCACAATTTTTATTACTAGAAACCATGGTCATTAACAGATAAAATGAAAACACAATAGAACTAGTGATAGGATGTTAATAACATTTTGTTCTTGTTATCTTTCCTGAAAGTAACAGCTTATGTGATGCTTCAAAACTGTTCTGAGATAAAGAGGAGGGATATTCATATTCTCATTTTACATGCAAATACACTACCATTAATTGTCTTGGGGCTGTATCATCTATCTAGATTGCAAAAGAGCTGATTGGATGAACTGGAACCTCAATTTACCAATTCTCTATACTCTTTTCTATCCCCTGGTGAGTGGCTTTTTCTCTGGAAATTATGATAAAATAAGAAATTTCTTATGCTGAAACAGTACTCCTACTTACTTTATGACTGCAGCCAGGCTATCTTTTGACTGTCCTCCCTCGTTATCATGTGAATGTTTGTTTTAATTTCTTTTGCCGTGAGTATATCTGCCTGGAAATTTCCATCCAGCTTGCTATAAAAACAAAGAGGACATTGTTCCCAGGAAATATGTACTCTACACTGTTGAAAGAAGATTTCCCTTGGTGTTAATGTATCTATATACTCCACTTCCCACTTCTTTTTCAGCTTGATTGTATTCTATGCAGGTTCTAACACTGCAGCCAAGACTGTGGTGTCTGAATAGCTCGTACAGCTAGGCACCCATCAAGGTGAGCTATGGCAACCAAGTTTCCACTCCATTCCCTCTCCTCACATAAAAGGATGTTATATTGGATCTGGGTGAACATATTCTACAGATGCTAATTGTTTTTGAGCTTCTGCAAACAAAAGTAAGGTCTAAGAAAGAAGCATTACAGTAATGCTTGAGTACTGATATTTTTGGTCATTCTTAATCCTAGTTTAAATGTTTCAGGGTCACAGATGAAAACAGAGGTAAAATTATGCATCCTGAACCCAGGAGCAGCCCCCCTAAAATGAAGGAGTGCTCAAAAAGCCCTGCTGCCCAGATAGAAATTGAAAATTCCCAAAGATGTGGCAGTACTTGATCTTATTGTATTGAATTCTTATTTGCAAAGACTTATCATAAATAATTATTATTATTATTTAATTCTGTGTCTGAAGTGGGTAAATTTCTGTTATCACAAGAATGTATCAGCTTTGGCTTTCTATCCACAGAAGCACCMCTGTGCTCTGCTCTTTGGATAGTATTTCTCCAATTAAGTTTGGAGGCAATGGCCTGCAAGCAGATTTTATTATTTGTGGTGACCTAATGTAACATTTTACAGGAGACTTCACAGTTGTGAAATGTAATTGGGGGAATTCAGCAACACACATTGTCAGACAAATGTCAGCCAGCACGTCCTTACCAGGTTTACTGCAATCTGCTGGAGAAATACTTTACTGCAGTCTGCTTACTGTGATGTTGAGAGAAGATACTGTCATTTATGATGTCTGAAGAGCTGTGTCTTCACCTGTAGCTTCAGTTGCCAGTGCTGCTGCASAAAGAAAGTTGATGGAGCACATTATGGATTTTTCACTTGCCTGGAAGAGGAAAATCAATTTCCATCTAATAGAGCAGGAGGTCACTAAATACTACTAGCTTCTCTGTGACACTGTAGACTTAAGCAGACGTCCTATGAGACAGAAAAGAGTAGGGAATGGGATCCTGGAGTGCATTAGTACACAGATAAATAGAGAGGAAAATTAGACACTGAAAAAGAATTATCTGAGAAAAGAGTAAGCCGCARATTTTTTAAAGAATATCATGACATAAACTCTGCACACAGAAGTTGGGACAACTCTGTTTGGGTCAGAATTGTTGCATAATTGTCTTATCATGGAGAACTTGRACTTGCATGTCCAAATCTACCACACAGATTTGTGTCTCTGAGCAATGTATAAAGTTCTGCAATTGAAACAAAGTTTAAAATTATGTAGGCAGCTCACTGCTGGAAGATATTTAGGAGACATASATATGAATAAATAAAGAAATAAAAGAAATCCAGAAGATATTTAGGAGACATAGATATGAATAAATAAACAAAGAGATAAAAGGAATACAGATAATATCCTAGAAGAGAACTGAAGAAGTCATGCTATTATCCTTCTGTTATATAGTAATTTTCTTATTGGGGAATGACCAAGACAGTTGGTGGGACACAAAATACCTGCATACATCTGTGAATAAATGCTGAATATACTTTCAAACTGTGATAAAATAATCAGTTTCTATTTCTGTATAAAGAGATTTTGGCTTTGTTAGTATGAGAAGATGGCTGAATATCCTGTCCTTGTTTGTAACTGCCAGGTGACAAATTCATTATGTRGAGAAGCACACCTTTGAGGTTTGGTGTTCAGACTGCTGTTCAAAGCTTGTAGGCTTTGCTGCAGATAGGTGGGTGTGTGTAGAGTCCTTTATAATGCTGCAAACAAGGAGGTGGTCAGGCTGAAGCAACGTGCTAAGTCTGATCACACAGGTTTTTCCTAATGGGTGGTGATGACCATGTGTGTTCAGCAGCTGAAAGAGGAGAGACCCAAACCCAAATGGACTCAATGAGGAAATATCAATGCCTTAGGAAGTGTTCCAGTAGGATTTGTACCATCTAGAAGAGAAACACTACATTGGGAATTGCAGGAAAATACAGGAACACAATAAGGAGAACTAAAGGACTTTTTTTTGTAGATGTAGGACAAGCAGTTAGTGCAGTGAGGCAGCTGAGTCAGGYCAGACAGTTGAGAAGAGGGATTGGGGAGGTTAAAGAAACAAACCCTAAGAAGTCATCACTCTCATCTCTCATTTATTTTTCAGATATCCACAATTWAAAAAATGTGGATCACTGTACTCTACAGAAAGGTATGTAAGAAAGAAAAATATACATAAACCTGAAGTGCCTTCTCAATTCAAACATTCCCTTTTGCGCAAATCGCTCAGTTGACTTTAGGAAGGATATCACTTTCAGTGAATGACGTCAGAGTAAAGTCTTAAACAGATCATCAGTGAATAAAACAGAGTTATAGCACTGTCATTCCAGCTCAGGATCAATTAGAACATGTCACAGTTTTACTTAAAGGAGTTTACTCATTACCAACACTTGCAGCAGTAGATTGTCATGGAAGCCAACACTTGCCAAAGCACAGTCAGTAAATCAAAGAGAGATGTTCTTCAGGAAACAGGTTTGTTTTTTTTCCTTGTGGGTAGAAATATCACACAGTAACAAAAGAACTATTAAAAAAAGAAATGGGAAAAAGAAAAAAAATACTCCCTTAATTTAATTGCATTTGCTCAGTACTTTAGAGAATTTATGAGAATGAGACATATATATCTACTAAGCATCTATTCCATCTTGAATTATATTCTCTTGGGTCAAATTTTTGGAGTTTCACTGCACAGGCAATGAAGCAAAAAATGGATCCAAATTGGTTTTAAATTAATCAAACTCATCGTTAAAAAGCAGAGCATCATAACTTAGGTTAAATGTCAGTTGTTCRTCTTCACTTTCATGTATTTTTTTGAACTTACCATAATTGACCTTTTCAAGTGTAGCACCCAGTTAAAACCTGGAGAAAATGACAATATGATAAGAGAAGGACAATTTCAGTTATGACAAAGTCATTATATAGAAGATGAGATATGAACATATTAATTAATCTCTTCTACCAATTTTCCACAGTAGGGCAGTTACACTTTTGGATTGATGCTGGTTGTAGTGGATGTCATAGCACAGCTGAATTAAAGGTGGGCAAAGAAGGTACAAAAAGGACTTTAAAAGGAGTAGAAAAAGCTTCGTTCAAAGCTATGTAAGTGAGTGGAAAGATTATGATGGTTTTCTGTGAGTTTTATAGTGGGTCTTTAGAGCAAAATTGGAAATTTGTCCAGATTTTGATAACTTGAGTAAGATAGCTACCCTTTTGCCTATTGAATTGCCTTTGAATTTCCCACTTTGATCYTCTTTTTTTTCCAGTCACAGACTGTTCCTTGTTAAAATAGCACAAACTTTCTTTGGGAAGAAGAATGAATGCACCTTGTTCGGAGCATCCCTGAATAACTATGCCAGCCCAGGAAATTTCTTATATGCCCCTCCTTGTCCATGCCACTGCAGTGTGACTCTTCTTGCTACACTACTGAATACAATTAGCATCTGGCAGCAGGCACATTTTTATCTCAGATTATAAGAAAATTCAGTTTTTGAAGTAAGCTCTGAATGTTTAGGACTCAATAATAGCTTTTCTTGCTTGAGTGCACCAGAGCAGGTTGGAAAGTAAGCTGGGGGCTAGCTGTGAGTCAGGAAATGCATGCATGGGCAAGGTTTGTGCCAAGAAGGAATTGTTTCTCTTAATATTTGGCACATGAACAAAATCAGGGAAGTCAGTGGATCTATTCACTAAATTATGCACTTTGGCAATTTGGGGACAGTCTCCTCAGTTGCTGAGCTGCAGAAACAGAGTTTCCACCTGCTTCAGTTAAACCAAGTTACAATAACCCCACTGGTTTTARAGGGCCAAAACACAAATGAAGATGCTAGATTGTCACAGTGAATAAAGTGTTGATCAGAAGTCTTATTTCCAACAATCTCAACAATCTGTTGTTGGCTTAGGGCCATACAAGTTATTATGGGATATTTCTAGCATAAACAAATCTCCCATTGACTTCACATCCCATTTTGCTGAAAGTACTGTTGATTGARTATAGATTTGGTCTGAATCATTATTCCAGCTTTCCCCAGTAAGCTATGTTATTGTTTTTTAATTGGCTTCATGTTTGTCAATCTTTTAGTCACATCTGCTACTTAACAGGTCTTCTTAGGTCATTCATCATTTGTTCCTGAATCTTCAATAGTTAATAAAATCCTTTTGACATTAGCACTACAAATAAACTGAGTTGTTTCATTACACTTCACATGTTTTATTTTGGCTTTTATTGTTATGAGAACCAAGCAGCTTGGTACATGTGGGAAACAAAACCAGTTTTATCTGGAAGTCTATTTAATGTTTTATGAAACTGACTCTGTGCTTAATAATGTGTGGAGTCAAAATGAAACTACTCAATTCTTGTCAGGGGTGAGAATACAGGCACTTTCAACAGAGAAAAACAGATTTAAGAAAAAAACCTCCTAGTTTTAAACAAATCACAGTTTGAAATCTCCTGTGTAATACAACATTTACAAATCAAGGGATAAAATGCAGAACCATCTAAMGCCTACTAAGGGTGATGGAAATCAGTCCACCAATTTCAAATGAGTGCTGACACAATACTTTTGAAGACGACGATAATTTCACAAGAATATGCTGCCCACAGAACTGGGTTTAATCCCCACCCATGACCAGAAACATGACCTTCATCAACACAGTCCTTCACTCCTTATCCACAGTTATTCATATGGCGAACAAGATAGACTTGGGCCTGTAACCATCCTGGAACACGGCATGGGGCCCAGATAGTCTTCCAAAATTTTATCATGTACCTTTATTTCATTTCACCTTTAATAAGGAGATTGCAGGAAACTTTTGTTTGCAGATATAGTGCCATGCATTTAGGCTACCAGAGAACTTACTACGTAAGAGGCTGTGTGTGGGAAGTTCTGAGGGGCCAGAACTATAGGCCAGTGCCACCTCCATTGGGTACTCCCGAGTTATTTTAGATGTCAAAGTTTAAGAGAAATGCTGTTGAGTTGGAAGCAGGAGGGGCAGGATGTGGCAAAAAAAGGAAAAATACTTGGCAGTTTTTCCAGATCAGATCATTTTTTTTGGAATAAAGAGAAACATAACTTTTTTCTCCCTTTGCAACTGTCAGAACTTACTTCAGTCAKGGCAGAAGTAACTTGGCAATGAAGAAATAGCAATGGATAAAGGAAAACAGCAAAATATCCATACACATACCAAAAAACAAGATGTATTTTGTATTCTCCAGATTAATGAAAAAAGACATGGAAAGCATGCAAACACCACATGAGAGTAAAAACAAGAAAYGTGCATAAACAGGCTAGACTTCAGGCTCAGGAAGGATAAAAATGAAAGCAGATCCCTTTTATCACCTGACTGGAACCCAGAGCAGGAGTCTGGGAACTTCTCTATACTTCTGAAGGTTGTGCCACAAGGAAGTGTGAAAGGAATTTGATAATCCTAATGCTCCTAAAATGAGTGAGAAAGCAGAAAGTTCTTTCTTTTTAAAATGTCAATTCAGAAAGCAGAAGAAAGAATTAGATGACTATGATGAGGAACCAGGAACTCTTCTGTTCATACACGCCTTGATTATCAGAAAAGACAGAGAAATAAGTCATAAGAGGAAAAAATTATGATTTGCTGATCCTATTACTGAGTAGACATAGAGCTCAGGCAAATGAATTCCTGTGATAATGATCAGGAACCCTGCAGCAGTGAGTCCAGTTCAAAAGAAGAAAGTGATCAGAGGTTAACCAAGTAGACACAGCTTATTTTTCTGTACTTTGACATGCTGTACTGTGTTACAGATRTACAGAGATGACTTTTTCCCCTTGCTTAACTTCACTTGGATGTGAAAGGATCATGTTTATGATACTTAGAAGAATTTAAAATAATAGGTGTTTTGTAGACTGATGTTCAATTTAATTTCCAGTGTTTACTTTTCTTTTTAAAAGTAGTTGCGTTTTCAAAACTAAAACTAGTTTTAAAAAATTCACTTTCAAAATGTCAAAACAGAACACTAATTGATGGAATTTTCATATTTCTTTTAATTTCCTCAAATTTGGAATTTTCATATATAATTTTCCTCAGTCCATAATTGCAGTTTTCAATGCACAATATATTTCACTAACAATTTTTGAGAGGAGAAAGAAAATAGAAAGCTAATAACTGCAATGAGACTGGAGCAGGAAGGAAAATCATATCTGACTTGAGTTCTCCATTGGGTCAGAAAGAAAATATAAAAAGGCTTGTAGAAATGCTACGTAAAGTTGAACAGTAAAGCTTTATAGGTAATGGAGTTGATTATGGTCCAGTACTTATCTCTCTCACACAGAGCTGTCTGAACTTTAATGTTTGCAAAGGGCTTTCAAATAGCAGCAAAAAAAGTATTATTTTTTGTGTAGAGGTAAAGGCTTTCTGAATGCTTGGGAAATATGATCATTTCCTCACTCAGTACAGTGAAGTTCATTTAAAGAAATAACAGGAGAGAGACTACTCCCCACTCAATTCAAAATATTTWAGGAAGCCTAGAAAATTGCTTTCACATGCAGCATAGTGAAGTAGAAATGCAGAATCATACTGTCCATGACATAGAAATTTTCTTGTAAATATAAAAAAATAAGTAACAAATAAAGGAAAAGTAAATAGGGTGGTAATCTTTAGTRTTAATCTGTTATTTAGTATTAATCAAATCTCAGCTAGATTAATTGGCAGAACTTAGGATACATCTATATAACATTTAATGCAGAAGACCAGAATACAAAATACCAGACCTAAGATAATGTTCTTTCATCATACTTGCTAAAAGAAAAGAATAAAACTTGAAGTCATTATGTGTTATTAAAATGAGCCAGTAAGAAATAAACACTGTGTAGACAGTAATTTCAGTATGACACGACCAAGAGCATTAAGAAGGTACAAATCTGTCCTCAAAATCAAATTCYATCTAAAAAGTATGGATAGATAATATGCCTGTAATCTCTTTCACAGAATGAGTATCTACAGAGTACATACAATTAATTCTTTTCTCATTAGGAGAATGAAATGAATGTCAGGTCAACTATCAATTTCGTTTTCAAGAAGAACAAAAATGAAGTTTCAACGAAAAATATCTTATATTCAGATTTTATGTCAAAATTAGGAGAACAACAGCACCCCACTGCTAATAAACTTTGATTTCCACTTACTCTTCTGGTTAGCTCTTTCACCTTATATTCAACAGGCTTGACATTGTGGTTCCCTTGTGCCTAATCTTGTATGCTTTTTTCTCCTACCCTTCCAACATGTAACAGTTTCCATGAAAAGCATTGCTGTACCATATATGTAAGTGTGAATTACCAGTCCAAGCCCAGCTTAAGCCAGCTAGCTTAACTRGAAGCAAAATGATTACATGTGATGGCACACTGCCCAGGGAGCACTGCTGWCAGTGTTATATCAGAATAGCTCAAGCATTCATGTGTGGTCTTGCACCTTAAATTCATACCCTGTCTTTTCTGAATTACATGCAAAAACTGCATTGATCATATGCACTTCAGTCTATTTTCTCAACATTATTTTGAATCTGAAAGCAAATAACAGTTGGGGTTTTTTTTCCTTTTTAACATGGCATGCTGAACAGGAAAGATTGTAAAGTATCATGCTAAAATATGTAAATTTCCCTGTTAAGTGTAATGTATGACTTACACATAGAAAAATGTGAGTCATGAAATATACAATTCTCCCTTTTGTTTGCTTACCCTATAGTCATTGTTTCCATATGTCCAGGCATTGAATTCATATTTATTATATTGTATATCTGTGATWGATCTCACTATAACTCTGCAAAAACTTCCTCTAATAATTATTTTTCCTCAAAATAATAAATAATTTTTCTTTCTTTTATCATGGAAAGAATAGACTTCATGGTTTTAAGGATTTGTTCRTTTTTAACTCTACTCCTCTGAAATCTGTGAAAAAATAAATTTAACATAACTGAAGTGGCAGTGAGAGAATTATGCCAGACTTTAAGGATGTCTCGATGGTCTATCRGTTGGTATCAGCTTTCTGTCTCTTGAGTGCTCTAGAGCGTGAAATCTGTTCAGATAGGCAGATGGATGTGTGAGTTTGATCTGCTGACACAGTACTAATAACCCCATTAGACCCAAAGATTAATGGTGTATTGTGCTTTGTGCATGCCTGCCTTATCCATCATGTACCTGGTTAWCAGGGGCAGAAAAGAAATGCAACCTTTTATGGAATCAGTCAATAGCTTTGTTAATCTAATTGCCAGTAATTATAGTCCTACTGGTAGAAAAGATTCCATTCACAAACACTCAGCATTTTTAAATTATGTTCCTCCACATTTTTACTAGCTAGTAGCTACAGAAATACATATTTCAGTCTATTATTTCAAGCATTCACTTTTGCTTTGAAGAGCTATTTTGTTCTATAAAAGCTCCTTCAAAACTTCACAGGACAGCAAATGATATGAAATTTTATGAGATAAAAGTCAAGAGCAAGCCAAGTCATGGGAAGCTTTAATCTCAGAGATTTAGCTGGATCTTAAATGAAGTTATCAGAAAGACAGTAAACCTAATGGGAGTGCTCCATTTTTAGTAGTATCATAATTTCAAATGTTTTGAGATAAAATTTATTCCATTACAAACTATTTATACAAGGTGTAGTGAACCACACTAACTTCACAAATGTTTTGCCATGTATCTTAGGAGAACCTTGTGTAAAAGGAATGAGTTGTAATGGGCAGCACGTCCAGTCAGTTTCTGTCATGGTTAGGAGGCATCACCAGCCTCCTAACCACTTGGTTATTTGGTAGATAAGCATTCACCAAATATAGTTAGGCAAGATTAAGTTATTTGGGCCAAGAAAACAAACTGCAAGCATTTATGTATTTGTGAAATAAAATCTTATTCCAGCAAAGAGCATGGTCAAAGTTGTGGTTGATTTCATCAGAGCAGTAATTCCATTTATAGATGCTAGTGCTGCAGAGGAACATTATTATCCCTTGGTTAAAAGCTCATGAAGACTTGGCATAAAATTCTTTTCAACAAATCCTGAGTCCTGCCTAATGGCAATGCACTTAAAAGACATCACATCTCATAGGGAGACAGGCAACTTAGATTTAAAGGATTCAAGTGCTGAGTGATCTGTCACACACTTCAAAATCTGTTRCAGTACTAGACTAGTGTGAAAAATGTGCACACGTTTTCATTTTAAGTTTTGTTCTTTTTCATGTTATCCAACTTTCAGCTTATTTCTAAACCAAAGTGCTGTCAAGAATGAGAGGCTTCTCCCCTCACACATATCTGTAAGCTGGGATCAAATGCCCTCTAAACTTTGCAAGGTTGAGCTCTCTACATCTCAATACATTTTGCAGCTCTCCCAGTCCTCCTTTCAGAAGTGTATAGTTTAGAGTGGCAGCTGACCGTTGGCAGGTCTTTATAGTATTGTTATGATTTATTTTCTGAGAGTTGTCAATTGTTGCTGTTCAGTGACATCGTGGAAGAAAATATGGGTATCAGCTGGCAGAGCAGTTGGAGGGGCRCTGATGCTACCCTTGGGTAAATTTTGTTTGACAAAAGTGAAGAGCTCAGAAGGATTTTTGGGGGTGTCTAAACTCTTGGTTAAATCAGATGCCAAGCCATATAGAAGCAGATTTGGCCTCTCCTCTATGGTTTAGTCCCAAAAGATGCCAGGTACAGCACCTTGCCACTGGCTTTGCAAARTGCTGCTCTCTGCCTCAGTGCTGTGCACACACAGGGTGCTGTCGCGGATTGCAGCTCTCAGGAAATACTACACATCTCAGAAAGATTTTACTGGGGTTTATTTCTTCCCCCTCCTCCCTGTAGATGATTCTGAAGAATATTTTTTTTTAATTCAGAATCCCGTTATTTTTGTTCATGTTTAAAAAACAATAAMTCCATGAAAGAGAGAAGCAATTGCTGTGAGAAAGAAAATACTGTGAGAAGGAATACAGCTAGTTTCTTGCCTAATTTTAATAGTATCTTGAGAAAGGAAAGTTTCTATGCTATTTGAATGAAAAAGGAAARTAAACTTTTTCAGCCTTCAATTAAATTTATATGCAGGCCTTGCAAAAGATTTCATCTTATCTGTGCTTCCTTGTGCACTGAGATTCATTATAGTTTTAATACAGTTGCACCAATAGAATTTCATGATTTCCACTTTTACACTACTTTTCAATTTAGCTAAGTTATAGCTGTATCCTTTAGCTTAATTTTGACCAGCCACATTACCACTATTATATAAAGTCAAAGATTCAGTTAAATAGAAAGTGAGAAGTAGAGTTAGCTTTTTTAAATTTCTGAAAAGCAAAATAATTTTACTTTTTACCTGATCAGAGAGAAATATATTGGATTTATATACAGGAAACCTTATTGACAAATGATCTAAAAACCTTTTCTCCTCAATATCTTTTTATATTTTATTTCATACCTTATTTTATATCTTGTTCCCTTCCTAAACCTGACACAATCAAATTTGTTAATAGATAAATGCTCCAGTTTATTTGCTCTCTTCAGCACTTAACTCAAACTTKTATCAAGACTCATCACTCTTTTACCCTTAATTTCTTTTGTTACACCTAAACAAGAAACAAAATTCCATGAAACTACTCAAACATGACTTTACAAAAGTGTATGTTTATTTTCCCTTTAAAACCACTAGAAACCCTGATTAACAGGCAGCAGAATCAATCTCTATATTAGCCATTCTTATTGTGCATGAAGCAAACTTCTTTGACAAGTTTGACTGTCGTGGCTAAATTTCTGCACAGCTATAGCACCCTAAGACAGTCAGTAAGACAGTGATTAGCAGTTATGTGTTCCTTTCCCATAAACTCCAYGCCTTCCACACTTGCCAGCACCTCTGCTAAGAGTATTGTTAGATTAGGACTTCACCACCCACAGGGTGGGCCTCTCTTAATCATGCAKGTGGCAGGAAACTGTTGTGTCACCTTGCAGCTGTGCAGTGCCTGACTTCAATGGAGCTGCCTCATTTCACCACACTCTAAGATGTGGTGATGTGTCTGAACCMCGCTGCTCTCTCACTTACAGCTCCAGTGAAGTCAGGTGCTGCACGTCTGTGGAGGAAGACAGCATCTGTGTCTCTATAACTGCCTGGTTTTTTAATCTCTTTGTGCTCAGTATTCTGGGTTTTGAATCAAATAATTTAATTTCTTCTTGACTAATACAGCTTTATTTGGGTGTTAGGTGGACTTGGATCAGGGGGCTTGGACCAGGAATATGGTGGATGCAGGAGAGGCTGTTGATGTTGCCTACCTGGACTTCAGCAAAGCAAACACTTGTCTCCCACAACATACTCCTGGAAAAACTGGCAGCCCACTGCTCAGACAGGAGCACACTTTGCTGGGTTAAGAACTGGCTGGATGGCCGGGCCCAGAGCGTGGTGGTGAATGGTGCTGCATCCAGCTGGGGCTAGTCACCAGTGGTGTCCCTCAAGGACCTGTCCTGGGGCCAATCCTGTTTAATATCTTCATTAATGATCTATCTGGGTGAGGGGAACAAGTCCACCATCAGTAAATTTGCAGATGACACTAAGCTGGGAGGGTGTGTTGAACTGTTGGATGGTAGGAGGGCTCTGCAGAGAGACCTTGAATGGTTGGATGGATGTGCAGAATCCAACAGGATGAAGTTTAAAAAATCGAAGTGCTGAGTCCTGCATTTTGGCCACAATGATCCCCTGCAATGCTATAGGYTGGGGATGGTGTGGCTGGATGGTGCCCAGGCAGAAAGGGACCTGGGCRTACTGGTCAACAGCCGGCTGAACATGAGCCAGCAATGTGCCCTGGTGGCCAAAAAGGCCAAGGAAATCCTGGCTTGTATCAGGAATAAATAGTGTGGCCAGCAGGAGCAGGGAGATCATCGTTRCCCTGTACTCAGCACTGGTGAGGCCACACCTCGAGTGCTGCGTCCAGTTCTGGGCCMCTCAGTTTGGGAAGGTCGTTGAGAGGCTTGAGCACRTCCAGAGGAGGGCAATAAGGCTGGTGAGGGGCTTGGAACACAAACCCTGTGAGGAATGATTGAGGGAGCTGGGGGTGTTTAGCCTGGAGRAAAGGAGGCTCAGGGGAGACCTTGACACTTCCTGAAAGTGGTTGTTGTCAGGTGGAAGTTGGCCCCTTCCTCTAAGCAGCAACTGACAGAACAAGAGGCCACAGTCTTAAGCTGCACCAGGGGAAGGTTAGGTTAGATGTTAGAAAGAAATTTTTCCCTGAAAGAGTGATTAGGCACTGGAATCGTCTGCACAGGGAGGTCGTGGAGTCACTGTCCCTAGACGTGTTTTAAAAWAGACTGGACATGGAAGTCAGTGCCATGGTTTAGTTGATGAGGAGGTGTTAGGTCATAGGTTGAATTTGATGATCTCAAAGATCCTTTCCAACTAAGTTAATTCTGTGATTCCGTGAATGCAAAGTATTTAGTACTCCAGGTGATTCCACATGAAGCAAATCACTGAACTTGCCAAGATTTTTTGTATTTTCACTCAAAATCCTCCCAAAACTTCCAGCAAATCTACCTTAACCTTTGCATGTAGGCAGGTTTGGATTTTTCACATGACGGATATGACAGTGCAGACTCTAAAACCCCAAAAGACAAAATAAGTCCCTTTGCTTCCAACAATTGATGCAAATAGGAAGTGACTCATTCTCCTTCATTGCCCTTGCAGTATCCCAAGAATATGATGTTATTTGTTACTACTTTTAATTCATGTAGTAAATCTCCTCTTTCCTGTTTTCTTCTGAGACAGCAACACTTTTACTCACGGTAAATGACATTTGAGCAGTTCCTATTGTGRCCATTTACAAAGCTTTGAGAATCTGAAATAGGATTTGGCTGTTTGAGAAGCCTGCCTTTGGTCTGACACAAAGATATCTCTAAGCTGTTTTCTACAACTGTGTCCTTGTACAAGTAGTCCAATTTCCTCTGAATCATGAATCCAGAGTTAAGTCTGTGTGCAAAATGCTTTTCTGGGTTGGTATAAAATAGTGATTAAGCATCTCAAAGAGGAAAAGCCAGAGAGGCAGTGCTGATGTTAGGCATCTTACTAGGAAAGTCAGAGTTTTTTCCCATCTTCTCCTACTATTTTTTTACCTGTTGTTGCCATTGTAAGAGACATGAGAACAGGGGCAGATACTCYCATTGGGGAGGCCTGAGGAGAGCTGGCAATGCAACTACAGAAGYCAGCAGTGCAAATCCCAATGGTTCTTTAATGTGCTGGCCCACAAGGGGCAAAAAGCAACTTCATCATCCCARAGCATGCCAGGAAAAGAACCGTGACAACTGGAATCACCATTATCTCTGCTCTCTGTTCCCACCAGTGGGTAGTCACATGCTGTGAAATTGGCAATATTCAAAGTTCAGTCAAATGCAAAATAAATTAATTGAAACAACAGAGATAAATATTTACTTTCTAAACCCTTGGAGTGAGAGGAGATTTCAGTAACACCGGTAATGGATTAAAGAATTATTCAGGCTACTAAAACCCCTTCCCCAAAATATACAAAAAAATCCTGCCGTCTTCAACTGTTCCTCATCCCAGGTCAGCTCCAAGGAGATCCAGGGACATTTCTTGTGACAAGAGTGTAGCTCTTAACTTTACACTGATTTTTTGCTGCCTCCTAGTGCTCCATGCTGCGAATGGGTCCAAAGCTTGTGCTGTAAAGGAGAAGATGGAAGCAAACTCCTCTTTTGCCACAGATTTAYTTCAGTTGAACTCTCTCTGGCAAGATTGCAACAATGAGATTACATGAAGGCAGAAAACTGAATAGGCTTTTTACTTATTATTGCATGGTCATACTTCTGGGGCCCAGAGTTTTACCATGAAGGAAGGGAGTTCCCACAATGAGTTTTAGGCTACCATTTTCCCACAGAAGTGAGAGACTCATTCTCCAAGTCTTTTTCATACTCTGCTTACAGCTGTAAACAAGGGCATTCAGGTTTGTACATGACCTTTTCAGAACAATATATTTTTATTTTACATGTGATTACTTTTGTACATACACTTTTTAAATATAGAAAAAGATAGGGTGGCAAATTTTCATGTGCCTCAGCCAAAGAAGTGGGGATAATTTATCTATGAGGCAATGAGAAGAAGATCTTTCTGATTCAGTTTTACCATGGCTTTCAAAGATCACCATAGCAGTGTAGTCTGCAGGACATGGCTTCTCCACACTGCCCATGGCAAATGCTCATTTAAGCATCTGAATGATTCAGGCTACATGGTGCAGTCAATATATATGTATGCAGTAATATAAGGCAAGTTACTGAAACTAAAACTGCTGACTGCTTTTTAAAGTATCTTTTATTGATTTTGTGTAAACCATAAAGAACTGCTTTTGATTATCTGGCAAATCCACCTTCTAATACTTTAACTTTCCAGTATAAGTTTGTAACTCTCACAGTTGAAATGAACTTTGGATTTATTAGGCAGAAAAAATCTCTTAGAAGGAAAAAGATGAAATATCCCATTGCTACTGACTTTTCATAGAATGATCGCTTAATATTTTGGCATACAAGGTTGAATTTTCATCCAGATGAATAAAGTTGTCCTTCTGAAATTTTTGAAGGWATTTATCCCACATATTCCATTACAAATCATAATGGATTTCTAAAAATGATGTGTCTGTCTTCAATAAACAAGCAGGTATTTGTTCACAATTTTGTTCTTGATAATATCCTTGATAAAGGACCATCTCATTCTTAGACTGGCACCTTTTAAAAAGAACATCTTCAGTTTCTGTGAATTTTTGTCTCAAAAATATATGAAAGATATTGAAYCACCACTTTTCTGTGCATTTCTGTACAATATTTTCCTTAAAATTATCATGTTTTTGTGTCTTCTGTGAAAAATGTCATATCTGATTTAAAAAAAAAGTGTTTTGCTGCTGAAATTGGGGGGTCTAAAAAATGAAGACCAAGTTAAGAAAATGCAGGTAAAGCTGAAGTCAAATACTTTCTGACCAGATATAGCAAATACTTGTCCAACTACTTTTCAATTTGAACTTGATGTTATAGAACATAGAGGTTCTGGCTGTGTGAAAAGCCAGTCACTCTCTTTCACAAGGTTACYTAAGACTTTGTATTAAAAGGAATGTGTCATTTTTCTGAAATGTGTCATTCTCCTCAACTGAAAAATTTGAACTGAAAGGTCAGTAGATTATGTTAGCTATAATTCTACCCCTCTAATTAGGTTTCTTCTGTTCCTACAGTTCCAAAATTTTGCAGTTTTCCCACCATGGTTAAATACCCTCTGATTTATTTTTAATTCCCCCTCACCACGAGTGTATGTTAGTAAGAGCTGTCCTTCCTTCCRGTGTTCTCCCTGGATCCTTAGAGAACAAGCAGAAATGGCAGAATCTTAATGATTTTCAAAGAGCAGGGTGTTACTACTATTGACCGTGTAGGACTGCAGAGGTTTACAAAAAAGACAGAGGCTTTTTTTTTTTTTCCTGAACTCTCAAACAGCAAAGAAAGGCAGTGACTTTATTGGACAAGGAACTGAGCACCAGTGAATTTTCATCTGCTGTCACCTGCTTGACAAGGTGACTCAGGCTAAAAAGCACACTTTGTGAAGAYGAATTTGCTGTTTTGCTAAGAAATTTTGAACTGTCACCCTTGGGCACTGCATAAACTTGCATGGATTCTTTCCAGRCACTAACCTTAGAGCATGATATCCATCACACTAATAGGCCAACTTTAACCCAGTCAGGCACAAAATCTTCTTAGCCTCAAGACCATTTAATCATGGTATATACAATGAAATTTTTTGTTTTGAGAAACAAAAAATGTACAATAAAATTTTGTGTACATTCTGAACTTATTTTATTGCTCTGAGGCATATATTTTTTTGGCTACAACAGAAAAGAAACCCCTCAGGTAACTGTATAAAGCTGTATAACTGGTCTATATAAAACTATATAACTGGTCTAGTGAACAACTGCATCTTCATGATGGTGTCACTGTTTGAATATGTCAGGTTTGAAAATTAGTCATTCACATGTGCACATTCAAATGCATGTCTCCAAAACAGAGTACATGCCTAATGGGTAATGTGTGACTGAATTAGTATTTGCCATTAAAGATATTCATAAAATAAATATGCTATGCAAATAATATATTTAATAAGGCTTGCCCTTGTTCTCCAGGAATGCACAGAGCAGGAACCAGTAGTACGACAAAATGYGTGTGTTTTGTGTTCTGCATGAACTTGTAGAAACCAATCCTCTCTCAATGTTTCCAGCCCATTAAGTACCAGTTACAGCACAGAGGCACTGATGGCTGTGGTGGTTCAGATTAGGTGGCAGACAGAAGTGATGCTGCTAAAAGGGTTTTACTGTGCCTTCAGCTACAAAATCTTTGTGCCTCAGAATAAAGGCAGCTGCATTAACTGGCATCTAAAAGTGTTACATTCCTTGCTGGCTCTGCTGAGGTCTGTTGCCTCCCTTGCTACTGGAGCAGTGAATGGGTCACAGATGCTCTCAAGTACAGGTTGTTGCTTTGCTTGGTGACTTTTGACACCTATTTGCAAAATTCCTCTTGCCTTCTAATCTGAACCCTATAGCATCTCTTGTGCAACTGTCTGGAGATTGAACGGCTTCSTGTGGGCATTGCTGTTTTCATGGAAACGTGGGAGAYTGTAATCATACAATCAAGAGGGGAGAAAACTGAGGTGGAAAATCCAAGGTTATTTTTTYCCACTGGTTTTAAGATTTCTATCTCTATAGGTTGCACCTTTACTTTAGGATGCCTTCACACATACATCAGAAGGCAGATCATTGCCCACAATCTTTCTGAGCAGTCTTTTATACGCAGGCTCTTCATGGATGTTGACATCATAGAATCATAGAATGGTTTGGGTTGGAAGGGGACATAAAGATCATCTAGCTCCAACCCCGCTGCCAATCTTCCACTTGACCAGGTTACCAAAGCACCCCCCCCCAACCTGGCCTTGGTTGGGCACCCACAGCTTCTTTGGATAAGCTTTTCCAGTGTCTCACCACCCTCATAGTGAAGAATTTCTTCCTAATATCTAATTTAAACTGACCCTAATTCAGTTCAAAGCCACTAGCCCTTGTCTATCACTACAGGCCTGTATGAAGTCCCTGTACAGCCTTCTGGTAGGTGTTCTTCAGGTACTGGAATCTGCTGTGTGTCAGGTCTCCAGTCATTTTTGTCCATGCTATCCTTGTCCTAATCTGGTAATGGCTGCAACTACCCTTCTCCAACACTGATTAATGGAAAAAAATTAAAAAGAATCAAAATTCCTTAGCTGTTCTAGACAAGGAGGAAAATAGAACAGATCCAGTTCTATATATGGTGGTGTAAACCTGGCACTGCTACTTCCTGGTTAACAATTACTGTTGATTTATATACATATGTCAAGACTAGAATCCTTCTTCTGTGAGAGAGAACTTATTTCCCAATCAGAAAGGAGTCATCTTTGAAAATAAWAAATCACTACTTACTTTTACTTTTATCAGTGTTTTCTCTAAAAAAGAAAAAACAAAAATCACCTGCTAGAATTTAATGCAATGCTTTTTTCCTGAAAGTTTCAATACGTTCCCAACTGTCATACTTTGTCTGTTATTCTTTCTCTTTAAGATTCTTACTTTTTATCCCTGCATCTGTTAGAAATAAGTGGATACAGAATATGTTCCTTAAATAGAGCCCTGAATTATTCCTACATAACCTGCATCAGAGCTCTCCAGATTGTGTAGCTTTTTTTTTCTGGAAGCCTGCCAAGGTCAAGGAAAGACAGGAGTAATTTCAAGCCTGGCGTAGTTCTTTAGAGATAAATATAATCTGAGGGATTTGAATTTTTGCTCATCAACATGAAGTTTTCACTTAAGACTTTGTTTTTTCATGAAGTTTCCTCACCTTACTAGCTCATCCTTGGAAGCAAAAAAGTTTACCCACTATGATCTTTTTAGTTTTGTTTTGTTTGTTTTTCTTTTTAAAAGAGGTAGGAACATAAGTAAAAGGAAGTAACAGGAAACTCAYAGCTGAGGATCTGTAGGGCTTGGGAATACATTCCAGACTTGCCTCACAAATTTGTGCTTGACCCCTCTCAAAGTTTGAAGAAACTATGCAACAGAAARGATCCTGGATGACTCATTCACAGCCTGAATCTCAACATTGAAGTGTTGCAAAATTGGTTCTTAGGAATATCAGCTTTCCTGGGGGTCAGTATCAAGCAAGGGTTTAAGGCAAATCTGAACCCAAAACTTAGGCAGTCAAGCTATTTGGTGCCTAGGAAAGCTTTACCTATTCCTAGAGACTAAAGAAAGTAAACAAAACCAGCATAACTGGTTTTTGCTCCTCTTACAGTCCCATTTCTCACTATGATATTTGTGCCTATTTGCTCCCTTTTTTCAAGGGAAAAGCAGCACAGAGAGACTGCTAATGGGAAATAACAAAGTACTGATCAATGTCTACTGAAAATAAGCTGTAACCACCACAGTGAAGCAATGCAATAACACAACAGCCATCCTATTTTTCAGTCCATGACACTTCTGAGGCATATATCCACAAGGCAGAGCATCAGCTTTCCCGGTAATATTCCTGAGTCAAGAAGGCAGACATTCCAATTTAAACCTGTTACACTTGAAATCCCTTTTACTAAACACTTGTTCACCCACCTTTTAGATACAGGACTACAATTCCTGAAATAAGTCATGGGGAACCTCCTGCAGTTTGAGCACAGCTTTTCCCTGGCCTGAACAGAAAATTCCTATAGGTATCTGCAGCAGCCCTGCAGGAGAAGTACAGTGTGCAGCTGACCACACCATATGTGATTAAATTCAGGTACCGGGGAACTACGGTCAAAGCCTCTAGAACAAGCTCTGAGGCTGCTGATTGGTATCAGCAGGTTATCACACCTTCCTCAGATGGACTAATTAACTACAAGCAAGAATAACTTCTCCTGCCAGAACTAAGAATTACGGCTTCCATCAAATGTTTATCCATTGAAGCAGCTGCTCTCAGGCCTACCTGTTAAGCAGCACTACCAGGTGAAAAAACATAGGGTTTTATTTTATCCCAGTCCGCTCCTAGACATTTTTAGGATTTTATGCAGTTGAAATTGTCTATTCAAAGAATGGATACTGTGGTCAAAATTTAAACATAACTATAAGGCTTTGGACTCATCTACCTTTGTTAGGAACCAAGTCTTAATAATTGGTGCGTGCATACGTGTGTGCATATGTAGTGTCAGGGGAGCGGAGATGTGGACTTGTCAATCAACACTGCCCCTGCGAAAGCATCATGGAAATCCTGCATCCTCACTGCTGCGTCTGTGAGAATTAACTCAGTTTCACCAGACATAGAGCAAGCATACACTTTCATCTGAAATGGCTTAAAAATACATGTAACTACAAGAATATTTTGGTAGAATGAGGCTTTTTCTCACATGAACTTGAAAGAAAGGCATTGCAGACACTATATTTAAATCCATGTATTACTTTCACTATTCACACTGTGTGATATGCATACCAAATATCTTTCCACCTTCCTGTTTAGTGAAGAACCCTAACAACACTCCTGATAACTAGATCAACAACTTTCCAAATAATTTTTCTGATGTTGCTTGTTTTACTTTAAGAGTTCATCCGTGTATACTTTCTGCTCCTTTTAGACTAGTAGACTCCATTTAAAAAAATCTTACTGGATTACCTCAAACAGCAGATTTATTTTTCAGACAACACTTGTGCAATAAAGTGGAGGGGATTGTGTGGCTATATGCAGAGGATGTTTGGTTGCAGAGAAGTTGTTTTGACCACTCTGTAGTTGAGCACTTTTTGTTTCAACTCAGCATGGGCAGTTTCTTATCCCCATTCATGCGATGAGCATGCAATTCAGGTGGCTGACTTTTGGGGGAAAGCTCTATGAACAGATGAATAATGAAACAAATTCTACTGTATTTTTTGTAGGAGAACATGATATTTTGACCTCACTGTTGTGGGTTAATAATTTCTCCAAGGTATGAAAGAATTCCTATAATCCTGTTTAAGATTCATCACCCTTTACTTTTAGATAGTCCTGTGGGAGGCAGGGATCTGGATTTCATGATTAGAGGTTCATTCAAACAGGAGATATTCTCTGATTTGGTGAAGATCTTGTATTCATATTATTGCTATTTACTCTGCAACAGTTACCAGGAAAGTTGGTTAATTTTTTTAATTTTTGACTCCTACATTAGAAGTTAATTAAAAATTAAAAAGTCCTATATTTCCTGGTTATGAAACACAGAAATTAAATAACTATCTGTGAATAATTAAACTCTTATCCATATTTTCAAGAGATTCTAATTTTTCTCCTTTTATTACTAGTAGGTCTGAGGCAAGCTTCCAGCCTGGCTAGGGTTGTGATCCAAGGTATCTTCTTCAGTTCTAGGAATTCTGGGATATCAAAATCAATGGAAAGAAAATAGTCTGTGTCCTGTACTTCCATCATGCAAATGCAGAATTGTTACAGGTTTATATACAACTGTTAGGTTATCCACTGCCATATCTTGCTTACTGTYCTGTATTTTTCAACTACAGAGAGCATATTTTAACAGAATAACTCATGTYGTTTACTGGAAAAAATATTTTAGTTACCATTTTGTATCAAGCTAATGCAGTGAAGAAAGAGCGCCATTAAATATAATGTCTAGGCTGAATTGGGTCAGCAGTTGTGATATGATTAAATTCCATGGGCTTTTTTTTTCACCTGCCTCATCACTTCACATTATATAAACTCAGTGTATATAATGGCATAGAATACTGTCTGGGACTACTTTTCTGCATAGCTGAACCAGAAATCATTCTGAATTGCATTTATCCAGGACCTTGCCACACACAAGAAAGAAAATTACTTCCATAAAATTCTATCTTGTATATTTACCATCAATTTCCTTTCTTATCAGGCTTCTTTGTTTCTCTCTACTACTGATTTTAAGGCCAGCTGTGCAGATGTTGGATTGGAAGCTGGCCTTCAGAAGACCTATTCCTTGTTTTGCTGCTAACTCACTTGTGTGACCTTTGATGGCTTCATAAATCTGCCTTTGTTTCAGTTTACTTGTCTCTAAAATTTCTGTGATAAATAGATGTTGTGTTTTGTTGAGCTGAATTTCAAGATATATTGATCCAATAATCAATATTTTACCAACTAATAATAAATCCTAATATTGAGTCAAGAAGTCAGAGGGATTGCTCGGTGCACTCTTTTTACACTCGGACAACTTTGCTCAAATTCCATCCAAAGTCTGGAGGTATCCGGAGAAATGTTTTTAAGTTAGCACTAAGTCTGATATACATGGACTTCCCAAAATCATGGGTTAAAATCCTAACAACTTCAAATAAACCTTTTATCCTTTCAAGTGCCAATCAGGATAGGTTCATTTGCAAATACAGTCTAATTGTTTAACCTTATTCTAGACCTTTGGGACCCAATTATCCTGCTGCTTGTAGGAGTGAAACCTAATTACMATTTTTTTAAAAAAATAAAATTAAGCAATTCTGATGCAATTAAGCAATTGATGTCAGGAATTTTATTTTCTAAGCAGATCTTTAGCTGGCACTGCTGTGCTGAACTAACAGCAGGCTGATTGTCACACACACACAAACACACACACACCCACCTTGAGGTGTTTGTCAGTTAATTTTCCCTGCCAAGATCTTTTGATARGAGACTATTTTATAATTACTGATACAATTTTTAAAATAATAAGACTTTTCAGCTTCCACAGAATGTGATTTCATTGAATTCTCTAAATTATGCTGGTACAACCTAATGTCTGGTTACTGCACACTGCTGCACTGGGTACCTGAGCTAGCCCTAGCCAAGCCAGTTTGAGCACAGGAAACACCTAGTGACCAGCAGTCAAGGTTTTGTATGTTCTACACAAAGTAACTGGAGATCCTGATTGAGTTATCCCCCACAAAATTTCGTCTTTCCTCAGCATGACTGTTTCTGGTACTTCTGTTTGTTCTGTCTCTCTCCAAAATAAACTTTAGTAGTCAGTGAAGACAGAGTAGGGTGTTACAATTCAGTCACAGTTAATGACCTTACTSTCCAGCTCCTTCTCTGGAGATGAGCTGAACATTAAACTGTCAGAATCCTTGGACACAAATTGGCCTTGGGAAACTGCAAAATCATTGACATTGCTCCTGATGCAATATTCCCAACACTACATTAAATCAGATCTCTGACCATCTTTCTGTTTGCTTAAGAAGCTTCCTGAAACTCCAAACGTAGTGCAAAGTCAACTTCACATGCTCTAAGAGAAAATCAGCTGGAACTGTGATATCCTTTTTAAATGTCTGTCTAGGGTTTTCTGCCTCAACCTTTAGTAATCAAGGAGCTTAAGCAATGCCAACATTATTTTAGAAGAGATTTGCCCCTTTTTTTTGCGTCACCTCTTTGGTATTGTGGTGTTCCTGCTGTAAGCCTCCACATAATGGGCTGCTTTTGCTTGAGCACCTCTTACTACGCCCAGGAGAAATCTGCAAGCAGGATATACTTCATGGAATGGGCTAGAAAAAAGTGTTTATAGGTTGATATGGGCAGTTACCAACATAAGCATTCATATTCTTGCCACACTGAATGTACCTGTGTCAGCTAGGCAGTTATCAGTCAGTACAGAAAATATTAACATCCACTGCTTCTTGGAACAGCCTGGATTGCTGCCTCCTAATTATCTACATTTTTCATAGCTCTATGTCATTAGTTTCACTTTGAGTCCTTCAATTACTAGCCCTTCAATACCATCTCAGCCACTTCACTTCTTTACAGCCACATCTCTTGTTTTTCACAGTCTTAACCAAATCACTTTCAAACATCCTTCTATAACAGAATCAAAGTTAGCCAGACATGCTATGCAAAGCTAGACCTTGGGTCACATAGACGTGAATCACACTGCTTCCCTCTCACTTTTCTATCTCTTTTATTTCCCTCTCTTCCCACCTATTTTCTAACCTCTGGTCAGTTTAGTTCCTCTCTTAATCCCACAGGTGAACAAAGAAGAGTGACTTTCCAGGCAATCAGGACTTTATTCCTGCTTATTTAAAGATTATAAATCTTATGTTTTTTTACAGTGGATAACTGATATTGTTATTTTGTGCTGAAATTTGAGAAATAAACACATTTCTGAAGAGAGGCTCCTGAATATCTTTTGTGTCCTGCAATAAATGCAATTACTTCTATCTGAGCATGTATTTTAGAAGTGTATAGTGTTGAATTACATTTTGTATTTCCAGACAATTTCTCTGGTTTTGGCAAGATTCTTTCAAGATTTTGACCTGGTCTATAAAGTTTGTGCCACATGGAAATGAAACATGATTTCTCAGTATTATGTAATTCCTAACAAAAATATCAATAACTTCATACTCACAACAGATTTCCATGAAGCCCCACTTGATATATCCTCCCATTCTGGATCATTGATCCTCACACTTCAGTACAACTATTTAGGGGTATTTGCACTTTCAGAAAAGGACCCTGAAAGCCATGCTTTGTAAGTATGTTTTGGAAATTATTACTTAAGACAGTATAAAAAACCTAAATACAGTCAATCTGTATGTGACTGAAACCTCTTTCTGCTCTGTAGAATGCTCCTGTTAACATTTCATAGGTAATAGACTGATTTGACATCACTTGTTACCCACAGCTATATTCTGACCACTGTGCAATTTCTCTACTATTTTCGAAATTCTTATGAGCAGATTGATTGATTTGGGATTTTCCCAGAAGGTGAAGTTAAGCTGATTCATCTACAATTCATTATGTTTTAATTTCTTAAGAATAAGCATTACATCTGCCTTTTGCTAGTCTCCTGGTATCACACTCTTTAAGACCGAAGCTAAAAATTCTGATTGGTTCTGCCAGTTATCTAACAATCCTAGTGCTTTCAAAAATGCGAAAACTTGCCCTACATAACACTGTATAAAAATCCTTTATCCATGCCACCCACTCTCTCATTCTGGAATATATGCCCTGAATACATATTCATTCTGTTTCAAASCAGGTATTATCAATCACAGTAAAGTTCCAAATTAAATCAGGGTTTGTTCATCCTGGGAAATAAAAATAATACAAAAAATTTAATTGTGAATTTAATACATTTAATACAGCTAATAAAAACTATGGATTTGTGTGATTTCCTATGCATTCATAAGGTCATTTCTTTAAATTCACATCTTGGTCCAAAACTAACTAAAGCTACTGATGAAAATCAATGAATTTGGAATCTCAATCCTTACATAAGGTTTTAACATCACTTAGAGATCACTAGTAGAGCAGACAAGACAAAACCTATAAGGAAGCCTGTTGTGATACATGAATTTTCAAAGACTCTTAGTGCTGGAAAGCAGAAAACAATGGCAAAAAAATATTTTTTTTCAGATAGGAAAGCAGAATTGGACCTTAGGTAGAAGGAATTCAGATAAGTTTGTTTCCTTCTTCCCTAAAGTCCTTCTAAAAAGGTCACAGTGATAAAAATAGGGCTGCCTTCTTTTACAGGGATTTTGCTTGAGAGCTCAATTTATTCAGAAATCAAGACAGATTGATGTTGTTCCCTGGGAATGCAGATAGGCATATTTTAGACAATAATCCAGGAGCCCTTATCTGCTGAATTTTGTCTTTTCAATGTATCTATCCTATGCTAATTTTAGGTCTGCATTTTCTATATCCTGCCATGTTTTGTTTTTCTTCCCATTGAGCTCTGATTTCTCATTACAGCGTATCCTTTTAGCATGTATTTTGTACTTGTGATGCATCTGTTCTTGTTTTGCCCCTGGAAGTGTCTAAATGATAGCTAAATGCATCTGTAAGGACAAGTGCTGAACAGGTGCAAAACAAGACCACGAATAATAAAAGAAGAGGAAGAAATCAGAGACAAATTTTTGCTCTGTCAGGATTTGCCTAATATACGTATAGTCATTACAGAGCCAATATAAACATCTCATTAGCACAGTTCTTTGTCTTCTTTTAAAAAAGGATCTTTCTGGAATTACTAAGTTGCAAGAAATTTTGATTAAAAAGGTACTTTTTCTCTATTTCTGCCTTGACAGAGATTCTGTATTTCAGCTTAAGGAATTTTATAGGGTATCCAGCTCTTTTTTGTTAGCAAACAAAACACAGACAATACTTTCAGGCACATTATGTGATTCTTGGGATGTACTGGCCAGGCCAGGAATTGGACTCAATGATCCTGATGTGTGTTTTCCAACTCAGCATCTTCTATTATTCTCAAAAAGAAAATGCAAAAAAACCAGTGTGAATTGTAGGCCTATTATTTGAAAACAAATCAAAACCCACACTACTTTTATTCTATGTTTATTTTATACTTTCCAAAGAAATTTCATCTGTTACTCTTGAGAAGAATTAGTGCAGATAAATTAATTTCACATATTCTATAAAGTAGGGTTTTTTTAACTCACTCTAATCTCAGTGATACCAACTGKGTAACTGAGAAACACTATGTTCTTTTCGTATTTCTTCAGCAACATAAAATGTCAAATTATTGTCAGTCTTTACTCAGTGTTATAGCTTTGAATTCATTCTGAGTTCAAGCCTCCACGACATCAGGACTTTCAGGACTGTGGCTACAACATCTTAGTAATTCCTTTTGAGAACAGGCCAAAATCTCTGTTGTCCAGCAGCCAAATGATAGGCTGGAGGGAAGAATGGACCTCAGTTCAAATAAACAAAAATCTGACTACTTTTATTTTTTTGCTGAAAAGAGGCATCCAGAAAAAAAAAAAAAAATCTGTTTGGAGTAGAGCAGAATCACAAAATCATTTGGATTGGAAAAGAGATCAATGAGTCCAACCCATGACCGAACACCACATTCTCAACTAGACCATGGCTCTAAGRGCTATGTGCAGTTTCTTCAACACCTCCAGGGATGGTGACTCCATCACCTTCCTTGGCAGCCTATTCCAATGCCCAATCACTCCTTCTGTGAAGAAATTCTTCCTAATGTCTGACCTAAACCTTCCCTGGTGCCCTCCTTCAGCTCTTCTGAAGCTTAAGATTTCAGAACAAACTCTTTGAGACCTTTCATGCACTTCTTACAGAAAGTACCAATAACTAAGACATCAGATTAAAAATTACAGAGACACCAATAATTTTCTGCCCCATAGCCCAGTAAGCTGGGTACTTCACCAGTATAAGGGAGACTTCTCTGAGTCTGACACAAGAGCCATCTCACAGAAGCATGTTCAAATCATTGTTTTATGGGCTGCCCAGTCTTCCCTTCCTGCACGCCAGGTCTATTTGATCTGTCTCTGAATCATGCGCAGTTCAAGACTGAAAGTTAGGCTACCCTGCATAGGAGTCCCTGGGCTGATCTCAATCCCTTTGCATAATGCTCTGCCTTTTATTTTAAAGAGTTATGTGGTCATTGGAAGAAAGGCAAATCTTCTAACCTCTTGTCAAGAGGTTCACTGAGTCAGAATCTGGCTCAGTGTTTCAGTTTCTGAAGGAATATTCATCTGAGAAGTAGAATCCATCTTCTCCCATCCTTGGATAATAAGTAAATGCTTTGCAATTAGCCACAAGTAATAATTTGATAAAAACTCATGTGGAAATACTTTTTTTCTTCTCCTTATCTTCCCTAGTGTTTTTTTTTTAACAACAAAAAAAATCAACATTTGCACATACTTTGGGAGAAATTACATTGGATAAGACACTTTTTGCCTTATACTGTCATGAAAAATCAAAACAGAATACTCCAGGTCAACTGAGTGAAGTTGTTCTGAGGAAGTTGAATAACATAAGTTTTTCCTTCAATCATAATAATCTCTTCTGAAGTTAAAAAAATTAATATCTGGTGAAACCAGACTGAGCCTGGGGGTACTTGAAGCTGTATTGAAACCACAGCCTGAGGTGCAAAGTTGCTCAGAGCTCTTCCCTACTTCTTGCACTGGGTTCATGAAACTACTCCCAGGGAGGAATGACCCACYTTTTCCTTAATCATCACCCCAATGTACATGAGAGCAGAGCCTGACTGCCTATTTTACACAGGAATTTCTTGGAAGGCTTCCATGGTCTCCAAGCTCTTCTGTCCTTTTTGTTAACATAGGAGGAAAAAAAAAGTCATGAGGGAAAAGAAAAGGTGTAGGCAATAACACTTCTGGAAAGGCAGAATTTTTATTAAGATCATACCCTGAGTTAAGTGGCTCCTTCTTTGACAGCAGCCATACTGCTGCTCTTTGAAGGGCAAGAAGCTGAACTTTCAGGGAGCCAATTAGGAAATGTTTCAGAAAGAGTGGGAGTGATAGCAGCCATCTGAGAGATTAACTGCAGCAAAGGGTCCTCAAAGCAGTGGCCTCCAACTATTTTCAGCACAGCTATTATCTTTCTTTCGCATTATTTAAAAGCTGCTTTTACAAAAAGAAAAGTGACAAAGTGATTTGAGGCTTTTTATTGGGTCACAGAGCTTTACAAGGGAATAGTTCCACAGCAAACATCACTTACCAATGGAGCTTTACTTCAGAGAAAAATATGTTTCCTTAAGACAGATAATAAATACCCTTCATTTCATTGTGGCTGAGAAGTCAAAACAAGCCTAAAATGTGCATTATGTTCTGCCTTTGCAGTCTTTTTGCTTTTCAGAGTCAGAAAGTATTGATGTTTCTGTTGGGTCACTGTTAAATACCTAACTGTACAGAAATACTAAATTTTGGCTTACCATTGAGAACAGTAAGGAAGGAACTAAATGGCAACAAGAAGAATTAACTATTTTTACATTAAACTTTGTTTGATTCTCTAGTGCAAAATAAAATATTAATGAGAAGAGAAAAATAATAAAATTCCCCTGATCACACACATGATCTCATAAAATAACAATCAAAATTCRTAAATGTAATGATTTGATGCCTGTCTTGTTATTATAAGACAGAGATGCTCCTGCTAGAAAAAATGATGACATTCTTGCTCTGTCTGAACTGGGCTGAAATCTTGCTGTTCTCACTAGAACTCAGGTGAAAAATAATGTGTAAAAAATAATAATCGTGTTTTGAGAAATGTAGTATAATAAATTTCTTCCATAAATCTCAGCATAATTAAGAAGAATGGGATTCAAGGGCTCATGATTTCTCATGTTAGGAAAGAAATGAAGGCTGGTATTTTTAACAACACTGCTGTTCATGATTAATGATATCTGTTTGTTAATGCACTTTAGATMCATTTGCTGCATCCTCACACTCCCTTGCAGCTCTTGAACAAGGGTGAACTTTACCAGGCAGCTTCACTGGATAGTGGCAAGATTTACTAATCAGCAGAGCTCTGTCATCCTTATATGCTGATTAAAAGTAGTCATCAGCATCTGGACATGCAACTTCTGACCCTGAGGTGCTGTGCTAGGGCAAGAGACCCATCAGTAATTCTCCACAATASAGAGAACACTCCCACAGCAAGGCTGAATGCTAACTAGAGTGGAGCAATTTTTTAAAAAGTGAATATTTATTTACTTGTTTTTATAAAGCATTAACACTCCTCAGCTGCATTCACAGAAATCCTGTGTTGTTTGGACTTAGTACAATTACATTTATTCCAGATTAAAGAGCTCTTCTAAATCCATTGCTGGAATGTAGATTTTTTCCCATTTAGATACAATAAATCAAGTATTATTCACTGTTAGTGGTTTGCTGTAGTTTTCATTTGCCTATTATTCCATCTTATTTTGCAGTAGTATGCACATTTTAAAGTATGCTTCTATGTAATCTGCAGGATAGAAATTAAAATGATTGCAGAACTTCTATATTATATTATTTGAGAGACAGAAAAATTAAGATAAAATTTTCAATTTTCATACCTATTTTTATCACAGCATTTTAGATATGCTGACTTTCCCAGAGTTTTCTGAAGTCAGCAGTTCTTCAGAAAGATTATCACCTTCAAAAAAAGAAAAAAGGTTAGTTATTTATGTATGCACTGTAAAATAATTTAAATGTACTAGACACTTTACTATCCGTTCTCTCTTTAAACACCTTTGTTTTGTTCTTTTCTATATGGGAGTCACTGCTGGAATGTTCTCTTGGAAACTGCTTTATCATCTAAACTCATAATTTGGCCATTTGATCACTGCTTATCTTATCCTAAACTGAACAGAAACTAACTCCTGCCATGTTGCCTTTTAGATTTTTCTTTTTTCTTTGTCTGATCATTCAGATAACCTCTATATAAATTATCACTTACATGATTAAAACAATAACTTTGAATACTGTGCATTTTTAAACCTAAATATCACATAGTGATTTATGCATCTATGAATAGAAACTTACCCATCATCTACCTGAAATATGGGTCATATTTAAAAAATATAATCTTGCAACTGATTAAAAAAAAAAACATAAAGGAGAAATTCTGCTCTGCTTTGCTGGGCTACTCAGAGGGACATTCCTTCACAGGCCTTTTTTAGTGTGAAACCTGTCATCATTCACTTCTGTTGAAATGAATAGTCTATTATCTTTACCCACATGGCTTTAACCATAGTTAGGAGTGTTTAATGATGAAATAGTAATCTGCAGAATAATTATGCTGCTTACATGGTATAGTATAAGAAGGGGTTGCATTAAGTGAAAATACAAGAGTATGTTGCCAACAGATCTCACTATTTCACCTATATCTCTGAATGATACATAGGTCCTGTGAAATTTCAATGTGAAATACTAGGTTAAAGGATTCTTTTGATGTTAATAGTTATGGAAGTCTTTATTTAGTTTTCCAGACTGATCTTCACAAAAGAGAATCACGGTGGTCCATTCCAGCTTTGAAATCTAGCAAATCTTTTTTCTGAAAGAGGAAAGGACTTCAGCTGAGCTCTCAAGAATATAGCTKGTTCACAATACAGTTTTGAACATCAAAACTTGAAGATTACTGCTTTCCTTAAGTAAGGAGCTTTCTGTGGTCAATACTATAAGCATTTCAAAGTGGAATGGAATAGTCTTTTTCGTTATTTTCAAAGCAACGTTTTATTTTCTTTTCCTTAATATAACCCTCTTATTACTATTTTGAAATTCACAAGAAGTAGAGTCCATCAACAGATTGCTTCCATCCTTGCTCATAACCTTGCAGTAGCTCTGGATTTGTTTTCAAGGAATTTACTGCAGAAATGTACAATTTATGGAGCAGAAAGAATGCAAGGTTTAAATCAAGTTCAGTGGATAAGTGCAGGAACAGAAAATGATCTTAGGAAATTATTGAAGCACAGAAGACTCTCAGCTTGCTGTGTGGTGGCTGTGGAAGAGTGCTCCCAACAATCTTGGATCTCACCCTTCAAGATGTTTTTCAGTTGCTGGTCAATATTTTAGACTTTGTGTTTTGTACCAGTAGTTTGTGGTTGTGCTTAGCTTTGAACTAGGAAGCTAAACTTTGATAGGTAAGGAAATGTCATTTTGCAGATCCTGTGGAAGATCAGTAAGTCACCTGCTGTGGTCCTTTCTCCTGAATCTCTCTAAGGTCAAACCTGGAATTCCTGTGAGGAGGACAAGTGAAAGGGAGATTGATTTTGCAGGCTGCAATAAAGTATCTCTCATTGTTTAGAGGAAAATTTTTCAGCATTTCAACAGTTCAGCTGATGTGAAATTCAACAATTTTTTTAAAAACCTTTGTCTTGAATGACTGTGATGGACTTCTGCTTCCAAGTGGCTTGTATTAAAAGAATTGRTGGGTCCAGTTAGATGAGGATTTGCTTTAAAAAAGCTACATACAAAAAGAAATATGATTGCCTGGGCCTAGTGAGTCTCCTTTCYAATCTCTGTTTTTTTAGWRGRAGGCTCTATCTCCTCCCTCATCACAGCTSTAGTAAAATATACWGACAAGTACCTTGTGCATTTCCAATAGTACACATCTAAAGAGTTGCAGCAGCCCTGCTGAACTTCACCAGTACAGACCTAGTGATAGCACCTCATGTTGGGCAGGACAAGTGTTCCTCTACTGCTTCTGCTTTCACCTGACAAACATAGTTCTTTCACTGAAAATGAGGAAGTATTTGCACATGCAGCCAGATCCCTTTTTTTAAAAGAAAAGTCAYGCTAACTTGAAGACAGCAGCTTTACAGATCTCTTGCCTTGTACAGGGTCTTTCTGCTAATGTCCCAGTCCCCAGCTTCATATTTGACCTCTATGGGTAAAGTATGGAAAAGTTCCCAGGAATTTTGGCACTTGGCTGCCCTCCAGKGTCAGCCCACCAAAACTGGGGACCAGGGCTTACCCGTTTGGGACCAGTGCTTGGCACAGCCATAGAGAAGGGGCTGGGAAGAGGCCTAGCTGGAATTCCAAGTTGTTGGGTTGGGGCTGTGGAGGGAGATGCCCTGGCATGACATGCCATCACATGGTGTGAGCCTAGAGCAGCCCCAGTTGAGGGAGCCCATTCCAATCCAGCTCCGTCCTGGATATCTACCTCAGGCTCTGTCACTGTTCCTGGYGGGGCTGGTGGGTCATCCACATCCATGCCAACCTCAAAACAAGTGCTTGAAGAGGGCAACAGAGCCCCGGGGAGCACACAGAGAAAGTCCTGGCATGACTACTCCTTGCTCCATGTTACTGTGCATTCAACCATCCCTTCTTGAAAGTACCTCTTCACCCAAATAAAACACCAGAGCACCTTTGTAACACTCTTGTCATCATGAGATCCCTCTAAAATCAGGGTTGAAAGGCTGCGACATTTAGAACAGGAATGTGCTTACTCTGGTTTGCCTGTAAAGATCAATAAATCCTGTCTGCCAGAACAGTGTCTGCAACCTGTAGTTTTCATCTTTCCAGATTCCAAAGGGCAAAGGTGACACAGGATATTCAATTGTTAAAAAGTCTCTCTTCTGTAATTTTACCTATGAGCTTCTGTTGTGATTGTCTTTTTGATGGGATTCACAACCCCCAGCATAATCTGTATTCACACATTGAAAAATACACTGATATGCACCTTGCTTAAACAGGTAGAATATGAAAACACCAAATAATACTCTCTGGTATATACTTTATAGCTTTTACTATAAAATAGAGCAGTTTAGATTACTTTGTTGAAATACTAAAGGAAGATATTAAGAAGAAAATTAATAATGCAATTCAAATATTTTAAACAGAAGGACGACCAGCATGTACATTTTTTGCTGCTGAAAAGACACTGTATCTGAGAACTTCTACTGCATGGTTGTGAATACAGAATGGTTTGGTAACTCACCTTTTGTTTTTATAAGGATCACAGAAAAAAAACCTTTCTATTTTCATTTTGTAGGGCTTTAAAAATTCTGTGCTACATAGAGGACTTAATAAAAAGAGAAAATAAAATAAAATGTTGCAGTCAGACTTGGTATATAAAAATTTCCAAGTTCTTTTTTTGCATGCTAATCACTTCTGTAAGAAGTTAGAAACTATAAATGGAGTTATTCTTTTAAGAAGAGACTTGGCAGAATCATCCTCCACGTTAAACCTAGGTAATTAACACTRGGTTCTTAAATGTAACCCAGGTGGTTAACATTGGGTTCTTAARTCTACCTAGGTTCCTAAGAGTTACATTTTAAAAGTGACACATTTTAAAAGTGCAGAATGCTGAGGACTTTTGAGAATGAGTGATCGTTTAAGTAATTAAATGTGGGATTTGAAGCTTATGGTTGGACATTCAAGTCTATAAATCTTGGCTTGTGATTAAATACATTCTAAATAATTTCATTATTATTCACAAGTGTAAGTCCTTAAGATGGAGGTATTAAGCAAATTCTTATTGCCTATTCCTGAACCAGCTGAAGCTCTGGGCAGTAAAAATTACTTTTGGACAGTTTGTTGTTTTCTGTTCACATGGAGATATGATAACAGAACACTGACTCAATATAACAAAATCTGACAAAAGCAGCATGAGAAAGAAAAAAGAAGGGACAGAGAGGAAAACAAATTCAGAGAGTGTGGAAAAGGCAGGCAATAGACTATACAGAGCAAAATTCTGTCAAAAGAAAAATACATTGAGTATGCCATTGGGTAGTTCTGTGTCTGCAGAGCTTTTGGCAGTAATAGAGGGCACAGAATTCTATTTCAAGTTTGATGTAGCCTTCAGAACTCTTTCCTCTAACTTCAGTGAGCTTTGGATTAAGCACTTAGGGGAAAGACTGGTTATGCTTAAACTGAATGTTTTTTGTTTTTTTTTTGAAGAAAGGAGTTTAAATTATGGAAGAAAGCTTTAGTAAACTCTGAAAACTCACTGAGCTCTCAAACCCTCAGAATCCCCAGAATTTAGTGTCACCTTTAGACCTTACACTTAAAAAGGCAGAAAAGTACCTTATCTCAGAATTTAAATGATTTCAGTAATTGCTCAGGGTGCAGAATGTAATGCAAGATGTATTACAAACAAGCCAGCRAAGCAGTTTATTACAACAAACATGTGCAGGGGATTAAAAAAAAAAAATACAAGGGAATCCCTGATTCCTATTGTGCTTCGGGATTAATAGTGTTCAAAACAAAGTTGCTATGTTTTAATTGTCTGAATCCAGAAAATTAGCATTTGAAACACACTGCATTTATAAGTTCTGCTRGAAATACAAAAAATAAGTAAACAAGACTTTGAAGATAACAGGAATATAAGAATTTTAAATATATATGTATGTTTCCCCTTTCTTTTTGTTTCTGACATTATAATTTTCTTTTMTTTACCAACCTTTTAATGTGGGCAGTTGGTGCTTCTGAGATTTCCAGCCACAGTTCTTAATTTTGCTATTTAGTCTCACTGCCTGAATGCATACGATTTCCAATGGAGTCTTGAAGCCCAGTTGAAATATTCTCTTATTTACCCATTGCCAATGGGCCTTCTCATTCCTCTCCTTTGTCACACCCTACTCCAGAGCTGTCACTTACTGCCTGCTTCTATTGGGGGTGCATGTTGAGGTACTGGCAATGGKGGTCGGGCTGCAGCCCTGGCCTCTATGAGGAGGGGCCAGAGYTGCTCCATGTGGGAGACAGGAAATTCCTGTCAGCTYCTGTAGGACCCACTGCCATACACARTTGAAGCCCTTCAGCCATGTGTGGGATGTGTGGGGCACCTTAGGGAAAACCTATTTAAAAAGAACAAAATGCTGTTGAGTAGTGAGTGCAAAAGTGAGAGAAGCAGTTGGGCCTATGGACCCTGGAAGGACTCCTGAGGAGGAGATGCTCCAGGTACTAGAACAGAGATTTCCCTGCGGCTCCTGGAGACACCCCAGTGGAACAGCCAATTGAGAGGAACATYCCAGAGTGGATATCCACATTGCAAACCACGGAGTGCCAGGTAGAATCAGCTATCCACAYTGCAGCACCTGGAGGATCTCATGCCAGAGAAGGTGACAGGCTCTAAAGGAAGCTGCAGCCCGTGGAAGGGCCATGCTGGAGCACTGAAAAACTGCATGGAGGAAAGAGCATCRGAGCTGAACTGACTGAACTTTACAGACTGACCACAGGCCTCATTYCCCATCCTCTGCACAATGTAGAGGGAGTAAGGAGTGGGAATGAAGAAATGAATTTGAGTTTGGGAAAAAAGTGAGGGGTAGGTGGGAAAYGGCTGTTTGTCCTAATTACTCACCATTCCAATCTACTTTAATTAGCAATATTWTTTTTCCCAAATTGTTTTGCCTTTGATGGTAAATTATAAGAGACCCCTTCCTTTTATTTTGACCTTTACTCATCTTATTTTCTCCCCTTGTCTTGTTGTGGGAGTGAGTGTGGGGAATGAAGGATGGGTGGGCAWCTGGTAGTTGGTCAAGGTCAACCCAACATGTTATTTTGCAACMAGATACATAAGCAACATATGTTGGGAAAAAAAAAAAAGGTACACATATTTCAGGAGAACTTCTGTGCCCTGTTTTAGTCATAGAAAAAGTGCAGGAGATACAGGTTTTAAAAAAAGAATACAACCACAGATTGCAGTGTCCATCAACAAAAGCAACATGACATGGGCTCTTGCAATGTGTCTCATTGCTGCCCACCTCATGTGGCTGCCCACCTTTATATATTACCTTTATAGATGCTGTATTGAGCACCTTCATAATGCTCAAACTTGAGYATTCCTTAAACTTGAGCATTGCAGCTGCTTTTTCCTGCATCCAGTGACCTTTGTACAGTCATACTTTTCTAGTCATAATCTATCTTCTGGCTTTTACAACACACTCCCATGAGCTTACCAGCATTCAGCATTCATAATATTTCCCTCAATCACAGAACAGTATTTTGCTATCTRTGAGCTCCAGAGTCCCCAAGAATCAGCTTTCAGCACTCTAGTTCTATGTTTCCTCATTTCTGCTGGGTATTTTCAGCTAATCACTTTAAACTCCTACAGTGGCTGAATACATGATTTTTCTCTTAATGCATCAAATATTCCATTGTGCTAAAGTACTCTTGTTTAACTGAAAAACTGATCTGGCTGCCGGGTCTCAAATACTCCCCATCTGAAAAATATATGTCAAGCAGCTCTCATAGCAAAAACCAGTTTCCTATTTTTTGGAATGCATGATGATATGAAAACTGCATTAAATGCAAACAGAATTAATGCAGACAAAATTAATAAATTTCTTATTAAATGTAATTGTAGGAAATGTTATTCACAGCAGCACCTACTATCTTTAGAATGTTGTTACTTATCAGCAGGGATGTGGGCACTTTAAATGAGGACAAACAAACTAAATTACTTTGAATATTTGTTCTCTCTGACAGTGTCATAATAAAAATTAAGAAATTTTAATGATTTAAAAGCCCYAAGATTTGTACTTAGTTGCAATAAATGGTTCAACATATTCTATCTTCTGTCATATCCCAAATAATTTCAAATTAAACATTGTTTTCCAAAATATTTATGCTAAAWGGCATGTAGGTGCATAGGAAAGTTCGATAGAATTCCACTAAGTTTTGCCAGCTCATAATGATTTGCTTTTGCAAGTTGTTAGTATACACTCCGTCAGTAGACTGAGAACTTCTATAATATCTCAGGATTAAGTCTTCCAAAAATGCTGTAAATRTGCCTAGCTCAAGAATCCTGAATATTTTTTCTGTTGCACTTATTTGGAAATGATCAAAACCTATGGTTTGTGAAGGAAATTGCAGCTTCTTTTCTCATTCCCCAAAATATCACTTTCCAATCCCAAGAAAATTCTCAATTAGTAAAAATATTCAATATAGTAATGGTTAAATATTTAATCTTGAAGCTTTTTTTTTTCAAATGGAAAATCACTGTATCTGAGCATTAAAATGTTTTATTTGAACATATTGAGATGAACTCTGCTACAAGAAAATTCCCACTCGAATTTTTTATTGTTAGCTATATCWCTTCACCAGAATTCAGGTAGAGGTTGGCTCTTACCCAATCCACTGACATTCATGAGCCTCTTATAGGAAACCTGAATTGTATCACAAGTAATGCAGGCCTGACCTGACTGGAAAAAAGGGAAAGCCTGAACGCTGATTATGCGGCACACTGAGAAAGTATAATTTAACAGTCACCCAAACACTGAGGAAGTATTATTTCAATTTTGATAACAGGTTGTTGTGAGTTTTTTTTATAAATTTGTATTTCTCACAAGTATAATTAAGAAATTCCAACAGAAAATGCTCAGCAGCCTATATTATATATATTACTGTTCACCTACTGTTCACTGAGAAGCTGAAAGCATTGCTTAAAATTTTATTCTGAAAATGTGACAAATAGTAGCAATTAGGATCCCACACAGAAATCCACCCACAAAACAAAAGTCCCTTGGGATAACCTTGCAAAATAGTATTTCTCATATGCCAAGCTCCTGGATCATATCTTGAAACATTTTTCTTTGGGAAATACTTTATTTATTAGGGAACAAGAACCATCTATTTATTCTGTTAGGTTCTTCAATCACCGTTTAGAACATTTTTAAATTTAGTTCTCCACTAATGATGCCTTTTGTCCTTTCATGCTCCTCTATTTATGTAGTTCCAATCAGTTTTTGTTGTCTTGGGTCAGCAGAGTCAGCAGTTTGGATCAGTGAAAGTGCTGCAAGGTCTCACTTGAGAGCATCCCCATTTCTCAGGGTATAAGAATTATAACTTGTATTTAGTACTGCCTTGGGAGGCCTTGCTGGAATCACAGTTTCTCTGGGAAGTTTCACCCAAAAGCTCTCAGTCTTACATCAYTGGTATCACAGCCAGATGCATCTCTCTGTCACTTCATTGCAAATAAACCCCTGCACTTATACCAGCAGTCTAAAAAGAAATCAGTATTGTATGGATCCTCAAAGAGCACAGATACCACAATGGATCTTCTCACTTCAGGACCTGGAGCACTGGTGCTGCCAGCTCACCTGCCACATAATGTGGGACTGAAATTTGTGCCAGGACAACCTAAGTTCACCTTCCCCAGCCTTTTTTTCCTCCTCCCATTGCTTTCATTGATCAATTACCTCCCAAGTTGAAGTATAAACCAAATATTTACCAATCTTTTCCAAAAATTGCAATTCAGCTGAAAGGCATTTGCACACCATCTCACTTTTCCCCAAAAAATGTTACCAGTGGTTTCTTGCTTTATGGAATCTTTGACAGGAACAGGTCTGGGCCACTCTTCTCTTTGTACGCCAGCATGAGTTACTATACAAGCTTCTGAGATTTGARGTTCAAGACATTATTAGTAGACAGAAATTGAAAGTTTATGTTTTCATTTCAGATCTAAATTAGATTTAGGCAAAGGAGGAAGACAGGGAATATAGAACTTCCTACTTATGTGCTCTGTGCCATTTTCTCTCTGTACCTGGCATTGATCTCTGAAACAATCTGAACTGGCCAAAACTGAATGAACCAGTTGCCTCCTACAGTTTTCAGCCGATTTGTTTTCATATTATATATGGTCCACTTTTTTAATGCTTAAAACTTGCTCTAATATTCAGTTTGCTTTCATATCATGCTTGCAAAATTATAGCTTTTCAGTCTAGAAAAATGTTAAAGACCTTCATGTTGCGAAGCTTTATGATTTTAATTCTCTTGGTCTAAATGCTGCTGTCCTTTTAACCTACTTCCTCTTTTCTTCAGATTTTCCTTTTTTTTTTCCCAGTGTCAGAAGTTATTTACGTTTCTCATCAGTTTCTGAATTTTCAAATCTGGATTCCTCTTCTCAGTTCTTGGATTGTGCCTAAAAAAATCTTTTGCAATTACGCCTTTATCAAGAATTTTCTGTTCTGCTATTAGATGATGTTATACTAATAAGATAAGTACCCATCTGAGCAGAAACAAAAATAAAAAGTCCTTTTCTGTCTGGAGGGAAATAGTTTAATCAGAAGTGAATTGTGTTTTTCCTAAAGTGTCTCACTCTCCCTCTCTCAAAACACTTTCCTATAGCTGGTTTCTCAGAACACACTAGAGAAAGAACATAGACATTTCTCTCAGACAATACTACATAATTGCTGTAATTAATTCTGTRATCTGGTATTAGGAAAAAGAAAAAAAGCAGTATGATGAAAATTTTTAGGAAAGTACACAATCCTTCAGAATATGAGTAGGAAATAGGTTTACTCTTGGTATTTAAATATTTCCTCATAACTTTTGCATTTATACTGCTCTAGCACAGATKTAAACACCATTTATAAAAATACAAAAAGAAAAAAGTGAGAAAAATCAGATCTAATTAACTTATAAAACTTGGGGGGAGGAGATTATTTTATAGTGTGACATGATAACTAGAGTAGTAACCCAGAAAACACAATCTTGTGTATTTTCCTTTGCAGATAAATGATGACTCTGATTTTTTTCCACATATGTAATAAAATACCTGCACTAATTCATGTTGACATACATTGCTGGGAACAAACAAAAATCTTAATCTTGCGGGAAATGAGCAGACATAACTCACAGCATGTCTGACAGCTTTAATCTAATTTGAATACCATCTTTGCTAATAGTCYCTTGGGGCACACAATTTCAAGCTATCTGGGTTAAAATGAATAGGGGTATGTTTTGAATCATGTTCTCTGTTTTTCTGCTTGCACCATATAGAGGAATGTGTCTTAGAAATTACTTTATGTAACATATATATTTGAGAACACAGTTTTGTGTTCAGTTCTAGAARTCAGATAAGAAGAGCACATTTCATGAGTAGCTCTGTCCCAAGAAGCAACTTCAGCTCATGCATATCTCTTTGCAACAAGCAGTTCTAGCATCATACCTATGGAAAATTGCAGCCGTCAGAATCATTTACTTTTTTACAAAGCTTCCTGATAAATCACCTCTGGAGCTAGCCCACCCAACTTTCAGTGTCAAACCCAGCACAAGAAACTCAGAGAAAAGGGTAGTATACCAGTGAGAGTCGTAGAAGCATAGTGCGAAAAGGACCTCAGGTGGTCCTTTTGTTCATTGTGCTGCCCAAGGCATATTCAACTCTGCCAGTGTCACTCTTGGCAAATGCTGTTCCAGTCGCTTCTTAAAGACATCCACTGAGCACAGCTTTCCCAGGCAATCCTGTGTATCATAATGGTGAGAGGTCTTTCTTCCCACACACCTCACAGTAGCTGATTTGAATCTTTGCTGCTTTTAAACTCATTACTTTGTGGCCTTCTGTGGCCTCTGAGTTATCTCCAATTAGTACACATCAATTTTCTGAAAGAGTTCCCTACCTCAGCTGAAGTGCTCTCAGTGATAAGCAAAACAGGATTGCTCTGTGCTCTGCTTTATACACCCTGATAATATGTTTGCCTTTTAAACAACACCGTGGAACACCTTTAGGTCATGATGCTGCACAAAATCTTCAGACCCATTTTTGAGCAGGACTCCTCCAGCTAGGTGGCTTCTATCCTACATCTATAACAGCTTATTGTTCCTGTTCAGATATTTTCCTCTTTGTTTGCCCATATTATTCTCCTAGATCATATCTTCATGCCATTTACAATTTAATGAGCACRTTTTCCGTTGCAGCATTCAGGTATTAATAAAATTTGAAGAGGAGATAAGCAATAGGAGAACTCACATAACTCCCCTAAACATAACCTTCCACTCTACATTTCATCTGGTTTTATACCCTCCTTGTAAGAATTTCACCAAGAGTATGTTTCTCGTATAATTTATGGGTAGGTCATGTGAGGATATCAGTACTACTATTAAAGGCAAGATGAAGATCTCAGTGTATTCTTTCCTCTGTCCAGCCTGACATCCTATGYGGAAGGAAATCAGTTTAGATTGACAAATTTGTATGTAGAGTAAAAAAACAAACCTGTTGTGTCATTGGATGCCATCTGCATGTAACTTCTGCCCTATGTTCTAGATAGCTGCAAACATTTTATCATCTCCTTAAGAAATATTGTGGGAAGATACAATCTTAATTCTATTAGTTGCTTGATCACAGAYGGCTTGTTTAGTGGTAAAAAAAGGCACAAACCACCTTCATGCTCAAATTCACCTACAAGATCTTTGAGTAGACCAGACCTTACTCTTTCTTTTTAAATAAACAGAAAATGAAAAAAATGGTTTCAAGGTATTATACTAAGTCAATAATAGAATGAGAACTTTTTATCTCCAAAGTAGTTGCTTGATAATTGCACCTCATTTTGTGCCCTTTTTTGCTCTTCTGGTTTTGCTCTTCTGGGATTTTTTTTCTGGGTTAGTTTGTTTGTTTTTGTTTTGTTTTGTTTTGTTTTGTTTTGTT